>CM042562.1:19099683-19149683 GCA_023630585.1 Cranoglanis bouderius | reverse complement strand
CAGAACAACATCAGCCAGAAACTGTATGGAGCCAGGGGTGTGTGTGTGTGTGTGTGTGTGTGTGATGTTTGAGGAGTGGGGAGCTGATCTCCAGACTTGAGGACTCCATAAACCACCCAAACAAACCCACAAACCCAGAGAGAGAGAGAGAGAGAGAGAGAGAGAGATGGAGATGGAGACAGAGAATGAGAGAGAAAGTGAAAGAAATGGAGAGAGAGAAAGAGATGTAGGAAGAGGGGAGAGAGACAGAGAAAGAGATAGCTGGAGAGCAACAGAGAGAGAGAGAGACAGAAAGAGAGACAGAGACAGAGTGAGAGAGACAGAAAGGGAAAAGAATAAAGACATGAACATTTACTGAGGTTTGTAGAAGGTGGTTTTAGACCCATATAAACACGTCCATACGTTTTTGGTGAGTTTCTGCAGTGAGGTGTTTTATATAAAAGATTTTTATTAAGAAAGTGTTTTGGAAACACGAGCTCATGTCCAGCCTGTAAAAGACCGAGAGTTCTGGATACGAAGAGGGGAAATTTAATTTAATTTAATTTAATTTACAGATGAGATGCATTTGGAATAATATTTACTCTGAAACTCATAAAACCTCCAGAAGAAATGTCACAAACACTCTGGTTACGCAACCGGCCACACCCTCACACACCCTAACCAATCAGCATTCACCTGAAGATACGCACAGGTAGCCCCTCAGAGAAAAGCAAGCAAGAGCATCTCACTTACCCATAATCCCCCTCTCTCTGTCTCAACGCAAACAACTCAACACAGAAGTATAAACCAAATTAATTCAGTTACATTTGATTTGCAGCTTTACAGAAATCCGGATATAAAACTTGAATTTATAAATTTATCCCTAATGAGCAGCCAGAGGTGACGGTGGTGAGGAAAAACTCCCTGAGACGATATGAGGAAGAAACCTTGAGAGGAACCAGACTCAAAAGGGAACCCATCCTCATCTGGGTGACACCGGATAGTGCGATTATAAATAAATAAATCCCTTCTATAAATGTGTGCTATAGAGTCGAGCAGCGCTAACGGAAAGACTCCATTAGTCCTTAAAGCCTTAGCACTGGAATGTGGGTTTGATTGGTTCTCGGTCTCGGTTTGTTCTTAAACGTCTTTAGACCATCATCTCAAGTGTCTGGAGCAGGAGTGTGTTCTCTGATTAAAGCTCGACTCCAATGAAAAGTGTGTGTGTGTGACGTTTGTTTGTAATTCGCCATTTTCACCGTTGTTTACGTTATAAGAACCAGACGCACAGAGTAGAGAAACGCTAGTCTTCCTGAGAAGAGCTCTTAAAACTAGCCAGTAATTAGGAGTTAGCATGATTTCCCTCAGAAGTGGGAAGTCGTAACTTGGAATAATGCCTCTTTCACCCCTGTGCGTTTGAGCCGCCATGTTTGTTTTGTTAGCACTAAGCTAGCCGGCTAACAGTGCTGAGTGGTGTATATTTACCTCAGAACAGTGAACTGTAGAGTCGGTGTTACAGATATAACGTGTGAATGTGTCCGTATGCTAATTTATCTAAAGCTAATACTGTGTGTATGTACAGTATAGCTTGTGCTACTGTGTTAACTGCCGATGCTGTGAGCGGCCATGTTGATTTGACGTCACTTACTGAACTCGGGGTTGGGGAGACCTTCCGGAGTTTCCGAGTAGGAATTCCGAGTTGAGGGGATGTTTTCTTTGGTTTTAGTCGATTAGCAACATTAGCAAAGCCTTGTAGAGGACCGGCCACCTGTCTGTCTGTCAGCCTGTCTGTCTCTCTGCCTGTTTTTCTATCGGGCTGTCTGTATATCTATGTATTTTAAAAAGAGGAAAAAGAAGACTGGTCTAGGAAGCAGAAATTGTGTGTGTGTGAGTCTCTGTGCTCAATAATGTCTGATGCGTGTAAGTGTGTGGGGTTATGGTATTCATTTAAAACACACACACACACTTTTGCGTCACAGTTGTATCTGTGGCTGGAAAGTACTGCAGTGAAGCATCTGCAGAAGTCATTAAGAAATCTGTCTTCATTTTTTTTTTCTCCTGAAAAAATGCAGTTACAGGAAGTGAGGACTTTCATCCTGGGGCCAACTGATCAGCTACTGCTTGGCTATGGTTTTAGTGATATATGTGTGTGTGTGTGTGAGAGAGAGAGAAAGAGACCAGCCTCCTCAAACACCAGTTTTCAGCAGTCATTGAGTGAGCGTTAGAAATGATTCGGAGTCATGAATCTGTCTCTCTCTCTGTCTCTGTCTGTTTATACATCTATCTATCTCATAGAAATCAGTGCATACAGGTTTAATCAGGATTGTCTAATATGAGGGACGTTTAAGGAACCTATGAAGTGGTTGATGGAGGTCTGCGCAGGACTGTTTTTTAAATCCCAATCCCCGCCGTTATTATTATTATTATTATTATTTAGTTGGTTCTGTGTCAAAATATAAACAAATTAGTGATTTAAACCAACATGACTCCAACCATGATAAAGCAGTTACTAAAGATGAATGACGGCAGTAAAACTTCCTGCAGCAGCACATGAGCACCGTATACACCATTTCATGTTGATAACCGTTTTGAAGACTCCAGCAACTCTAGCTGTAGGTACACTATATAGCCAAAAAGTTCCTGGACCCCTTATCATCACAACCATGTGCTTCTTCTGTTCACTGGAACTAAGAGGCCCAAACACTGTTCCAGCACGACACAAAGTGCACAAAGCGAGCTCCATGAAGACATGGTGTGTGAAGGTTGGAAGAAGGTAGAAGAACTGGAGTGTCCTGCACAGAGCCCTGACCTCAACCCCACTGAACACCTCTGGGATGAACTGGAACTGGAGCCTCCTCACATCAACATCAGCGCCTGACCTCGACCTCACTAATGCTCTTGTAGCTGAATGATCACAAATCCCCACAGCCACGCCCCAAAATCTAGTGGAAAGCCTTCCCAGAAGAGTGGAGCGCATTATAACAGCAAAGGGGGAATAAACCTTGAACGGGTTGAGTCACTGACTCTATAAAGTGTCTCTGGATTAGATTGACAAATCATTAAATGTATAATTGTGTGTAAAATGTGGACCTACACCAGCTTTACTGTCCTAGTCGTTGTAATTGAATTGCTTTTGGTATACACCGCTCTGTAAACAAACCATAACAAACTAGCATATCGCTAATTCAATGCTATAAATGCGAATAACTGATTTTTATATGCAACTGACTCCATCTGTACATGGTAGCTCTGTGTGTGTGTGCAGTCTGCCATCAATGCTGATAAACTTGGCTTTGGAAAATTCACTATGGTGACCTTTAACCTTTAACGGCCTCAGGAGCAGGACTAGCAGATGGGAAAAAGATTTAGCAGAATTTTTCTGCTGTATTTCTTCCTCTGTCGCTGTCGTTTCCCCCCGTGAGGAATGAGAGGAATTCTCTGTGTGTGTGTGTGTGTGTGAGAGTGTGTGTGTGTGTGTGAGAGAGCCGTCCTTGGCCAAACTGCTTCCACACTTCTGGCACGACTTTGTGCGCGTGTTTTGGAAATTAAGCTATTCCTTGTTTGAACCAGTGCTTCTTTAGCATGGCTGGTCACATAGTAATTTCTATTTATTTATTTATTTATTTTTGCTGGACTGGTCATTTCCTGGACGATCATCTCTATTTCCAACTGCTGATGCTGTTGTTGGTTATCAGACCCCTGTGTGAGGTGTTTGTGGGAATTATGGGGTTATAACGCACCTGAAGTCTGCTGTGTGTGTTCATCTGGGTGGAAAGTGTTAGCCATGTCCTGTGTGTATCTGCACTGTTGGATGGAATTTAGGTATGTAGATGTATACGTGCGAACACACAACACACACACACGCACCACACAGAGCCATGGGAATAAATAATACTGCCCATAGTCACGTGTGTGTGTGTGTGTGTCTGGTTTCAATCTTCTGTAGCTTTAGACTGCAATTGAAGTGTGAAGTCTGTGGTCAAGGTTATGCTGCAAGTGTGTGTGTGTGTGTGGTGGGGGGGGTTGAGAGAGAGAAAGAGAGAGAGTTAGGTTTCACACATGACTTCCACACACTGGCACCATGACGATCCAGACACTGTGTGTGCATAAAAGAGAGAAAGCGCTAAGTGTTTATAGACCCCTGGGAGAACAGGGCGCTCAGGGTAATCAGGACACACACACACACACACACACACATTCCCACAGGACAAGTCAATATTTTGGTAGAAAATGTGTTAACCACAGACACATCACTAGGAGATCATTCATGCACTGTTTGGTTTGGAGGTTTTGTAATATTAAAGAAAGTTCTACCTCCAAACCTACAGATAAACTTGGTTCTATTAGGTTCTAACCGCTAACCAATGAACATCCAGGATGAATATGCAACATATGCAGCCGTGTCCAATCGATATCCAATGTCCCCTGGAAGCCCAGCCCCATTCCCCCCATCTTACATTAGTAATGTTTTGAATAGTGTTCTCACCTTGCCTTAATTGTCCTACTTGAAAGATGCACCGACATGGTGTCCTCACTTGTGTTCCACCTAGCTAACATTAGACATACCTGTATATACAGTTAACGTCAGTTAGCTAAATTTATTAGGAATGCACCAAAGTTTTACCTGAAAAACCCACCTTTTCACCTGAAAGAGAAAAAATGGAGGGAAAAAAGGGTCAAATCTAACACTTTATAAATCATTTTAATGATAATTGGAAAGTGATTGAGTAGTCTGATTGCTCTCCTGCTACATTTTAGATCTGGATTTAGATCCGGTGATTGGGAAGGCCACTGAACTCATTGAAACCAGTTTGAGACGACTTTTTGCTTTGTGACGTGGTGCATCATCATGCTGGAAGTAGCCATTAGAAGATGGTAAATTGTGGTCATGAAGGGATGCACATGGTCAACAACAACACTCAAATACACTGTGGCATTCACGCCATGATTGATTGATTATTAATAGGTCCAAAGTGTGCCAAGAAAACATTCCCCACATCATTACACTACCTCCACCAGCCTGGACTGTAGACACAAGGCAGGTTGGGTCCATAAGTTCATGCTGTTGGTGTCGAATTCTGACCTGACCATCAGATTCATCAGACTAGGCTACGTTTCTCTAGTCTTCAACTGTCTAGTGTTGGTGACTCTGTGCCCACTGCAGCCTCAGCTTTCTGTTCTTGGCCGACAGTAGAGGAACCCGACGTGGTCTTCTGCTGTTGCGGCCCATCCGCCTCAAGGGTCGACATGTTGTGCATTCTGAGATGCTTTTCTACTCATCACGATTGTACAGAGTGATTATCTGAGTTACTGTAGCCTTTCTGTCAGCTCCAACCGGTCTGGCCGTCTTCCCTTCACGTCCCTCATCAACAAGGTGTTCCTTTCTGCAGAACTGCCTCTCACTGGATGTTTTTTCTTTATTCCACTATTCGGAGTAAACTCTAGAGACTGTTGTGTGTGAAAATCCCAGGAGATCAAACCAGCCTGTCTGGCACCAACAATCATGCCACAGTCAAAAATCACCGAGATCACATTCTTTCCTTGTTCTGATGGTTGATGTGAACATTACGCGAAGCTGCTGGCCCGTATATATCTGCATGATTGTATGCATCACACTTCCGCCACACGGTTGGCTGATTAGATATGAATGAGTGCAGGTGTTCCTAATAAAGTATTCGTGAGAGTATATTAAAATGTAATACGTTCCCCATGTTTTTTTTCTGCCATGACAAATGATTAATAAATGCTTAATATGGACATATGCCAATCTGCACTGTAATCTAACTGGTCAGTTAAAGCCAATGAGATATTTCTTTCCATGCTAAAATGCGTCACTGTAGCTCTGGTGGTCTCTGTGGTTTACTAACTCCGGTATATTCTCATGGATGTATCTCATGAGCTTGAAGCATTACCGCTAATTCACAGCAGCTTGCGATCATTATTTTAATGTTCTTTCCAAGGTTCTTTCTCACCACTGTTATGTTTTTAATTTCAGCATTGAGTCACAGAACTGTGGGAACCTAAAATACTAATAACCACATTAACTGTAAACATCAGAGAAGCTACACGAGCTACCGTGTGATGCCTCTCAGCAATCTGCCTGAAGTAAAAGGTTGTGTTTAGTATCCGAGTGTCTAGAACGTGCTCTCGCACTCACACTGGAACATTTGGTTGATCAGTTTTTTTATGGAACATGAATATAATTTGGCTTTAGTGTGTTGCAGTGATGGTGTTTATTGGTGTTTCATGGTCAGTGTTAGGGTTTGATGAAGAACGTGTTCAGAACCGTGGTCTAATTTAAAATCTGGTTAAGTTCATTAGTTGTGAGAACACGGTATTGTGAAAGAGGAACCGAGTGCTTGTATCACCAGTGTAAGGGTAGTTTCATTTCCAACATGTAATTTTTGGCTCTATTAATATTTAAGAGGACTGTGGAATCCACACCTCCTGCCTGATTTACGCCGCTTGCAACACAACCACAGAGGCAGGGTTGCCGGTTCATGGTAAACTGGGCTAGAGAGCGACACCAGCCAATCATGGGTGTTTTTGAGATCAGATATGTGGAAGAAGGCAGACAGAGCTTTCCTCCGAGTGTGTCCCACAGCTCTGTGCCACAGCACGAGCAGAAGTTAGAGAAGATGCTTGGAGTTGGATGGCTTCATGTGTCTCAGAGGAAGCATGAGAACCAAAGCTACCAAATTCCTAATCATAAAACACTCATGCATGCAAACAATTTGGTAAAATTAAACCCTCAGTGTTTGATGGTGAGGAATTTAATTTTTTATTTTGTGTCTGGCGGTGATGGTTCACAGAGATGATAAAGCCGTTGTGGTCTCTGGATAAGGGTGTGTGCCAAATGCTATCAAATGTAAATGTGTATGTTGGAGTGTTTGATGGAGAATCTAGGTGTTTGATGGAGATTAGTGGTGTATATTCATTAGATAATGTTGGAATTTGATGGTATGCCATTAAGATCGCTTTAAAGTTGACTTATTTCAGATGGCAGTGCCGTTGTTCTTGTCCTTCTCAGCACAATTAGGCATCTACAGTTTCTTATATCTGTTTGTGTTCCCAAAAGAAAAACATCTTCGGTGAGTTGTGTGTTTTGGACTAATGTTTGCTTTGTAGGTTTCGCCTTCTCAGGTGTGTTTGAGCTGCGTCAGCTGGAACCACGACGTCTTTTCCCAGAGAAAAGTGATTTTCTGACGATTGTTGCAGCCACAGCAGGGCCATTTATTTAGTGGGGTTTTTTTTGTTTTGTTTTTAATGCCTGCATGTTGACTTTTGACCTCCGGGGGTCAGCATCATTCTCTGTGGGTCTCCAGGCAAGAACTACAGGAATCCTGCAAACATTTCACTGTGAAAGTGGCCAGGTTTGCTTTGGGATATGTCTTGTAACCGGTGTATCGTAAATCACAGCTCATAACCAGTGCGTAAGAAAACCTGAAGTGGACGTCCATGTTTAGTTTTGTTTAATTTGAAAATGCCGTTATGGTAGTCCAGTGCAGCTCAGACACGCAACACGAAGCAAGTCAAGATAACCTTAAAGCATTGCACAAAATTGAGGAAGTGGTGTTCTCAATGTCACTATTATTAGGACAATTAGGGCGGCTGTGGATCAGGTGGTAGAGCGGGTTGTCCACTAATCACAGGGTTGGAGGTTCGATTCCTGGCCCCCATGACTCCATGTGCCGAAGTGTCCTTGGGCAAGACACTGAACCCCAAGTTGCTCCCAATGGCAGGGTAGCTCTGCTACCATTGGTGTGTGAGTGAATGAGACACATTCACTCCCCCATGGAAAAGTATGAAAATGTGAATAAGTTTTGGAGAAATTATTAGATGTTCTGTTGCCAAAATAATATCGACTCGAGAAGAAAAGGTTCCAAATCTGTGGCCTTCAGATGTTCGTATATTTTCAGGATGAACACAGCATCATCGTATTTCATGTTTTATCTTATCATACTGTTACTGACCTTAAAAATAACTAAACCTGAGCAGAAAGTCTAGAAAGTTTAACAGTCAATATGGATTTTTTTTTTAAAATGAAGAAAGGGCACGTATGCTGACGTGTAATATGCAGTGTAAGTAGTAATGACGTTTTTCATAGTCAGAGTTGTATGTATGTATGTATTCTAACCTTGTATCAAAGAGTGTTTGTATGCTTGGGTTTAAGACTTCTAAAAATAATAATAATAATAATAATAATAATAATAATAAAATGAAGTATAACTGGGTGCTTGTGTGTGTAGATGAAGAGCTGTAAGAATGAACAGGAGCGTGGATCTCTAATGTTGAAGAGTGTGCAGTATCTGGAGCGCTACATTTACCTGATCCTCTTCAACACCTACCTGCACCTGGAAAAGAAGAACTCCCTCCAGCGCTCCTTTTCCACCTGGATGCACCAGGTAACAGCCACAATCACACAGATATTTCGTTACGTTTCTGTTTGCGGTGACCGAAAGCTCCACTTCCTCCTGACTAGATGTAACATTTTGACAAAGGTTTCTCAGGTCTTCTTGTAGCGATGATTATTCCTTCATCTGGAAAGTAGACCGAGTTGAACATTTAAAGACTTCAGATCTCTGAGTAAAGAACCCACACGTGGTCTCGTTCACCCTCTTCACCACTGCAAGTACGTTAACATTAACATGGCAAGTCATGGCTGTTCTTCTTTCCTCATGCAGCTTCTTCTGTCAGTGGCAGTAAATGCTTCTTAAGTGTTGCACCAGAACTATGATGCTAATGTAGATAACGAGTAATGGAAGGCCATGGCATGAAGACTCCAGTGGTGTACAGGAGTGTAGAATTACTTTTGGAGAAGTGGTTTTTGTTCTTGATATGTTCATCCAAGATCAGGATCTCGCAATCAAATATAACTGAAAGACAGATGGTCTTGTCCTAATCCACCATGTCTTTTACACAGCTGTTGTGTAGCGTGTAGACAGCATCTACTGTAGGCCTGCAGTGTGTGTGGAGATTTACAGGTCAGATTTAAATCCTGCTGTCAGTAATACTTTCCTAAGTATGGCTCAGGATGATAAACAGGCTACACACACACACACACACACATTTAGCTGGCCATGCATGCCTCTGCCTCTTATTTCCTCCCCCATATTTCTGTCTCTTCTGTCAGAAAACATATTATTGTGTTGTCATTATCAATGAATGTATAACAAAAGAACTTTAACAATGTAGTTGCTTAAAGCTAGCTGGGTACACTTATAATCTACACTTCAAATGGTCTTTTCTGCTGATTACAAACATCTGGTCTAGTTTGAATCTGTCTTTGAATGTCTGATATTGACCTGTTTTAGCTGTGAAACAGCAGCTCCTAGGTTTAGGTGGTATGTATGGGAAGCATTCTTGATATAAAGCCAGTCCCCACTGGGAAAGCAGCTGCCCCACTGAGCCCATAATATTTCAGCTAGTCATGTGTCCTTCAGTCAGACAGCTACGATGTGTTATTAGGTGAAAGGTAACCGAGATGTTGAGCAGGAGAAAAATAGCTAGCCGTTCTGAGGGATTCATTCTCAGGTAAAGCTGAAGTTAGCGAATAAACAAATGTCATGTGCACAACGTGTGTATGATGAGACTGAAGGACCTGAACACAGCATCTGCTGAGGCTGGTTTAACGTTGTAACATTTTGAATGGTATTTAACTTCTGGTCATATTCTGTTGTGTGGGTGTAGGTGGCAGCCCGAGCAGGAGTGTACGACCTCCTGAACCAGCTGACGTTCTCAGAGTTTGAGAACATAAAAGACTCAACATTCTCCCATCTTCGGTTCCGCTGGAGAGAACAGACCAACCGGAACGTTCCATACAGGGGGGAGATGATCTGAGAACAGGTGGTGGTGGGGGGTCCGATTGGAGAGAGTAATGGGATAGGAGGGGCTCAAATTGACTGAAAGAAAGAGGAAAACAGAGAGAGAATGGAAATCTGAAGATGCTGATTTTTTTATTTTTTATTTTTATGATCACTGCTTTGGGAAATTATTTTGATTATAACATTCATAGTGTTTTGAATTAGATAAATTAATTTTAGTGCATGATTAGAGCTGGTAATGCATTAGATTCAAATTAAGTTCCTTTAACATGCAGCACAGCTGTTTAACCCATTTTTAATTTATCTGCATGTCCACCTGTCGCATCTAGTCTTATTCTTTTTTACTGAGTAATCCATCTGCTGCTTTGTCTATCAGGCAAGGATCCACTCGTGTTCCTTGTTTAAATCCGCTAAAGGTTTAATTCACTTCTGAACACGAGAATACAGAGGAGCAGAGGCATCCAGATGCAGCTGAGTAACAGGCATCCCTGTTTCAAAAGGGGTGGAGCTTCCGTTATATTTGATCAGCCAATAATTAACCTAACTTTATCTGGCAAATTAAGCTAACTAGTGGGTTGGCTAGTATTTCTGTTGTATTATGCGAAATAATAATTAAGCCCTGTTACAATCTGTACATCAAATCATCAAGTGGTGCCCTACGTTCACAATACCAAGTGATGAGATGCTCATGGTTCCTCTCTGGACTGTCGTCGCTTGTGGGATTGGCTTGTCTAGCATTTTTGTTCCAATGAAAACCTATAGTAGCTATATATAAAACATCTAAAGCTATTTAATGAGAGGTTGTATATGAGCGAATTAGATGAAACCACGGTTAAGTTGTCCTTCCATTTTTGAGCGTCGGATAGTGAATGGGAACTAACTGCAGGTAGGAACTGAAGTTGTGAACTGGAAAAAAAAAAGACCACATCAGCCCGTAGAATTGGTATGAGGAATCATCATACTTAATCTGTATAGAATTGTGAACATTTCAATTCAGATATCACTTGTCACGGTGTCACTTTCTGCTGAAATCATGGCTGCGTGTTGCGCACGTACGTAGAAATGAACGATCGCCTGCTGCTGCTGCTGCTGCTACTGTGAACGTTTGGTTAGGCTATGTGCTAAGCTAAGTAGGTAACGTTAGCTAGCCCGGTGGACTCTGATGCCAGTAATCGTGTTTAGAATAAAGTTAAATAGATTAAATAAGCTGCATCAGTGTAGACTTTTGGTAGAATTTAAGTAATAATAGCAAACAGTGTATCAAATTGTTTACTTTCCCCCGAAGAGGTGTTCAATGCAGCTCTATATTGTTTACTTGATTCCTATAACATGCTGCATATCACAAGTGAACCTCCACTGCACTCCAATCAATCATCCGTTTCATTGTTTTAACGTACACTCCTTATCCACATTCTTGTCGACTTATTTTAATGTCCTTGGCCATTTTAAGGGGTTCTTTATTATTTTATCAGCTCGAGTAAAGTATGTAAAACCTGCATGAGAGTGTGCACTTGGAGCACCTATGAACTCTCATCTTGCATAGTTCATTAGAGCTGATGCAGTAACAGAATGGCCTGAGGAACTCAAGCAATAAAAAGCAATAATTAAAGCAGGCCTAATATTAAACTAAAAGGCATATCCAGCCAATCAAATGCCAGTATTATATATATATATTTTTTCTTTTATACATTTTTTTTGTTTGTTTTTGTATTAGTTTACACATTTTGAATGATTTCCTTACAAAATAGTCTGTTAATGCAATCTTTAATCCACCCATTGTTTACTACTTTACACTTTAAATAATTTTTCAATATTAACCGTTATTAATGTTATTAACATTGGAGAGGAGATTTTAATGATGCCATTTTAGCATATTTTTTGTAAAGGATGTTTTTTACACTCAGCATTAAATGTTTTAAACACAACCTCAGTCTGGTGTGTGTGTCTGTGTGTGTGTGTGTGTGTGTGTGAGAGAGATTGGATCTGAACCATAAATGCCACTTTATTCTACAGCCCTTTTTGATTATAAAGTTCTATCTACCTACTGTATCTATTTATTTAATATTTTATTAGTGCAAAAAAGTGATAGTGATAAAATAAAATCCTAGGAAACACCTAGAGAGCGACTCCAAAATGTTTGTAACTAGTATTTGCTTAACCACCAGGGGCGGTATGAAACACCTGGATAACATGTACCAACAATATCATAAGAAACACGACTCACCTCAGAGCTGCCCTGAAAGGTGACCCCTTGACTCGCACCACTGAGAGAGGCAATATTAACCTTGTAGAATCTGAAGAAAGTGCATGGGGACACCCAGGTAACAGCAACACAGATGTCCTGGAGTGGTACACCTCTAAATATGGCCCATGAGGTGGAGACGAAGAGGCCCAGCCCACCTATAGGTGCCTGAGCCTCTTCTTAGAAAAGACAGCCCCTGTGTCTTACCTCCATAATAAGAGGATGGAATAGATTCCATGTGGTCCAAATACCACCATAGGGCTTCTAAGGAGAACAGCAAGGAACACTCTGCAGGTTCACCATTTTCAAATGTCAATAAACTGATTCACAAAGTTGGGTGATATGACTTTTGGACAGAAAACCTGGATTCAGCCACAAGCATTTCCCAGAGTCAATTAGCCACCAATGCATTCTTTTAGTTGAAATAAATGCTGGCAAAAAGGCAATTTTCAAAGACACTGAATTAAATCAGCTTTACACATAGGCTCAAAAAGTCAGTGCTTAAGGGACTCCTGCCCCCTTTAGAAAGGCAGTAGTAAACCTCTGAAACCCTACAGAGATGCCACAGATGGTGCTGACACACACACCTTTAGCATAGCTGGGGACTTGCCGCTGTTTAGCAGGCGTGTGCACAGTATCTTGGGAATGAGGTGAGGCATTGGGTCCAGTCGATGAAGTGAACCCCATTCGCGGTTTAGCTTCCACTTAATGGCATACAAGAACCATGTAATACAGACTCTGTATCACTGGACTGCTGGATCAAAGTCTTCAGTTGGAGATTCATTCCAGTGGGCCAGACCCAGGGATACAGATAACCTGGCTGATGTAGCAGCTCATGGCTGACAGAAGATATGCTTGTGGAAGAGGCTGCCAGGGTACTCCAACAACTAGCAAAAGTAATAGTTGGAACCAAGGTCTTGCCGATCATTTTGGGGCCACAAGGAGGACTCTGTAGCCTAGTTGCTGAAACCTGTACAGTGTGAAAAATCAGTATTATAAAAGGAAAAGCACAGAACAAGTGGTGCAGCCAGTTGTGGGCCAGGGCATCCAGGCCCAGCAGGCTGTATGGCTCTGACAGGGAGAACGATCACCAAAATTTGAGTGACGTGATCTAGGCTACCATCTATACTTAATCTCCTAGGCGTACCAGACTGTGTCTGCTACCCCACTACATTTACGGTATTTGGCAGACGCCCTCATGTAGAGCAACCAACAGTGGCAGCTTGGTGGTGCTGGGATTTGAACTCATGACCTTCCGATCAGTAGCCCAATGTCTTAACCACTGAGCTACCACCACCACCCTTGTATGCCACTATAAAGCCCTGGCAGATGAGTTGCTCTCAATGAGGCCAGATGTGGGTGTGAGTAGGTTGGAAGTAGGTTCTGTGTGGCCTGCTCCTTGGTGGGGGAATAAAGGAGCTAGTCATCCAAATATGCCTGTATCCTCATGCCACATAAGGCTGCATATGTACATCTTGAAAACACCCATGTTGTGAAAGGAAAGACATGGAAATTGAATGCCTGCCCATGGACGGCAAACCTGTCAGAAGCACCTCTGTTTGGGGCAACAGGAATACGAAAATACATGTCATGCAGGTCCACATGGATGAACCAGTTGTTGAACTACATCCATTTCTTGTAGTATATGAAAAGGGAGTGTTTTCAGGAACATTTTCAACCCCCTCAGTTCTAAAAGTGTCTTCCTTCTCAATAGCACCTCTGTAGCAGAAACAAAGATTTTGGGACACAGTGACAACTTTGCTGGTCTGAGCTCAATGAGGCCCTAAGCCCTGAAAAGGCTTAGAGGCCAGGGGCAGAACTATAGCTTCTTTCCCTGCAACACTGTCATAAATTCCCAGTAATCTGACATAGTCAATGTTCAGTGAGCAGTTTTGTTCTGTAAAACACAACGCCACTAGCCACTTCCCTTCAAGTGAGTAGAAACTTCATATGAATCCAAAATGATTACTGTGGTTACACATTTACATCAAGTTAATTACAAATGTTGTATACTGTTATACACTTATAAGTGATTAAACATTATATAGTTATGTACCTCTATCTCATATTGGCTTTTTCCAGCTCAGCTAACAATGCTAGCAATTGCTAGCTGATAAGGTTTGTGCTTGCTGGCCAGTGAAACTGCAGTACAATTAACAATTGTGTTCATTTTAAGTCTAAAATAAAACATTGTTTAGGATGTAAAATAAATATGGTGTCATTTATTGAATAACATGAAGGGTTATTTATCTCTTAAAGCAATCTAAAAGCTTTATACCACATTTTACAGACTAATATACCTAAATGTACATTACACTGATATTAACTGTGCTTGGCTATGAGTTTACCTTAGAGACGTTCTAGACAAGATGGTCATACAGTCATTAAGGAATACATATTTCTTCAAATGCACCTCAATGCCCAAAGCCCTTGACTAAAACCACTGGGTTTTAAATGTTCTTTTTATATACTTTGACCACCTTAAATTAATAGTTAAGGCTTTGGCTGCATTAAAGGCATTCAATTGGCTTTCACTGTGACCTTGTTGACTTGCCCTCTCCATAGCCCCTGGGTTAAGACAACTTGGTCATCTCGGGCTGTTATACTTTATCATATACAATAGTGTGTTTTGTGTTGACATTGCTGGAGACTTCAGGCACGGTTTCAATTTCAGTTTTGCAGGAAGAATTTCAGCAAAAGCAGCTAAAAATGGACATGTTTCTGATCTAAAATGATGCATTCTTCAATAATGAGAATCAGCAGCTCAGGAGAATGAGGTATAAGTGGAAACATGGCCAGAACCGCAGCGTTAATTATTGCCTTGAGGGGGGTATTTTCTGTGATGTCACTGCATGGTTGAGGACAATTGTGCGGTAAACCAGACACACACACACACACACACACACACACACACACACACACACACACACACACACACACACACAGACACACAAGGGAACACAGAGCAACTAAGGACTGCCAAGTAAAACATGTAAAACCATGGATACTCTGTATTCTGTAAAACAAACTTATGTTCAGGAAAGGGACTACATTAATTAGAAATGCAGGCAGTATAGTTTTCTTCTTCTTGTTATTCATTTTATTATTGTTGCTATTGTTTTATTATTACTATTATTATTATTATTATTATCATTGCATTAAATATAGTGCATACACCGATCAGCTGTAACATTAAAATCATCTGCCTAGTATCGTGTAGGTCCCCATTGTGCCGCCAAAACAGCTCTGACCCGTCGAGGGCTGGACTCCACAAGACCTCTGAAGGTGTGCTGTGGTATCTGGCACCAAGACGTTATCCTTTAAGTCCTGTAAGTTGCGAGGTGGGGCCTCCGTGGATCAGACTCCGGCACATCTCACAGACGCTCGATCGGATTGAGATCTGGGGAATTTGGAGGCCGAGTCAACACCTTGAACTCTTTGTCATGTTCCTGAACATTGTTTGCAGTGTGTCACGGCGCATTATCCTGCTGAAAGAGGCCACTGCTATTAGGGAATACCGTTGCCATGAAGTGGTGTACTTGGTCTGCAACAATATTTAGGTAGGTGGTACGTGTCAAAGTAACATCCACATGAATGCCAGGACCCAAGGTTTCCCAGCAGAACATTACCCAGAGCATCACACTTCCTCCGCCAGCTAGCCTTCTTCCCACAGTGCATCCTGGTGCCAACTCTTCCCCGATCCAAGTCCAGAACAGTCCAAGAACTGACTGTTCACTTGCTGCCTAATATATCCCACCCCTTTACAGGTGCCATTGTAACAGTGTTATTCACTTCACCTGTCAGTGGTTTTAAAGTTATGGCTGAACGGTGTATATTGTGACTTGTTTTGACTTCCCCATTCACTATACAGACTATTGTGTTTTCATTTTATTTTATTCTGGTCAGTTATTAAAATGTTTTGTTTTTTTCTAATAGCTGAACTTTTAAAAATGCAGCTAATTAAACTTCGTAGAAATTCTTGTAGTTAAAATTGTTAAACTTTGCCAGTGCCCCAAAAGGCCTATTTAATTTGAGGCTAGAACAATGAAACTTTCACTTGCAGGCAGCTAATAATGGGCCATATTATTCTTATTCATGTGTTTATACCTGACACATGACTCAGTGTGCATGCAGAAGCAGCAAAAATGCAAGCAGCATTATTTACAAGCTCGTCAGCGTACTTTATGTACATGTGGAGGATAAAAAGTGACATCTGCTAGGCACGTAGCCAAAACATCCATGTCCAACAGGTAAAACTATGATCTTACATTCAGAAGTATTTACTAATCTAGGAAGTACAGAAGACCTTTCTGTATGTTTGAAGATTATGTAAGAGGTTCAAACACTAAACATGTAATGAAAACCAGTTTGTGTTAGTAATCAATAACTGTTTAGAATTATGCACGTTGAGACACAATGCTATTTTATTTACTCAGTTGCACACAGTCTTACCTGGTGCTATACTGCCTCCACCATTTACGTTAGTGCTGCACAGTATGAATGCGTAGCATTAATTTCCCCGGATGCTCACAAGTGATTCTACTAAAGACTGCAGGATATGCGCCATCTTGTACGTGTAGTTAAAAACATCGTCAACATAATCGGTTATGTTCATTATGAAAAATGACTGACGTAGAATTTTGTATTCAACGTGTCGTGCTTCTGTGTTTGGTTAAATAAATGTTATAATAGAAGTGTGCATGGGCCTCTAGTCCTGTGTCGAATGTAATACAGTAGTGAAGCTGTAGGGGGCAGCAGCAGCAGCACTGTTATTACTGCACCACAAAGTGCTGTGTGCAAAAGAGTTTTGAGGCCCAGCACTATTAATATAGTTCTGAAGAATACAAAAAGACACCGAGTGATTTTACTTGCAACATATAGGCTTCTTGCTTAGATAAGAACCAGCTGAATGGAAACGCGCTCTCAGACCAAATGTGCAAAAACAACAAAACCTTTCGTTCGCTAGCACCCAGCTAGCACCCAGCTAGCACCCAGCTAGCACCCAGCTAGCACCCAGCTAGCACCCAGCTAGCGTGCCGTGTTCTGATCCCACAGGATAAACACAGACTGCGGGTTGTTGATTCAGTCAGTGATTCACAATCACGGTGCAGCGGGATCACAATAGAGCACAATACAACTGACGTTAGTTAGTTAATCGGCTAATGTTAGCATACTTGCTAAAGGACACACTCCTGTTAAAGGACAGTGGTTCACATGTTACTCAAAATCTATAAAAGGTACATTGATGTTAAATTCGTTTGGGACGTATCCCAAATGACATACTGCTTTGCTAAGTAACATATCAGTCGACATCTTCAGCAACCAGCGAAGAATTTTTCTACTGGATAAAACTTTGTAAAATTCAAAAATCTTGCATCCTGTTACTTTACCTCTTGAACTTTCTTGGCTAATCAGAATCAGAATGAGTCACCAGTAAAGCAATAATGCAGTGATTGGGCCTTTACACAATATGGTGCTTGGACCCTGAAAATTGCCGCTTGCAGGTGTTATTGTTATTATTATTATTATTATTGTTGTTGTTTATTAGAGAGTGGAATTAATATTCTCTGTGGTTTCTGAAAGTGTTTGATGCAACTAATGTTATGATAAAGCAGCGCAGGAAAGAGAAAGAGGCGACATTAAGGTGAAACCTGAACTCGCACTGCTCTCAGATCGAGAGAGAACAACACACAAAGAGACGCTTTGAGAAAAAGAAGCGAGAGGGCAAGGACGGAAGAGGAGAGAGACCATACAGTGGGGGAGAGAGAGAGAGAGAGAGAGAGAGAGAGAGAGAGAGAGAGAGAGGGAGAGAGAGAGAGAGAGAGAGAGGAGAGAGAGAGAGAGAGAGAGGAGAGAGAGAGAGAGAGAGAGAGAGAGAGAGAGAGAGAGGGAGGGAGAGAGAGAGAGAGAGAGAGAGAGAGAGAGAGAGAGAGAGAGAGAGAGAGAGAGAGAGAGAGAGAGAGAGAGAGAGAGAGAGAGAGAGAGAGAGAGGGAGAGAGAGAGAGGGAGAGAGAGGAAGAGGGAGAGAGAGAGAGAGAGAGAGAGAGAGAGAGAGAGAGAGGGGAAGTAGGACTACTCCTAAAAGAGAGAGCCAGAGAGAGATAAGAAAAAGAGTACAAAAAAAGAGGGAAGAAAAGGGCAAAGACAAAAGATGGAGAAAGAGAATGAGAAAGAGGACAACTTCAATGTTTCCTTCTCTAAACAGCGATAAAGAAAGACAAAGGGAAAGAAGGGAATAAGGGATGACATTGAATGTGGTTTGAAATCTTTCATTCTGTACAAAAATAATGTTTTATGACTTCCACTCATCCAGATTAGTAACCACCTGGACATCCAGAAGTTCAGTGCTCTGGGATGGGACCTCTACAATGCTACCATTGGGGGCGGCTGTGGCTCAGGTGGTAGCGCGGGTTGTCCACTAATCGTAGGGTTGGTGGTTCGATTTCCTCATGACTCCCTGTGCTGAAGTGGTTTCCCTCTACACACTGAAACAGAAATACCCCACTGAGGTGGAAAACACCGCTCACTGGAGACAATGTCTGACCTCCTGCAGCATTAACACTCCTGAAGAAACCAGTGTGATTCATTAGTGGAGTAAAAACAGACATCTATCAGGGTCTGTGTTCCAAACCTAATTTGTGTTTAATCTAGAACCTTAAACCTTCCTCAGTTTAACCTTTTCTTCTAAGAATTTATACAGCAATGAGTCATGACTCCGCTAATGAATCGAGCCGGTCGCTTTAAAGAGCGCTAATGCAGCAGGAGGTCAGACATCTCTACTGCATACTGGAGATGGTTCATATTTTCCACCTCAGTGGTGTAAACTGGTTTTATTTCTGCTTCAAAGAAACCACTAAACCACATGAGGCAGAGCTGTAGGGTTCTACATAAGACTAGGAGAAACAGCTCCAAGGAGAACCCCTTTGAGAAACCTTTTTTTAACTTCACCCCCACAAGACCAATTTAACTGCTGGTTCCCAGGCTGAATGTGGCCCTGTGCAACATCTCCCACAACCGTCATGACTACTGCCACCTTCTATAATAATAATAATAATAATAATAATAATAATAATAATAATAAAAAACACTGCAAACATTCAAAATTAAGGCCTATTCAGACGGGATTAGTTGTACACGTGGAGGTGTTTAATGTAATTGTTCCTGGAGGATCTCTGTGGAAAGATCACACCGTATTTCACCTTCTGTAAACTGAGCATTAGAAGTAACTCCGGGTGATGATGTTCAGTACAGTACAGGATTTCACCGACTTGAACTTGAGATATAAAAGAATTGAATTGACGCACGACGCAAGTCGCGCGCGCGCGCACACACACACACACCTACCTCTCAGCGCGCGCTGCTCACGCCAACGTTAGCTAAAGCTAGCCCTGTGGAGAGAGGCCTAGCAGCTAGCCGTTTCTAAACTTAATAAAATTAATTGTCCAGGTTAAACAGTGTGTTTTTCGAGGCGCTAAACTGATTGTACTGACTTAAACCACACATCACAAATCCACTGAACTTGTCCATCACTAACCAGCTTGCTAAAACACGCTAATATAAACGCTGACAGGATAACTTAACCAGTTAGCACAATCGATTGGAGAGTTTGAATGTTAACTGTTAAATTAGCTCAATGTTCTCCTCATCTAAATATAAATAGTTAACGTTAGAGACATTTCACAGTTTGACAGACTGGAAAATACGAGTAATAATCAGTTTAAGACATTTCTTACCACAGTCGTACACCTGGGGCTTTCTCTGAGGTAAAAATGTAGTCGGGTGTCGTTTTCAAATGAATCGACTCTTTGAATCTGTTCTTGGAGGTGAATAATGGGAACCGACTCGCAGATTCGAGGAGTTGTTTCGTGATCGGACAGCCAAAAAAATAACTGTAATCGGAATTTAGCACTTGCTCTTTTATTTTATTTATTTATTTATTAATAAATATGACAATTGGTTGCATTAAATAATTAATTGAGTGCAGTAGGTCAAGTACCGGACGGGAAAATGTATCAGCAGCCATTTGCATTTAAAATGTAGTTTATACTCGTGTAAAGTTTTTTTTTTTTTTTTTTTTAAATCCCAAAATGACAGCATTAACAAGTATTTACTTTTTTATTGCTGTAATATGCAACAACGAAAAAGAAAAATGGAACAATGACATATTAATGATAATTAAGAACATAAAGGCCAATAAAAAATACACAGACTTACAGTGACAACATATTCAGTTTAAGTTATTATTGTTGTTATATAAGATTCCAAATAAAAGGTTTACATTTTCCATGTTTGGCTTTATGTAACTGGTGTTTTCCATGAAGGAAAATCTGGAATTTAAAATAAATTCTATATGGGTGACATTAAATTAGAAACAAATAACATCCTGTATATTTATATCAATCATTAGTCATTAGTCTGCACCACTGAACACATCGGCCTGTGATTTGGGGATGTGACTGTTGAGCTCAGGGTGACTTTATGATCTTCATGAGACAACTATTTCAACAATTTTTAAGTTTTATTTTTATTCTGTAGTTTCATTTCATTTCTATACAGATGGCTCAGCAAAATCACTTTAACATGTTAAAAGAAAGTGAACAATTAAAAAAAAAAAAAAAAAAGATCATGGTGAATTTATTTCCTTTTTTTTTAAACCTAGGCTGTATCCCAAAATGCTCCCTTTCACTTATACTAACATATAGGCCTAATGTTTTTTCCATCTGATGCAGTCCTCCACCACCCACCAACATATTTTATAAATCAACCACTGAGCACAAGAGGAAGCGTGTGTAGGATTGTTCAGCTGTAACACACTCAACCTCCAACAACTTTTCAGCCAAAGAAAATACTCTTTCTTTCTGTCTTTCTTTCTTTCTGTCTTTCTTTGTCTCTCTGTCTTTCTGTCTTTCTTTCTGTCTTTCTGTCTTTATTTCTGTCTTTCTTTCTGTCTTTCTGTCTTTCTTTCTGTCTTTCTGTCTTTCTTTGTCTTTCTTTTCTTTCTTTCTTTCTTTCTGTCTTTCTGTCTGTCTTTCTGTCTTTCTGTCTGTCTTTCTTTGTCTCTCTGTCTTTCTGTCTTTCTTTCTGTCTTTCTGTCTTTATTTCTGTCTTTCTTTCTTTCTTTATTTCTGTCTTTCTGTCTTTATTTCTGTCTTTCTGTCTTTCTTTCTGTCTTTCTGTCTTTCTTTATTTCTGTCTTTCTGTCTTTCTGTCTTTATTTCTGTCTTTCTGTCTTTCTGTCTTTCTGTCTTTCTTTCTTTGTCTTTCTGTCTTTCTGTCTTTCTTTATTTCTGTCTTTCTGTCTTTCTTTATTTCTGTCTTTCTGTCTTTCTTTATTTCTGTCTTTCTGTCTTTCTTTATTTCTGTCTTTCTGTCTTTCTGTCTTTCTTTGTCTTTCTTTGTCTTTCTGTCTTTCTTTCTGTCTTTCTGTCTTTCTGTCTTTCTTTCTTTATTTCTGTCTTTCTTTCTTTATTTCTGTCTTTCTGTCTTTCTTTCTTTATTTCTGTCTTTCTTTCTTTCTTTATTTCTGTCTTTCTTTCTGTCTTTCTTTCTTTCTTTCTTTCTTTCTGTCTGTCTTTCTGTCTTTCTTTCTTTCTTTCGTTACAGGATGTGAACCCATACCTCAGAGTGTTAGCCATCTGGAAAATGAGACATGAGCTCAGAGAGCCTTGTTCATTTAGCATATAGCTGCGTTGTAGTCTGCAGGTGGTACAGCTGATTTAACCTTACGAATATGTACGCGGTCGCGACCTCGGCTGATGGGCAGTGAATCATCAGGATGAACACACTCTCACAGAGTAAACTGACCGAAATCAGCGTCTAAACACAGACATGGAGTCATACTGAAAGTGAGCAGTTACAGATTTGGGGTTTAGAGTTCACACTGAGATGGTGTGTGATATTTTCACTCACACTAACAATCACTTTAATGTCTGGTTCACAAGTCTTCATGTTATTGAAGAGCACTTTAGTACTCCTCTATATACTCCAGAGTCCCCTCCAAAACTACTAGAACAGCCAGGCCAATTCATTTGTTTGTTCTTTTGTTTTATTTTGTTTATCACATCTACATGTAAATACCAGGAAATAAAAGCTGAAAAGCTAAAATATTTGAAAGATTCCAAATAAAAGGTTTACATTTTCCATGTTTGGCTTTATGTAACTGCTATTTTCCATAAATATGTATTAAAATTTTAAATAAATTCTATATTGGTGACATTACATTAGAAACAAATAGCATCCCGTATATTTATATCAATCATTAGTCATTAGTCTGCACCACTGAACACATCGGCCTGTGATTTGGGGATGTGATTTTTCAAACTGTTGGTTTCTTCTTTTATGAAGCTTTTCCAGGTTTTTACTGCAGCTTCTTTCAGTTGTTGTTTGTTTCGGGGGGGGGGGGGGGGGGGGGTTCTCCCTTCAGTCTCCTCTTCAGGAGGTGAAATGCTGCTCAGTTGGGTTAAGGTCTGGTGATTGACTTGGCCAGTCTAAAACCTCCCCCCCCCCCCCCCCCCGATGAAGTCCTGTGTTGAGTAGGCAGTGTGTTTTGGATCGTTGTCTTGCTGCATGATGAAGTTCCTCCCCATTAGATGGGATGCATTTCTCTGTAAACTGGAAGACAGATCGATTCTGTAAGCTTCTGGATTCATTCTGCTGCTGCCATCATGAGTTCCATCATCAATAAAGATTAGTGAGCCTGTTCCAGAAGCAGCCATGCAAGCCCAAGTCATGACACTACCTCCACCATGTTTCACAGAAGAGCTTGTATGTTTTGGATCATTAACCGATCCTTACTTTCTCCATACTTTGGCCTTTCCCTCACTTTGGTAGAGGTTCTTGGTTCCAGAACATTTGTGGTTCATCTCTGTATTTTAGAGAATTCCAATCTGGCTTTCTGATTCTTACTGCTGATGAGTGGTTTGCATCTTGTGTTTTGGCCTTTATATTTCTGCTCTCTAAGTCTTCTTCGAACGATGGATTGTGATACCTTCACCCCTGCCCTGTGGAGGTTGTTGGTGATGTCACTGACTGTTGTTTTGGGTTTTTCTTCACGGCTCTCACAATGTTTGTCATCAGCTGCTGTTGTTTTCCTTGGCCGACCCATTCGGTGTCTGTTGCTCAGTACACCAGGGGTTTCTTTCTTTTTCAGTACATTCCAAATTGTTGTATTGACTATGCCCAGTGTTTGTGCCATGCCTCTGATAGATTTTTCCCTCTTTTCTCAGCTTCAAAATGGCTCGCTTTTCTCCCATGGACAGCTCTCTGATCTTCATGTTGTCTTATCCTTTTTAACAAAAAAATGCAGTCTTCACAGGTGAAACTGAAGGCTAAAACCAAGAGTAGATATTCAGAGGCAGCCCTGGATAACATAAAAAAGGAAAGCAATTAATATCATAGGGCCTTCACAAAAGAGTAGATTTATGCAAAGCCTTCCACACAGGCAACAAGTTGCAGCTGTGTCTGCTCTCTGTAAGATGCGCTCAGACCATTGCCCCATAGATTTGAAGGCACTGCACCCATCCCCATATACCTCGTGTCGAACCACTAGAGGGAGGGCCTCTGTCAACATCTCTCTCAACATGCTCTGTCTATTCCAAAGGCCAGGACCCATCAACTTTATAGATGCGTTCTCCACTATGCTGTGAAGATTTGGAATAGTCTGCCTCCTGATGTTGGGTGCGTGTCATTTGGCAATTTACAGTCTTTTAAAACTCAATCACATTGCTACTTGATAAATAAACATGTTTGACTCCGCTTCTGTGAATCATTTGATTTGCCTCCCGTGGCTCCTTTTCTTGAATCTGCTGAACTACAGCCCGACTATATTGTTGGATCAAGTGGTAATTGTTCATTTATTCATCTATATACAAAAAAAAAAAAGATAAAAGTATAAGTGATTTCTGATTGATGATTCCGATGATTCTGAGTCTTACAATTAACTTTAATAAACATAAATAGTGTGAAAGTTGATCAGTATGAAGGTATACAATGATATTTAAATCTGAAATAGTTAAATATAGTTAGCATTATATTGTGTCAGTGAAGATGATGACGTCACTGTGTTATGAATATTATTCCCAGATGTAGCCAAATCCAGATGATTCTGTTTGTCTCCAGGTGCCCAAATGGTTCATTCAGTATAGTCATAAACTTCCACGACATGCTTTAATGCATGAAGCTTTATATTAGAGTTTGTATTTTTTTTCAAAGTGTAAAAATGGAGGACACTTATGCCAGAACAGTAAATCCACATATTCCAGTATTTTGCTGTTTAATCCACAGCAGCAGACCGTTTTTCCTCCCACAGTGCCATTAACCGTTTCTCTGCCTCTGATTAAAGCCACATTTCTGGAGGTATAGAGGCTCAAGGCCATGCTCAGGGTTACCAGATTGGACAATTACAAACCTGAGCTATACTTTAGGGCAGATTGTATGTGAAAGACGAAATAGGTCAAGTGTGCAGTAAACAAAACTAGAAGAGAAAATGTTTGAAAACGTCTGTCCATTATTATTATTATTATTATTATTATTATTATTATTATTATTATTATTATTATTTTACTATCTCTAAGTTAGGTGCAGTCACTGTTGTGCTACTAATCAACAATAATTTGAAAAAATGGATGCCATGGATTTAAAATGATTCAACATTCTTTGTTCTTTTACTTATTATTTTTATTTTCCTCCTGTTTTACTTACCCTAACTTCTTTCTTTCTTTCTTAATTCTTTTTTCTGTCTTTCTTTTTACCATACTTTTTTCTTTTTTCCTTTTCTATCACTACATTCATTCCTCAGTTTCTTTCTTTCTCTGTTTGCTTCTTTCTTTCTTTCTATTTATTTTTCATACTTCATGTTGTTCTTGTGGTGTCCAAAAGTTTAAAAGGTGGAAAAGAATCAGGAGATTGAGTGTAATATGAAATCTGGCAACCCGGTGGTGGTGGATGGTTGAGTGTAAGCCGGGGCAGAAACGCCACTCAGCTGAAGTTCTCAATGCTGCGCGGAGCCGCTGTGCCTCACACACACACACACACACACACACACACACACACACACTCTTGCCTCAATGATCGGAGTACGGCAGCAGTGTGTTGAATGTGTGTGTCCGCGTTCATAGTAACACCGATATGGACTGCTTTTACCTCCTGCTCTGCGCCGTCACACTCGGGCTGGTGGAGAACTCCCGAGGTGAGTACCTTATTCAGCTCACACACACTCATACACACTGCACACACTCATACACACTGCACGCACTCATACACACTGCACACACTCATACACACTGCACACACTCATACACACTGCACACACTCATACACACTGCACGCACTCATACACACTTCATACACACTGCACGCACTCATACACACTTCATACACACTGCACGCACTCATACACACTTCATACACACTGCACGCACTCATACACACTTCATACACACTGCACACACTCATACACACTGCACGCACTCGGGCTGGTGGAGAACTCCCGAGGTGAGTACCTTATTCAGCTCACACACACTCATACACACTGCACGCACTCATACACACTGCACGCACTCATACACACTGCACGCACTCATACACACTGCACGCACTCATACACACTTCATACACACTGCACGCACTCATACACACTTCATACACACTGCACGCACTCATACACACTTCATACACACTGCACGCACTCATACACACTGCACGCACTCGGGCTGGTGGAGAACTCCCGCAGTATTTAGCTCCTACACACTGCACACAGTGTATGTGTGTGTGTGTGTGTGTTGTGTAATGTGTAATGTGTGTGTGTGTAATTACGTCAGTCATATTTAGATATTAACACCAGTGTTTATTAATGAGCTCAGAGAAAGCTCAACACCAACATCTGGAAAAGCTCAGTGCTGCATTAAACGCAGACTACAGAGCTAAATTCACATCTGGATTCACATCTACAGTGTGAAAGTAACTCATATTATTTAATTAACACCTACAGTGCAGTAAAGTTGTTTCTGCAGCACTAAATAAATATATACAGTACTGAATTTCTTGAAGTCGTGGATTAGTACAGTGAGTGTTGAATAAACTCACTGTAGGTGTTAAAGCTACACTGCGAGAGTTTATTTAACACAGCAGGTGTAGAGGAGGTAGAGCTGGAGTAGAAGGTTCTTCTGGGACCAGTTTAGGGAAGATAAGGAAAGCGAGATGTTTGTCCCTGTTTGGACTACATTATACATTAGATGAGTGTTAGATGAGTGTTAGATGAGTGTTAGATGAGTGTCAGATGAGTGTCAGATGAGTGTCAGATGAGTGTCAGATGAGCGTTAGGTGAACGGTAGATGAGCGTTGGATAAGTGTAGGTGAGCGTTAGATGAGCGTTAGATGAGCGTTAGGTGAACGGTAGATGAGCGTTAGATGAGCGTTGGATAAGTGTAGGTGAGCGTTAGATGAGCGTTAGATGAGCGTTGGATAAGTGTAGGTGAGCGTTAGATGAGCGTTAGATGAGCGTCAGATGAGCAATAGATGAGCAGTAGATGAGCGTTAGGTGAGCGTTAGATGAGCGTTAGATGAGCGTTGGATGAGCGTTGGATGAGCGTTGGATAAGTGTAGATGAGCGGTAGATGAGCGTTAGGTGAGCGTTAGATGAGCGGTAGATGAGCGGTAGATGAACGGTAGATGAGCGTTAGGTGAGCGTTAGGTGAGCGTTAGATGAGCGGTAGATGAGCGTTAGATGAGCGTTAGATGAACGGTAGATGAGCGTTAGATGAGCGTTAGATGAGTGTAAGGTGAGCGTTACTTGATTGTTAGATGAGTGTAGGTGAGCGTTAAATGAGCATGAGAGGAGCCTTACATGAGTGTAGATGTGTGTTACAGTGGATATAAAAAGTCTACACACCCCTGTTAAAATGGCAGGTGTTTGTGATGTAAAAAAAATGAAACTATGATAAATCATGTCAGAACCTTTTCTACCTTTACTGTAAAAATGTAACCTATTAATTAAAGTGAAAAACAATAAGAATCATTTTAGGCGGGAAAAAAGAAAAAGAAAAACGTACAATACCCAGATTGCATAAGTGTACACACCCTTTTATAACTGGGCATGTAGCAGTGTTCAGAATCAACCAATCACATTCAAACTCATGTTAAATACTAATTAGTAAACACCTGCCATCAATTAAAATGACTGATTAACCCCCAAATAAAGTCCAGCTGTTCCTATAGGATTCTCCTGACATCTTCATGGTGACATCCAACTGGAAAAGCCATGGGCCACAAAGAGCTTACAAAGCAGGTACGGGATCTCACTGTTGAAAAATATCAGTCAGGAGAGGGTTACAAAAAATTTCCAAGGCATTGGATACACCATGGAACACTGTAAAGACAATAATCAACAAGTGGGGAAAATGTGGCACGACGGTGACACTACTGAGAACAGGACGTCCCTCTAAAATTGATGAGAAGATCAGGAGAAAACTGGTCAGGGAGGCTGCCAAGAGGCCGACAGCAACATACAAAAAGGAATTGCAGTAATTTCTGGCAAGTACTGGTTGCTTCCTACATGCGACAACAATCTCCAGAATTCTTCATATCTCTGGGCTCTGGGGTAGGGGGGCAAGACGGAAGCCTTTTTTTAACCAAAAAAATAAAAAATAAAAAATCATCCAATCTCCGAAAACCATGTGGAATAATGTGTTATGGTCTGATGAGATCAAAGTTGAACTTTTTGGCCATAATACCAAAAGATATGTTTGGCACAAAAAAACACAGCAAATCAGCAAAAGAACACCATCCCCACGGTGAAGCATGGTGGTGGCAGCATCGTACTTTGGGGCTGTTTTTCTTCAGGTGGAACTGGGGCTTTAATCAGGGTGGAGGGAATAATGAACAGCTCCAAATACCAATTTTGGCACAAAACCTTAAGGCTTCTGCTAAAACACTTAAGATGAAGAGGAATTTCACCTTTCAGCATGACAACGACCCGAAGCAAACCTCCAGATCAACAAAGGAACGGCTTCAGCAAAACAAGACCAAGGTATTGGAATGGCCCAGCCAGAGCCCAGACCTAAATCCAATCAAAATTTCTGTGTGGTGACCTGAAGAGGGCTGTGGTCAGGAGATGTCCAGCCAATCTGACAGAGATAGAAAGCTTTTGCAAGGAAGAATGGCAAAATATTGTTAAGTCAAGATGCTTCAAACTGATGGACTCTTACCCACAAAGATTGAATGCTGTGATGAAATCTAAAGGTGCTTCAGTTTAGTATTAGTTTAGGGGTGTGTTCACTTATACAACCGGGTTATTGTACTTTTTCTTTTTATTTTATTTCCCTAAAATGATTCTTATTGTTTTTCGCTTTAATTAATAGGTTAAAATTTCACAATAAAGGTTGAAAAGGTTCTGACATGAGTTTCATTTTTTTACATCACAAAAACCTGCCATTTTAACTGGGGTGTGTAGACTTTTTACATCCACTGTAGATGAGCGTTGGATGAGCGTTGGATGAGCGTTGGATGAGCGTTGGATGAGCGTTGGATGAGCGTTACATCAAGGTTTAGTATCACGAAAATGTAATAAAACGAAAATGTAGTAAAACGAAATGGGATAAATGGGATTATTTTGTACACATTATACAAATTAATCAGATTTGTTACTATTTGTCCTGCACCATTAATGATATGGAACGTTATTTTTAGTTTTTTTTGATCAGACATCTTCGTTGCTTTAACTGGTATAGATGTTTGAACTAACTGAACTGCCCTGAACGTTGGGAAAGTGTAATCTTCTGCCTCTACACAACTGAACATGGAAACACATCGTGTTGGACTTGAGAGCAGTGTTTGATAGTATTGACCATGATATTTTTAATGGACAGGCTTGATCAGTTGTTCAGGTTCATGTCTGGTTTAGATCTTACCTGACAGCTGTTACCAGGTTGTTAGTATAAATAGAGAATCTTCAGAGCCTAAAAAAGTACAACATGGCATCCCACAAGGTTCTTTTTCAGGCCCTAAGTGTTCTCCGTTTATATCCATCCCAAGGACATGTAATGTTGACTTTTAATTCTACACTGATGACACACTATTATATATATTTGTCTGTTCAGTCAGATTCAGCAGTAAAACTGTAATATATGTAGAAGCTGGATGAATAGAAATTTTAACTCTTGTTAAAATTCTGATAGGAAACAAACACTGATGTTTCAGTAAAAGATGATGCGCTTGGTCTTTTACCGTGACTGTATACTGTGTGTGTGTGTATATATATATATATATGAAGGCATATTATATCCAGTGTGTGTGTGTGTGTGTGTTGTTAGCGAGTCTGTCGGAGAAGCTGAGTGAGTTTGGCCTCATCGTCCCCTCCAGCACAGACTCACGTGGGCGGTACGTCTCTCACGTCCTGTCCTCCGGCTCGGCGTCTTCGTTACCCTCGGAGCGGAGGCGAGTGGCTCGCGGTGCACCTGTGGCGTCCTCCCGGTATTTGTTCTTTAACGTCACCGTGTTTGGGAGGGAGCTCCATTTGCGACTGAGGGCCAATCGGAGGCTGGTGGCCCCCGGCGCCTTTGCGGAATGGCACGAGGACTTCGAGGAGAAGGAGAAAGAGCGGATAAACAACGACTGCCTGTTCACCGGAGACGTCAGTGACATGCCGGAAGCTTCTGTGGCCATCAGTAACTGCGACGGGCTCGTGAGTAACAAATGACAAACGATATATTGCAATTAAATGAGGGACAGATGTTAGAGCTTATGATTCTCTGTCTGTAGAATGTCTGTGTATGTCTGAGAGAGAGAGAGAGACAGAAAGAGACAGAAAGAGAGAGAGAGAGAGGAAACAAACCACAGGCCCATAATTGTTGAGTATGTGTGTCTTTCATTGAGATTCCAGGCATTTGTGAGTCGAAATGCCTTGAATGTTTCTTTTGTGCGTTACCTAATGTAATTGTGTTTATTTATTTATTTAACACTGTTAAGTCATTTTCATCGAGTGTTAGATGAACGTTAGATGTGTGTTAGATGAGCTCCATCACAACTCGTTAAGCTTAACGAGATCGGGTGAAGCTGACAGTGACTTCATAAGGATCTGACATCCAGGAGACCTCTGACCTTTAACCTCAGAAAATGTGTTCTTCCTTGTAGGTGAAGTGTATTCCAGAGTGTAGTATTTCTTCATTTGGAAAGTTCCAACACACACACACACACACACACACACACACACACACACACACACACACACACACACAGAGACGGTCCATCTGTCTTTAATTGTTTTTTATATTAAAGCTACTGTAATTATTTATTACAGTTTATAGTTATTATTATTATTATTATTATTATTATTATTATTATTAATAACATTACAACCCAAAAATGTTTACTGTGATGGAGGTGGATTTTATTTTTGGAGCGCTTCAGTAAGGGAGGATTTCGGGGTTAGGGCATATAAAGCATTACTGTTCGATACACACACACACACACACACACACACACACACACACACACACACACACGGAAACACACAAAGGCAACATTCATTAAAGAGACATCGATTACTCTCCTGAGCCGTCACAGGACAATGGAGCACTCATGGCAGCACACGGCCAGTGGGACACTCTGTGTGTGTGTGTGTGTGTGTGTGTGTGTGTGTGTGTGTGTGTGTGTGTGCGCGCTCCATTTCCTCTGGACTCATGGCAGCACACGGCCAGTGGGACGCTCAGTGTGTGTGTGTGTGTGTGTGTGTGTGTGTGTGTGTGTGTGTGTGTGTGTGTGTGTGTGTGCTCCATTTCCTCTGGACTTGGTGAATGGAATAAAATAGTGTAGGCTCAAGCTGGATCAAAAGTTACAAGCAAAATAAAACAAGAATAAGAGCGTGTGTTGTGGATTACGGTTAGATATTAACACACTCGACTTAAATCCTTCATTCAGATTCATAATTAGATTGAAGTTTATTGCTTTTATCAGAAGGGACTTAAAGTCCAATCCAAGCACAGGAAAAAGTCCAGGAATCAGACCCAGGTCACATGATTTAAACTTACGATTGATGAGAGAATGAGGCTGTGTTTCTGGAAAGGAAATGAAGCTGAAACGGTGCAGATGGAGAGAATTCTGCGTCCATGTGTTTCCCTGAATAGCAGCCAACGTCAACACGGGCTTATCTGAGAGCTTGGGAGTGTTTCCTTATCCTCCCTCCTGCTCTGAGTCTTCCCTTCCCGTCCTGCAGAGTGAAGAGGAAAGCTGCCTCACAGATAATCACACGCCAATAATCATTAGAATGATGTGATGGATAGGCACCATTTTAGACTTGATCTGTGTCGTGCATGGATTAATGTTTCATGGCTTGAGCCGATCTGCTGTGTGTGCATAGATAACGTCACAGGTTACAAAACATCAGTATCCAGGTTTATAACACAAACTGCGACAAACAAAATATTTAATGTTACATCATGTTGATGATAAGAGCTGTGGGGTTTATTGCAGGGGTTTGACTAGCAGTTGTATGTTATTAACATGGATACTGAAGATTTGTAATGTGTGACTTTTTTATGCATAGACAGCAGATCAGGCTTGTACTTGTACTAGCTTGAACTGGTGATCAGGGATTGGGCATCGGGAACAATGGTGACCAGGGATTGGTCGGTGGGAACAAATGTGACCAGGGATTGGGCATTGGGAACAATGAAGATCAGGGATTGGGCTTTGGGAACAGTGGTGATCAGGGATTGGGCTTTGGGAACAATGGTGATCAGGGATTGGTCGGTGGGAACAATGGTGATCAGGGACTGGTCGGTGGGAACAAATGTGACCAGGGACTGGTCGGTGGGAACAGTGGTGATCAGGGATTGGGCATTGGGAACAGTGGTGATCAGGGATTGGGCTTTGGGAACAATGGTGATCAGCGATTGGTCGGTGGGAACAATGGTGATCAGGGATTGGGCGTTGGGAACAGTGGTGATCAGGGATTGGGCTTTGGGAACAGTGGTGATCAGGGATTGGGCTTTGGGAACAATGATGATCAGGGATTGGGTTTTGGGAACAGTGGTGATCAGGGATTGGGCTTTGGGAACAGTGGTGATCAGGTATTGGTCGGTGGGAACAATGGTGATCAGCGATTGGTCGGTGGGAACAAATGTGACCAGGGATTGGGCATTGTGAACAATGGTGATCAGCGATTGGGCGTTGGGAACAATGGTGATCAGGGATTGGATGTTGGGAACAATGATGACCAGGGATTGGGCATTGTGAACAATGGTGATCAGGGATTGAATGTTGGGAACAATGGTGAACAGGGATTGAATGTTGGGAACAATGGTGATCAGCGATTGGGCGTTGGGAACAATGGTGATCAGGGATTGGGCGGTGGGAACAATGGTGATCGGGGATTGGGCGGTGGGAACAATGGTGATCGGGGATTGGGCGGTGGGAATAATGGTGATCGGGGATTGGGCGGTGGGAACAATGGTGATCGGGGATTGGGCGTTGGGAACAATGGTGATCGGGGATTGGGCGGTGGGAACAATGGTGATCGGGGATTGGGCGTTGGGAATAATGGTGGACCTGCTCTTTCAAATCTTATAACCAGCAGTTGTGGTGTGAGCTAGAGAGCCGTATCGATTGCAGGACAGTTGCAAATATCTCTCAAAAAGTCACTAGATTTTTCTCTAGATTCTTTTTTTTAAATAAAGTCACAAAGGGAGACTAAAAAGCCACCAAATTTAGCGAGAAAATCACTACTTAGGCAAATAGTGTTTCAAATTTTGTATTCTCTAGAGCGGGTGGTCTCTGTTTTTTTTGTTGTAATTATAGCATATCAAAACTTCCAGTGAAACTCTCCAATTTCCATAAACAAATGCTATTAATCTTGGTCTATAATCATATTTTAGTTATATATTATGATAGTATCAGGAAGCGTGATTATTGTAATATATAAACGTAATATCTGCACATGGCTGATCAGCTGCTAGGGAACATATAAAACAATAAAACAATCTTCAGATCAGAGTTGAGCTTCACCCACAGATCTGTGTGACAGTGACGTGTTGCACGCCTGCACAGACAGGTCTGAGTGATGATGTCATGCTGCAGGAGGTTAAAGCGTGCAGTGGTCCAGGACCCGAGTGAAACAGCTGCACAGATCAGGAGGACACGTCGTCACGCCTTACTGTGCAGAACTGAAACCTGATACGCTTTAGGATTTATTACTCAGAGGTTTGGCCAGCGGCTTCACGACTGTAACACTAGCTGACAGCACAGAGGCTCGTTGGATTTATAGTTTTATCCAGTAATATTAAGATATTTGGGTGGAAAGATTGCTGGTGAAAAAATAGCTTCGGTGTAAGTAACGCCAAAACAATAAATAAACACAGTGACCCTGTATTTTCAAACATAACAAAAAATAGACAAAAAATGTCTAAACATATCTATACAGTACAAGACTAGCATAAATATGAACCTATATATCATTATGTGTGTGTGTGTGTGTGTGTGTGTGTGTGTGTGTGTGCGTGTGTGTGTGCGTGTGTGTGTGCGCGTGTGCGCGCGCGCGTGTGTGTGTGTGTGTGTGTGTGTGTTAGTATGTTGGAAGGTGACAGCTGTTGGCATCATTGGTCAGTGTGTGAAAGACAACTATAAATTTAGTGCTGTGTGTGTGTGTGTGTGTGTGTGTGTGTGTGTGTGTGTGTGTGTGTGTGTGTGTGTGTGTGTGTGTTGATACATATTTCATCTGGGAGCTAAAGCTATTTGTGTTTCCATCACATAGAAAGAGACCCAGCAACAACACAACACACACACACACACACACACACACACACACACACACACACACACACACACACACACACCCAGACAGATAGTTAGACAGACAAATGGGCAGAAACAGACAGAGAGACTCACAGACAGACAATAGAGACAGACAGACAGACAAACATGCATGCAAACCTACAGATAAACACAAACTGACTGAGAGACAGATGGACAGATAGATGGAAAGGGACAGATGGACAGACAGAGAGACAGATGGACAGACAGAGAGACAGATGGACAGACAGAGAGACAGATGGACAGACAGAGAGACAGATGGACAGATAGACAGATGACAGATACATAGACAGAGAGACAGATGACAGATGGACAGATACATAGACAGAGAGACAGATGGACAGATAGATAGACAGATAAATAGACAGACAGATGGACAGAGATAGATGGACAGAGATAGACAGAGAGACAGATGGACAGACAGATAAACAGAGAGACAGATGGACAGACAGATAAACAGAGAGACAGATGGAGAGATAGATAGACAGAGACAGAGATACAGATGGACAGATAGATAGACAGAGAGACTGATGGACAGACAGAGAGACAGATAGATAGACAGAGACAGAGATATAGATGGACAGAGAGAGACAGATGGACAGACAGAGAGACAGATAGATAGACAGAGACAGAGATACAGATGGACAGACAGAGATACAGATGGACAGATGGATAGACAGAGAGACAGATGGGCATATATGTAGACAGAGAGACAGATGGACAGACAGAGAGACAGAGAGACAGATGGACAGATAGATAGACAGAGAGACAGATGGGCAGATATATAGACAGAGAGACAGATGGGCAGACAGAGAGACAGATGGGCAGACAGAGAGACAGATGGGCAGACAGAGAGACAGATGGACAGACCGAGAGACAGAGACAGATGGACAGACAGATAGACAGAGAGACAGAGATGGACAGAGAGACAGACGGATAGACAGAGAGATAGATGGACAGACAGAGAGACAGATATACAGACAGAGAGACAGATGGACAGACTGATAGACAGAGACAGAGAGACAGATGGACAGACCGATAGACAGAGACAGATGGACAGACAGATAGACAGAGAGACAGAGATGGACAGAGACAGATGGATAGACAGAGAGAGACAGATGGAGAGAGACACAGATGGACAGACAGAGAGACAGATGAAAAGATAGACAGAGAGACAGATGGGAAGATAGACAGAGAGACAGATGGGAAGAGAGACAGAGAGACAGATGGGAAGAGAGACAGAGAGACAGATGGGAAGAGAGACAGAGAGACAGATGGGAAGAGAGACAGAGAGACAGATGGGAAGAGAGACAGATGGGAAGAGAGACAGATGGGAAGATAGACAGAGAGACAGATGGGAAGAGAGACAGAGAGACAGATGGGAAGAGAGACAGAGAGACAAATGGGAAGATAGACAGAGAGACAGATGGAGAGATAGACAGAGAGACAGATGGAGAGATAGATTGACAGAGAGACAGATGGACAGAGAGAGAGACAGATGGACAGATACATAGACAGAGAGACAGATGGACAGATACATAGACAGAGAGACAGATGGACAGATACATAGACAGAGAGACAGATGGACAGATACATAGAGAGACAGATGGACAGATAGACAAAGAGAGATAGACAGAGAGACAGATGGACAGAGAGAGAGAGAGAGAGAGATGGACAGATACATAGACAGAGAGACAGATGGACAGATACATAGACAGAGAGACAGATGGACAGATAGACAAAGAGAGATAGACAGATACATAGACAGAGAGACAGATGGACAGAGAGACAGATGGACAGAGAGACAGATGGACAGATACATAGACAGAGAGAGATGGACAGATAGAGAGATAGATGCACAGATATATAAACAGAGAGACAGATGAATAGATAGATAGAGACATACAGGTGGAAACACACACAGACAGGCACACAAGAAGTAAGACAGGCAGACAGACGGAAACAGACATATAGATGGAAACAGATGGACGGATGGATGGAAAGGCAGGCAGATAGAAAAAATAGACAGACAGACAGACAGGCAAGTAAACAGACAGACAGACGGGCAAGTAGAGAGACAGACAGATGGGCTGTATGATGATAGATGGTTGGAGAGATAAAAATGAAATTGTTTTAAACAAACTTTGTCCTCATGTGACCCCACATCACTTTTTATCCAAAGTACCTCTGAATGGAAACTGCGAAACTGCGATGTTTAGTTACCATGGTAACCAAGTGCTAATAAACACAAATAGCAAGGTGAATCTGAACACTTCACCTCCTCTGAGGTCATTAATCGTGATCATACATCAGCGTGACTCGGTTTAACCAGTGCTGTGTTTTTTATTTCATTTTATTCATTTCGTTTTAATTAACTGTGAGTTTAATGCTTAACATTAAACCTCTGCACTACTGTTCTGCTCAGTTTCATGTATTTTTATTCAGATATTAAATGTTTAAACTGCTATCAGAGGTTTTAGCGATGTTGTGCCTCCGCAGTGACTCCTTTCAGACACACGCCTCTGTCTCTGATAAATTACAGGCTGACTCAAACTAAATTACACACTGCACTGTGAGGAGACAATCACGGCCTCTGTTTACCGCTCACTCTCCGCTACAGGCTTCTCTTCATCCACCTCCTGTTTACAAAACACTGTGAAGAAGCGGTCAGAATTCCCAGAATGCATTAGTCAGCACCACCACAGTGTCCTGTGGAACATCGGTGATACAAAGTTAGTTCCTGTTGTCACTTACGTTATAGCAGCTATAAACAGCCTTTCCCTCACCAGCCTCTCTTTATTCTCTCTCTTCAAGTTAATAAGAAAAAAAATCAGCTTGTCGTCTTTTATTACTGAGAAACTGCAAAGAAGCTTAAACTCCTCTTAATGTTACAGCTTTACCTCTGACTGTTACAAAGGGCTGACACTGGAGACTCCTTCCCTATACGTTAAATAAACGTCTTCATACTTTAATAAAACTTCACCACTTCTATGCACTATAGAAACGATAATGTATTAAAACGAGACGTTAATATAAACCTGTGATGTGCAGCTGCCCTACTGTCAGAGCTGCTGTTATAGAAAATTAATCAACACCTTCTGACCAATCAAAATCCAGAACTCAGCAGCTCTGTGGTAAATGAACAACTTTACTAAAAAAATAACTTTGTTAGTACTTCATTTATTATTTACTGTTCCTTTTTATTTTAAATTCTTAATTTCTATATTTTAATGATTTGGTTGCATTGATGGATGGATGGATGGATGGACGGATAGACAGGTGGATGGTCAGATGGATGGATAAATGAATGGATGGATGGACAGGTGGATGAATGGACTTATGGCTGGATGGGTGGATGAACAAATAGACAGATGGTTGGATGGATAGATGGATGGATGGATGAATGGAGATGTATGGACAAATGTATGGATAAATAGAGATGGATGGATGGATGGAGATGGATGAATGAATGGATGGATGGACAGATATACATATGGATGGATGGATGGATGGATGAATGGAGATGAATGGATGAATGGATGGATGGATGGAGATGGATGAAACAAATGGATAAACTAGATGGAGGGTTGGATGGACAAATAGATGAAAGGGCAGATGGACGGATATGTGGATAGATACTTCATATGGTAGACAGATTGATTGATTGACAGATTGAGGTAAAAAGGCAGTGTTTTCTCCTTTTACTACGCCCTCTTCTGCTCCTCACCTGCTGGTGTAAGCCCTTCCAGGTGTAAGCGAGTGTGAGGAATGGTGAAGTGTACATGTGTGAGGATCACATGGTGTGAAGATCCAGAGTGTATAGAACATGTACATGCACAGCGTCAAAGCCTGTGGTGTTAGTGTGTGGAATTTGGTGTATGTTTGAGCTTAAGCATGGCTCATGTTTACTTTATTACTCACAGACTCTCAGACTCTCAGGAGGTTCAGACTGATTCGTTTATGTTCCTGATCTTACTCTTTCTAATACACAGAGACAGAAAGATCTGGAAACAACTGGCTATTACAACACTTATAGCTGTGAAAAACCAAGACGGATGAAAAAAGTAACAGATCAGATCAGTTCCACAGGTTCCAGAGAGAAATGAATGGATGGATGAAAATACCTTTATTGTCACTGTACAAGTATAGTGAGATGTAGTATGCAGTTTCCCATTGATAGATAAATAGAGAGATAGTGGATGAATGGATAGATAGATAGATAGAAGTACAGTAAAAAAAAAGTAGCAAAAAACCCTAAATTATACATATAAATGAAATATGTTTTAGATGCTTGTGTTTGTATTGTATTTGTAAAACTGAGTTTCAATAGAAACAACCAGTTTGTAGGAACGTTCTAGATTTCTTTAATGATTTTCTGGTTCTCACCAAACTATGCAGGACTGGAGTAGGACACGTCTGGTCTAAATCAACAGGAGTAGAGGTACTAAGGTACTAATCCGTCTTTTTTCCATCTGTAATGAGAAATACCGTGTTCTTGTGGAGCCCCAGCCAGGGATGGTTTCAACATCACTGTGTTTCAAAAAAAGGTGGCAACCATCAGAACCATTTATACTTTTGATATACATTAGTGGAGAGAAGATGGGATTGGTGATTAAGGACAGATGCTGCACATCTCCTGGAGGAATTCAAGAAGAAAGAAGTCATATATTGTAGACATGATGACTCTTGGTCATCGGCGGTAGTTGGAGCACTGATCACTGAGCTCAGGTTCCAGAAATACGACGTGACCTTCTTAGCGATAAACTTCTTAGCGGACTTTGACTAGCTTCATAAAGTGTTGTGTTATTGCTGGTTTGGTAGAACCAAGAAGTCAGAAGAACTAGTTAGATCTTCCTATCTACATGTACCGTACATCTACTACACAAGACATAGAGGTCTATTTATGGATATGTATAAGTCTACAGTATATTCAGTAAATGTTTCACCATATTTTCGTGTTCATTTCCATGAGTGTTGTTCCACTGAGTCACATGGTGTTGTTGAAGAACTAATGGAGGTAGATGGATGAGGAAATTTGTCCATTTTTATTGCTGAAATCCTACTTTAGTTCAGCATGTTGGTGGTAGTGAAAAAGACTAAAATAGCACTTGTGGCTTGTTTGAATGTCACTTGCAATAACAATAAAACAAAAGGGGAAACTGAGTTTCTTCCTCCACAAAATGTGTAATCTTTCCAAAGTGTGCTCTTTGAGACTCCCAGCAATGGACGCCTTTATCATCACTGTAAACTGAACTTCTTAGTCTTTGCCTTTGTTAATGTAGTTCAGACCTTTAACACACACTACGAGCACTCGGTTCACGAGGGTCTGAGTTTTGCTAAGTTGTACTTCCTGGATTTTTTTCCTTTGTCCATAGTGATATGCACCATGTCCAAGGTCACTGCGGTCACTCTTCATTCTGGCATCTTGACCTCATGCAAAGTAACAATTTGATCTCAAAGGCTACGTTCCAGATCTGCTCATTTCCCAATTCTCCGCTCATCCAAACCTCAAAGCGTCAGCAGCAGCCGACTCTGTTTTTTTTTTTCAGCATTTGGAGGATTTAGCTGTGTTTAGCGAGCAGCAGGAGGTGAAACCACATCCATTTTTGTTCGAATCACCAAAAATACACGTGTGACATTCCAGCCAAGGCCTGTGGATACATCGTCTGGAATTTTTATGAGCTTAAATGATAGTGTGGTGGTATTTTGAACAAAAGTGAAGGGTGTAGTTCCACCACACCTGATATTGGAGGATATATAAGCAATGTCGTCATAAAATATATGATTATGTCAAAGAATGTTGCCTCATGTTGTGGAAATAGGTGATAATTTAGCAGATGTACCTGTAGAGAGCCAGTTATCTTTAAACACAATAACTGTTATTAAACTGTTTGCAGGTGTACCTCTTTATTTTTATACATTCACTGAGATGAAAGTTAGTCTAACACACCTCACATAGCAGTAAATATAATGTAGTGTAAACATGCTTACAAAACATACGATTTAAGCCCTCTTTAGCCCTAAAACACTCTGTGTGGGGCTTTTATAATAAAATACTGAGTCACTCTGTGGTGTGATAAAGCGGAATTACTGGTACGACCAGCTGATTATTTTCCTATAAAGGCATGTCCTGAAGTGCTGCCCAATACAAAAATTGGAACTCGAATGATGTAACCATGCATCCACCAAAACTGAGTGACCAGGTAAAGAGGGGATTAGTCAGAGAAGCAAACAATAGGCCAAAAGTAACACGCAACATGATGCTACCACCACCATGCTTCATAGTGGGGATGGTTTTCTCAGGGTGATGAATAGTGCTGGGGTTCTAAACTTAATGCTTTGTGCCAAGGCCAAAAAGTTCAAAAGTTTTGGTCTCATGAGAACATGTTTACTGAGTCTCCAAACAGGATTTCATATGGCTCATCCTTCCCTAAAGTCCAGCTTTGTAGAGTTAAGGATTTAATGTCACTCTGTAGGATGTTCAAAGCTAGCCAAACCCTGATACTTTTCTAGAACTTTGTGCTGGGGTTGTTTTGCTCACTCCTTGGTCTTCATGATGTTGTTTGTTTAGGTATGTCCTCTAGCAAACTCTGGGAGCTTCCAGAAACAGATGTATTTATCCTGAGATCATGTGACACTTTAATTACTTGCTAATTAGGTTATAATTATGTTATATAACTAATTATGTTTCCGAGGGTGACCGGTTGCTCCAAAATCAGTTTAGGGGTTTCATACTTATGCATTCACAACTTTTACCATTTTTATTTGTAAATAATTTTGAAAACGATATTGATTTTGTTTTCTGAACTTCAATATTATGGGCTGTTTTGTTTAGATTTATGAGGTAAGTGTATACCGAAGTGTGGAACTGATGCATCATTATGTTTTTGTTTCTTCAGGCTGGACTGATTCGCACAGATAACGGCGAGTTCTTCATCGAGCCACTGCAGAAAGGTCAACAGGAGTCAGAGGTCCAAGGTCGAGTTCATGTGGTGTATCCCAGATCAGCGGTTAAACATCAAAATCAGGAAGATCTGCGTAATGAAGGTGAGGAAACAGAGAACGTGGAGTGGTGGAACGGCACTCAGGTGCTGGAATCAGGTGTAAAAGATTTCACAAGTGAGTGATGGTTTATGCATGATGCTAAACTGGTGGCTATTAGATTCCTTTATTTATTGGCTGCATTAACCTTTTAACATTAGGCTAAAGGGGGATGTGAATTTTAATACAGTTCTTTTAATGCATTTAATGCAAAGTTTCATGCAAGTTTTAAAAGTAGATAAAGAGAACCCAATTAAACAAATGAGACAAAAATATTATACTCTGTCATTTATTTATTGAGGAAAATGATCCAATATTACATATCTGTGTGTGGCAAAAGTATATGAACCTCTAGGATTAGCAGTTAATTTGAAGGTGAAATTAGAGTCAGGTGTTTTCAATCAGTGGGATGACAATCAGGTGTGAGTGAGCGCCCTGTTTTATTTAAAGAACAGGGATCTGTCAGAGTCTGATCAGAGTCTGATCTTCACAAGTGGAAGTATATCATGGCATGAACAAATGAGATTTCTGAGGACCTCAGAAAAAGAGTTGTTGAAGCTCATCAGGCTGAAAAGGTTACGAAACCATCTCTAAAGAGTTTGGACTCCACCAATCCACAGTCAGACAGATTGTGTACAAATGGAGGAAATTCAACACTATTGTTCCCCTCCCCAGGAGTGGAGACCAACAAAGATCACCCCAAGAGCAAGACGTGTAATAGTCCACGAGGTCACAAAGGAACCCAGGGGAACTTCTAAGCAACTAAAGGCCTCTCTCACATTGGCTAATGTTAATGTTCATGAGTCCACCATCAGGAAAACACTGAAAACCAATGGTGTGCATGGCAGGGTTGCAAGGAGAAAACCACTGCTCTCCAAAACGAACATTGCTGCCCGTCTGTAGTTCAAAGATCATGTGGACAAGCCAGAAGGCTGTTGGAAAATGTTTTGTGGACAGATGAAACCAAAATAGATTTTTTTTTTGTTTAAATGAGAAGCTTTATGTTTGGAGAAAGGAAAACACTGCATTCCAGCATAAGAACCTTATCCCATCTGTGAAACATGGTGGTGGTAGTATCATGGTTTGGGCCTGTTTTGCTGCATCTGGGCAGGATGACTTGCCTTCATTGATGGAACAATGAATTCTGAAGTATACCAGTGAATTCTAAAGGAAAATGTCAGGACATCTGTCCATGAACTGAATCTGAAGAGAAAGTGGGTCATGCAGCGAGACAACGGCCCTGAGCACACAAGTCGTTCTACCAAAGAATGGTTAAAGAAGAATAAAGATAATGTTTTGGAATGGCCAAGTCAAAGTCCTGACCTTAATCCAATAGAAATGTTGTGGAAGGACCTGAAGCAAGCGGTTCATGTGAGGAAACCCACCAACATCCCAGAGTTGAAGCTGTTCTGTACTGAGGAACGGGCTAAAACTCCTCCGAGCCGATGTGCAGGACAGATCAACGGTCACCGCTAACGTTTAGCTGCAGTTATTGCTGCACAAGGGGGTCACACCAGATACTGAAAGCAAAGGTTCACATACTTTTGCCCTCACAGAGATGTAATATTGGATAATTTTCCTCAATAAATAAATGATCAAGTATAATATTTTTGTCTCATTTCTTTAATTGGTTTCTCTTTATCTACTTTTAGGACTTGTGTAAAAAATCTCAAGCACCACTGTACTTTGAAACATTGTTTGACATTTTCAGTATGTCTTTGCATTTGCATTTTAAATTTTAGCAGCCTTTTTACATTGTTGTGCCAGAAAATGCAAATGAAAAAATGTTTTGCAACTGAATTATTTCTTAAATGGTAAGGGATTAATATTTTTTGAATTAGCAACTTTCTAATTTTAATTTAAATTAACATGCTGCCATACTAGTGTTTGGGATTGGCTCTAAGATTATAATTAAATTAGAGTTGGCAAATGTTATAATGTCTAAAGTATATGTAAAACAGCTGGTCTCATAGTCAGCCATCTGACCTTGTTATTTCTCCGCTTATTCAGCGTGGGAAACTAGAATAGTCTTTAAAGTGGACTTATTAAGAAGGATTACTATGAACCTTCAGTAGTTTATCACATACATGGGTATAAGTTATGCAATTATGGGGGCACTGGGGGTGCTGGGGGGTGCTGAGGGTACTGGGAACTCTGGGGTGCTGAGGATGCTGGACGCACTGAGGACTGAGCATTCTGAATATTCTGGGAATGCTGGAGACACAAGGGATTCTGTGGGTGTTTGGACTGTAGGGGCTGCTGGGGGTTCTGGGGCTTTGAGGACACTGAGGATGCTAGAGACACTTGGGGTATTAGGGGTACTGAGAGTTCCGGGAATGCTGAGAACACTGGGGATGCTGAGGGTGCTGGGGTGCTGAGGATGCTGGCGGTGCTTGAGATGCTGAGGAAGCTGAGGGTGCTGAGGATACTGGGGATAGTGGGGATGATGCTGAGGAGAAGCACAAGGTTTATTACTGTTCCTACACTTTTCAGAACACAGTTGTACAAACACCACTTTTGCTTACATCTTGTATCAGTAAATAATTGTAATAAATAATTATTACATGTGGTGGGTAGTATAACATGATGCTTGCTGCAGTGTACTGCCATAATAAATGGATTAATATAACGTTCCTTGATTAGCTGCAGGGAAATTGGTTCAAATTATATGAAAAAGTCCAAACAGCTGTTTTCGTAAGTGTTTTGAAAGGAAGACTGCAGTTTGCTCTTTATTTACTGCCTGTTTGATTTGTCTTTCTTTCTGTTTCCTGATGAATGATCTTAACGTTTCACTCGTTTGGCGGACTCTGTGAAGTGGCAACTTTATTCATTTAGAAACTTCCATTTAATGATGCAAACTCTTTAAATAAACAGTGATGTTGAAGTTCACTGATGTAAACACAGCTATTGCCCTCCATATCTTTGTTGTCTCATAAAGACCGTGAGGGGGAAGCAAGGATAAATCTGCAAAACCGTTCTCTTTAAATCCAAACATAAACCTTGATGGGAAACATTTTCTTCTAAAAACAAACTCTGTGTTTGGAAGAAAGAGAAAGAGCTAAACAAAGCCATATTTATTATGGTAGTAAAAGAAAAGGTTAAAATCATGCAAGACTTATGACTTGTGCAATTAAAATGTTTGGATGTCATGGTGGTGTAGCAGGTAGCATTGCCGCTTCACAGCTCAAGGGTCTCTGGTTTTATCCTGAGCTCATGTTACTGTCCTGTGTGGAGTTTTAAATGTTTTTCCCGTGTCTGTGTGGGTTTCCTCCGGGTTTGCTGGTTTTCTTCCGCTTCCCAAAAACATGCAGGTAGGTGGATTGGTGACTCTAAATTGCCCTTAGATCTAAATGAGTGTGCATAGCAGATGTATTCCTGTCTTGTCCCCATTGTTACTGGGATAGACTCTGAATCCACCATGACTCTGACCAGGACAAAGTGCTTACTGAAGATTAATTAATGGTTTGGATTTGTTTGGGTTGGTTTTTGTTGTTTTTCTTGGTGTGGGATTTGATATGATTGGTGGGCTGGTATGGGTTGGTTTGGTTTGTTTGATTCTTGCATAGTTGTGGGTTGGTTTTTCTTGTATTGGTAAGGTTGATCTGGCTTTTGGCGATTTGGTTTGGTTTTGTTGGTTTGGTTGATTGATTGAGGTAAGTTCATTTGGGTTTAACTGGCCTGACATTGTTTGTTTTGGTTGTGACTTGGCTGGTTTCTTTGGTCTGGGTTTGGTTTGGTTTTGTTGGGATGACTTTTGTCGGGTTTGAGCAGACTTGGTGGGTTTGATCTTCTTTAGTCAAAAGCACTTTCACAGAACGAGGCAAATTGACTGACATCACAGACAATGAACCACAGACCTTTGACCTGTAACCCGCTGTCTCCTTTATTCACCAATAACTGATTTATACAACCGGCTCATGGACATGCAAAGAGCCAGATCTACAATATCCTGAAAAGTGCACAAAAGATCTCAGATCAGATCTCTGTTGCCCGTGGCAGAGTGTCTGAACCTGGGTTTTTAATTTGGGTTGGTTGGTTAGTTGATTTAAAATATCTGTTTGCCTTTATTTTTCAGTTATTTATTTCTGAATATTTTTTATTTCCTGCTAGTATTTTTTTTCATTTTGAAGGTTTGGACAACTTGAAAATCTTTTAAAACATGTTTTTGTTTTTATTGCAGTACCAGATTTTGGGATAGCGGAGCTCCCAAATGCTCTGGATCTAGTGGAACAGAAGCTTTCTGAATCGGATCGTAAACGCAGACATGCTAAAAAGGATGACTACAGCATTGAGGTTCTCCTGGCTGTAGATGACTCTGTGGTGCGCTTTCATGGCAAAGAACATGTGCAGAACTATGTCCTCACACTCATGAACATAGTAAGTGGGCTTTGATATGGGCATTGGCTTTAGTCATGATAAGAATCCATGGTTTGCAAAAAAATGTCAAGGATATTTTTTTTTAGTCGTGAAAACAGTGTGAATGGTTGTGTTTCTCCATCATCTGATGTTCTGTTGACTGAAAAGCAACACAGACTATATTATGGTGTGGAGATTGTATCAGCCACTTGTTGAGCTGGTCTACACTGACATCATAGATACTAATCCAGAATGTGTGTGTGTTTGGATCTCAAGTGTGATTACACAAAAAAAACCCTGCCTCGTCCCAGTGCTAGTGGTTTTGTTGAGTTTTTTTGCAAACTGACTAAACATTTGTAAATATCTTAGTCTGTTCATTTCTGGTTCCAGCAGTTCCTGCCACCTTAAGCCTCTTCTGATAGAAAATCCTTCTTAAGTCAGATTTTGCTTGTTTCAGTCTGTAACAGTTACCGATTAGTGCAATACTTTGGACTGATCCGACTCTGAGTGACACATATTGACCCAACACACACTACACCCTACACCCTTGTCCTTACACCTTACTCTTTATCTTTGCACCCTGCCAACCACATCTTACCCCTACTTCTTACACACTGCTTCCCATCAGTTACCCCCAAATCCTATAAAATACACCTTACCATTTTCCCTGCACCCTATATCCCACCCTCTACACCTTACACCCTATAATATATGCCCTATATCTTATACCCCTCCCTTTTAAACTTACATCCTATGACCTTCCCCCTTTATCGTATACTGGAACCCACCCTCTGTACCTTACACCCTCCACCTATACACTATAACCCACCTTCTACACCTAACATCCAAACTCAATAACGCAATAATAGACCCTTTTCACACCTCCCCGTTCGTGAACCGGAAGTCATCATAGTAAAGAATTTTCAAATTCTAAAAGAAAATGTCCGGATTTGTCTTTTCATAAATTTCCAAATGCACAACAAAAACAAATGCTCGAGAAGTAGCCCTAAGTTCTTACACATTCATAAATATTACTGGCAAGTACAAGGTCAGTTAGCCATCTCAGGTTTGTCTTGGTGTGACTTTGTAACTTATACAGAAACAGAGGTCGTAACTGAGCGAATCTGGACAAGCAATGAGCTCATAACTGAAATGTAAAACAAACTAGACCTTTATTACTATAATGAGTACATGAGTGCATATCTCAGTTTAGTGTAATCATGCTACACCAAAAAAGCAAACCTGTCACACGGTTTGTTTATAATTCAGCATCTTTATTTATGTACCATTTCACAATGTAAATGTTGTATGTACGGCGTTCCACCATTCCACCAGTGAGTGACTGCTGAAAGTCCTCTTCTTGAAAATGCTCTCCACAAACGAAAGTGTTTCCTCGTTTAATAACAAAGTTATGGCTTTCTTTGCGTTTAACTGCTTGAACCCACTTCCTATAAAGTTCTGCATCTTTTGGAAATTCATGGAAAGAAAAAATTGCCACTGGTCTTCACGGTCGCCGCCATAGTTTACCCAACTGTGACGACTTCCGGTTCGTGAACGTGGAAGTGTGAAAAGGGTCTGTGTACAGTCGGTTCTGAGTGCTTTACTGAGGACTTGGTTTTTGTTTCCTCACTTATGAAACACTAACCCAGACTTTTGGACTCTGCTGTAAATGAGGATATAAACTCTGTCCTGTCATGTTTACTTAAGAGAACACACACAAACACGAACACACACAAACACAAACACATAGATACACTGCTGGGAGAGTGGAGCAGTAGATATCAGTGTTTATGGACTCATCTGGTGGATGATGTGGTGACGAAACTCCATTGCCTATTCATTTTCCTCCATGCGTCTGATCCGCTGGGTAATAACAGCTACCGAGGGAGGATTTCCAACATCTCATATAAACATCACACACTACTGAGAGGACTTGGGTTCAGAGAGAGGACATGTTTAGGGTGGAGAGAGACAAGGAGATGGAGAGAAATAGAGGTCGACCGATTGATCGGTTTTGCTGATGAATCGGCACCGATAACTGATCGCTTGAACCGTCAGTTATCAGCAAAAATCCACACCGATAGTTTTTCCCGGTTGCGTCCATTGCGGGAGCGGCTGAGAAGTCATTATACAGTATGAGAGCGACCTCTAGAGGTGAAATAAAAACTATTACTGACTAATTTCGTTGTGTTATTTGAATTGTTTTTTGATTCATTTTGGACGTCTCTATTTTTATTTGTTATTTAAAGTGTTCATTTTTGGCTCAGTTTGGATGTATATCTTTTATTTAAAATTTATTTTAATATTTATCAATAATTATTATATATTATTTAATATTTATATATTTATTTCATTTAAAAAAGTTCAGTACATTTTCATGGTACAGTCAGTACTGTTTATTTTTGTAATAACATTCAGCAATATTTTACTTTGAGTGTTGGGTTTTCATTCAGTATCGGTTTTAAAAACTATCGGTTGATTAATCGGTTATCAGCAGGTCCTTCCCAACTTGGTTATCGGTAAAATCCACTATCGCTCGACCTCTAGAGAGAAATGTTTTCAACACACTAGTAGGACTGGACACTGCAGTAAGACGAGGAACTGTTTGAAGCTCATTCATAATGAGGAATCCCATCTAGGATGCATTTCTGTCTTGCACCCAATGGCTTTGGATCCACTGTAGCCCTGAATTAGATCCGTGGTTGCAGATAATGAAAGAGTTAAATATTTCTACATGTAGCACAAGTCTCTCCGTGTTGATATGATTATTATTGTGACCATGGTGAGATCTGAAAAGCCTGTGCAGTATATCATGTACAAAACTATCCATGATCATTTGAACATGTAGCTGGCTGTTGCTGTTTTGTGTCCTGATGTTGTTTTGAACTGTTTCAGAACAACATTTGTTGTACTGTTTCATGTCCTTGAGTGTGTATCAGAGCGAGGAATGGGAAAAATTGGGGTTTCTTTTAGATCACGAAACATTTCAGTCAATCCACAGCTGCATTCTGTCACACATTTATCTAACTTCCTGTCTATTAGTTACACATCTTAAGTAGCCATTAAAATAACCAGTGTCATATTTCTCTCCACGCTACGTACTCGTTTACAGCTGTACTGAACTTCGGTGCTTTTTACTGACTCCAGACTCTCACGCTTTTACACAGCGTGCATATATTTGTTCTCAGTTCTCAGCTCTGGCAGTTTGACACAAATCAGCTCAGGAACTAAACTCTCTCTCCGTCCCTCCTGCTCTTCCACCCAACCCCCTCTCTCTGGTCTGGTGGAATGACAGCAGCTGCTAGTATGTGTTCTCTGAGAGTTGTGTATTTACTGTACACATTACGGCTGTATCATTATTACATATTACTGTGTCATATCCTGTACTGACAAGCTAAAAAAAATGTATCAAACTGATTATTTTTGACAAAAAGAAAATGTAAAACATCATCATTCTTCTCAGACATCATATAATTCTCCATCAGACCAACACTGTTGGACGGAGAACCGAAGAGAACTGATGCAGCTTTAAAGACAAATAAATACTGGTCTGGTTTAGTTTATTAATGTTTACTGATATTATTTTTTTTAAGTCATGTTTGGTTTACAAAATTGTAAAGTACTTTTGCACAGTACTGTATATTTACAGTATGTACTATATATTGTTGATTAGTGTAGTATTTGTGTATAAATAATATCGCGATGAATACCACCATGGATCGTAATCTGAAGCGTCTGGATAAAAAGGTTTCTGACCCCTTTGCCTCTGAGTGAAACTTGATTAGATCATGGTTTCTCTCTCACTCTGTCTCAGGTAGATGAAATATACCATGATGAATCTCTGGGTACCAGCATCAACGTTGTTATCGTCCGTATGATTATGGTGGGCTACCGTCAGGTAAGAGACACACCACCGTACAATCATTCATAATCAGCAGGACTCATCACTCTTCAAAGTCCTAAAGTGGGCCGTATTCAGAGTCGGTGACTTAAGTTTAAAAGTTACATCAGTATTTCCGTGAGGAAAGTTCCTGGTGTTCAGAGTCGGGTTACGTAGCTGCTTAAGTGGATTTTCTGAGCTCCACATTCAGATTATTAAAATGACCTGCGTGTAGTTCACACCTCAGAGATTCTTCTTGAGTAGAAGTGTCTGAGACCGAGTTTTTCGATAGCGTCTAGACCACTGCCTTTAAACACAAACAGTCGCCTTTAATCCTGGAAAAAAACATCAGCCATAGAACATATGGGCAGTAAAATTTTACTGTAAAATGAAGTATGATGTAACATAAAAGCAAGAGCCAAAAAACACTAATATGATGATATATAAATGAGAAGATGGCAAGTGTTGAAATAAATATAGTAAGAGTCTTGTATGTCACCAGTATATTACTGCATGAATAGTCCTAGTTGTAATGATCACATTAATCACTGGTTTAATTTAACAAACGCTTCCACACTCATTATTCAGCAGCACATACAGTAGAATAGCACTTGATCCAGCGCACCCTGTTATTAATGAAGCCACAAGAGACTAAATCGAGGTGATGAAATCGTAATGTGTGTGTGCAGGATGTAGGAGATTTTATCACACTTTTAATTCACTATGTTGAATTAATAAAATAAAGATGATTTTTTTTTGTTAATTCAGTGATAAGCGACGTTTCTGATTAAGATGCGTTTCCTCCGATGTCCTGATTTTCATGGGCTTTAAAGGCATGATTATTATTCATTTATTATTAATGAATTAATGAATAGTG
>CM042562.1:19094683-19097183 GCA_023630585.1 Cranoglanis bouderius | reverse complement strand
ATTGTAGCCTATATTTATATAATCTAGATAATTTAATTTATATAATATATAATAATTATATTTATATTTTGTATTTCTGAAATTATCCATGATCACTTCCTCTCTCACACTCTGTAGTAAGTCTGAATAACGGCTGCATACAATCTACACGCACTCCATCATGTATGTAAAGTGGGCGGAGTTAATATTGGGTAACATTTGCATAATCATCATCCTGATCGATCCCAAGGCCCCGCCCATGCTGATTTTATCCGGTGGATAGCCGGCATTTGCTCGCTAACATGATGCTAATTACTGCTCATAACCTCACATTCTAAATAAAACAGTTGGGTCGCTACGTCACCGTTTATTTTATGCTAGCTCATGCTAAAGTGCTGCTAGTTGTGTGTCTGTGTGTTATATTGTGTTGAAAAAGCTTGTGTATTTTCTGCTTTTCGCCTGCATGCCAAAGACTGTCCAGTGGTTCAGTAGCATGGCAAATTCTCTGAAATGTAAAAAAAATAAAAATAAATATCACGAGGATTGAATCAGAAAGCTAGCTACGCTCTGTCGCTGCACATTTCTTGATCGAGTGTCATACACCGTTTGTGTTGTGTTGTGTTTGTGCTTGGCTTTGTGTGTTTGTTTAAGTGTGTATTTGTGGCAGTAAGTCCCTGCAACGTGCTGTGTGTGTGTGTGTGTGTGTGTGTGTGTGTGTGTGTGTGTGTGTGTGTGTGTGTGTGTGTGTGTGTGTGAGTGAGACAGTGAGCTGGATCTTTAGTGCTGGAGAAATGTTGGCTAAGCGGCTAAATGCTTGTGGCTTCTACTAAAGCTCATTATGCACACTGCACTGTTGGCTAAGGGCACGCACACACACACACACACACACACACACACACACACACACACACACACACACACACACGCTTTACATCTCCTACAGTATAACTCCGTAAACTCTGTACAGTTCAGCTGTACATTCTGAGTATTTCTTTTTCATATTATTGAGGGAAAGATCTCTGAAAATCTTCAGATGTTTCGACGTCTTCTCCGGACAGGTGGAGGTCCGATCTAAACATTAGATCTGACTGCACGTTTGATCAGAAATTAAAAATACACTGTATGTACAGTACATTTCTTAAGTAAGACTGCATCGGTTTCTCTATGAGTATATCAGTCCAGTACGGTGTGATCTGATTGGCTGAAATCAGCAACAACAATAACTCACTAAAACTACCACACGCTGTGGGTTTTTAAATTTTTTATCAGTGCACGACCTTTACGCCATCTTTATTCATTTCGGAAACCATAAAACACGCTTTCTTGCACGCCACAGTGTCGTTCGTAAACAATACAGTGCAATCAGACATAAAATTTAAATCTGTAATTTAGAAAACATGATCACGTGACATCACGTCAGGGTTTTTTTTTCCGATAAGCTGCGTTTTCGCTCGTCAGTGCAACAGCGTGAGAACAGTACACACTCCGGAGAGCGGGTTTGAAAACGCCGTTTGGTTGTGGACGGGAAAGCAGAACTTCTAAAATATAACGCGTTTGCAGCTGTAGCCGTGTGTTCGCTGAGTCAGGGGCAGAACATCATCCTTTTCCATCACTACTGGACTATTTCCCACTTCTTCAGTTCAGTAGACTGAGCATATATTAAAATACTGCTCAGTTCTAAAATCTGATTGGCCGAGCCGGTGTAAAACACTTGATACACAAACACCTGTGACATCATCACAATAACTAAAGACAGCGGTAGCTCAGTGGTTAAGATGTTGGTCTACTGATTGGAAGGTCGTGAGTTCAAATCCCAGCACCACCAAGCTGCCACTGTTGGGCCCCTGAGCAAGGCCCTTAACCCTCAACTGCTCAGGTGTATAATTGAAATAAGTGTAAGTCGCTCTGGATAAGGGCGTCTGCCCAATGCCGTAAATGTAAAATGTAAATTCTGTATTAATGCGCCAGGTTTTAAACCAATAAAACCGTTAAACCTAAGTCGTTCTTCTGTCCATAGAATGACCTGATCTTCATCCGATATGTTGCTTAGCAACCAAAGCTTACAGACCGCACTGCGAATCATTTATTGCTAGTATTATTATTTATATCAAACGAAATTGTTTATTTTAGCGGTAAAAAATCAGTAATAGTAAATCAGTAAGCACGCCACTCGAGGGTGTGGCTCGTTTTCACACCTGGCTCGTTTGGAGCGTTTGTTTCGGACCCTGGTGTGTTTTCTCCTTTGGTTCGGTTCCTTTAGACGTACAGTACATGAACACGCCGATCGCGCTCGGATCCGCACCACCTGAGCGAAGCGGTCTCGGCCCGATTGCAAACGGACTCTGGAGCGGTTCGCCTGTGGTGAGGAAGCAATGCGACCCGACGGACCAACAGACCGACCTGTAAAGCAGTGCATGCTGGGAACTGCGTTACGTAAAAAGCGTGTTTGTTTTGCTAACGGCTCGATGAGTCGTGGTTTAACTCGGATCAAAGACGAGGTAAAATGCGTCATTGGAATTTG
>CM042562.1:18989683-19089683 GCA_023630585.1 Cranoglanis bouderius | reverse complement strand
TATGTAGTGGTGTTTTAAAGGTCACTGTATCTGGAGATCAACTGACCAGCTGTATGGTCATGATGGAGGATGGAGTTCATGGGGAAGGTTCGGTTCGTGCTCCAGATCATGTGGGGGAGGGGTTCGGTCTCGCAGCCGGCAGTGTAACAATCCACCGTGAGTACACACACACACACACACACACACACACACACACACACACACACACACACACAAACACACACACACACACACGTCTAAATCCATACATTTTCTGTAGTCACTCCCTCCCTGTCTGTCTTTCCTTCCCTGTCTGTCTCTCCCTGCCTGTCTGTCTGTAGTCCAGCGTACGGGGGACGTGAGTGTCCAGGCTCTGAGTTTGATTATCAGATCTGTAACACTGAGGATTGTCCCGGTTCGTATGAGGACTTCAGAGCTCAGCAGTGTGTTCAGCGCAGTAACAAATACCACAACAACATCAAACACACCTGGCTGCCCTATGAACACCCACAAGGTAACTATCAACATCCGTATATACCTGTATACACCAGCATGCATCACAAAACACACCTCTGCAGTAACAAATACCATAACAACGTCTAGACCAGGATGCTGGCCTTCTATGCAGAGTTTCAAAGAAAAAGTCATATCTGAGACTGGCCAATTCATGCAAAAGGTTAAAATGGACAAAAGAACAGAGACCCTGGTCTGAGGATGATTGTAAAAAGTGTCATGGACAGACGAATCAGAGGTGAGGTGTTTGCATCACAGAGAAGAACATTTGTGAGTGCTTGACACCATCTGTGAAGCCTGGTGGAGGACATGTGATGGTCTGGGGTGCTTTGGTGCTGGTAAAGTGGGACATTTGTACAGAGCAAAAGGAATCCTGAACAAGAAATGTTATCACTCCATTTTGCAGCTCCATGCTGTACCCTGTGGACAGTGCTTGATTGGAGCTGATTTCATCCTACAACAGGACAATGACCCAAAACACTGCTCCAAATGACCCTATTTATGGAAGAAGCTGGAGTTCTGTGTGTAATGGATTGGCCAGCGCTAAGCCAATCCAACTTGTGGGAGGTGCTTCAGGAAGCATGGAGTGAACTTTCTGCAGTTTACCTCAACAAACTGACAGAAGGGCAAAACTCTACAGGGCTGTAACTTCTGCAAATGTGATGAAAGCTGAAGCACTGAATTGTTATTTCAAGCAGAACTCATCATTTCTAACCTCATCAACTATATTTTCTCTTCATTTTGATTAATAAAAGTGAGTTTTCATGGAAAATGTGAAATTTTGTGTGATTGCAAACTTTTGAACAGTAGTGCACCTGTACACACCCACACACACCCACACACCCACACACACCCGTACACACCCGTACACACCTATACACACCCGTACACACCTCAACACACCTGTACACACCTCAACACACCCGTACGCACCCGTACGCACCCGTACACACCCGCACACACCCGCACACACCTGTACACACCCACACACACCTGTACACACCCACACACACCCACACACACCCGTACACACCCGTACACACCCGTACACACCCGTACACACCCACACACACCCGCACACACCTATACACCCCCGCACACACCTGTACACACACACACACACACACACACACACCCGCACACAGCTATACACACCTGTACACACCCACACACACACTTATACACAACCGCACACACACCTGTACACAACCACACACACCTGTACACAACCACGCACGCACCTATATACACCCGCACACACCCGTACACAACTGTACACACCTATACACCCCCACACACACCCGCACACACCTATACACACACACACACACACACACCCGCACACAGCTATACACACCTATACACACCTGCACACAACCACGCACACACCTATACACACCCGCACACACCTGTACACACCTATATACACCTGTACACACCTACAGGTGCATCTCAATAAATTAGAATGTCGTGGAAAAGTTCATTTATTTCAGTAATTCAACTCAAATTGTGAAACTCGTGTATTAAATAAATTCAATGCCACAGACTGAAGTAGTTTAAGTCTTTGGTTCTTTTAATTGTGATGATTTTGGCTCACATTTAACAAAAACCCACCAATTCACTATCTCAACAAATTAGAATATGGTGACATGCCAATCAGCTAATCAACTCAAAACACCTGCAAAGGTTTCCTGAGCCTTCAAAATGGTCTCTCAGTTTGGTTCACTAGGTAAATCACAAACATTCATTACCAAAGAAGCTGGCTGTTCACAGAGTGCTGTATCCAAGCATGTTAACAGAAAGTTGAGTGGAAGGAAAAAGTGTGGAAGAAAAAGATGCACAACCAACCGAGAGAACCGCAGCCTTATGAGGATCGTCAAGAAAAATCGATTCAAGAATTTGAGTGAACTTCACAAGGAATGGACTGAGGCTGGGGTCAAGGCATCAAGAGCCACCACACACAGACGTGTCAAGGAATTTGGCTACAGTTGTCGTATTCCTCTTGTTAAGACACTCCTGAACCACAGACAACGTCAGAGGCGTCTTACCTGGGCTAAGGAGAAGAAGAACTGGACTGTTGCCCAGTGGTCCAAAGTCCTCTTTTCAGATGGGAGCAAGTTTTGTATTTCATTTGGAAACCAAGGTCCTAGAGTCTGGAGGAAGGGTGGAGAAGCTCATAGCCCAAGTTGCTTGAAGTCCAGTGTTCAGTTTCCACAGTCTGTGATGATTTGGGGTGCAATGTCATCTGCTGGTGTTGGTCCATTGTGTTTTTTGAAAACCAAAGTCACTGCACCCGTTTACCAAGAAATTTTGGAGCACTTCATGCTTCCTTCTGCTGACCAGCTTTTTGAAGATGCTGATTTCATTTTCCAGCAGGATTTGGCACCTGCCCACACTGCCAAAAGCACCAAAAGTTGGTTAAATGACCATGGTGTTGGTGTGCTTGACTGGCCAGCAAACTCACCAGACCTGAACCCCATAGAGAATCTATGGGGTATTGTCAAGAGGAAAATGAGAAACAAGAGACCAAAAAATGCAGATGAGCTGAAGGCCACTGTCAAAGAAACCTGGGCTTCCATACCACCTCAGCAGTGCCACAAACTGATCACCTCCATGCCACGCCGAATTGAGGCAGTAATTAAAGCAAAAGGAGCCCCTACCAAGTATTGAGTACATGTACAGTAAATGAACATACTTTCCAGAAGGCCAACAATTCACTAAAAATGTTTTTTTTATTGGTCTTATGAAGTATTCTAATTTGTTGAGATAGTGAATTGGTGGGTTTTTAAAAGAACCAAAGACTTAAACTACTTCAGTCTGTGTGCATTGAATTTATTTAATACACGAGTTTCACAATTTGAGTTGAATTACTGAAATAAATGAACTTTTCCACGACATTCTAATTTATTGAGATGCACCTGTATATACACCTGTACACACCTATATACACCTGTACACACCTCAACACACCCGTACACACCTATACACACCCGCACACACCTATACACCCCCGTACACACCTATACACACACACACACCTATACACACCCGCACACAGCTATACACACCTATACACACCTGTACACACCCGCACACACACCTATACACAACCGCACACACACCTATACACAACCGCACACACAGCTGTACACACCTCAACACACCTGTACACACCTATACACACCCGCACACACCCGCACACACCTATACACCCCCGTACACACCTATACACACACACACACCTATACACACCCGCACACAGCTACACACAACCGCACACACCTGTATACACCCACACACACCTATACCCACTCGCTCACACCTGTACACACCCACACACACCTATACCCACCCGCACACACCTGTACACACCTACACACACACACACACACACACACACATACACTCTAACACTGACACACTAACACACACTGCTACACTTTGACACATACTAATTCTGATCTAACACTCATTATAATTTTGGTGATAATGTATTCATATATATGTGTGTGTGTGTGTGTGTGTGTGTGTGTGTGTGTGTGTGTGTGTGTATGTATTCAGAGGACCGTAAGTGTGAGCTGAGTTGTCGCTCTAAAGAGACGGGGGAGGTGGTGTTTATGAATCAGGTGATGCATGATGGGACGCGATGCAGTTACACTGATCCATTCAGTGTGTGTGCCAGAGGAGAGTGTCTGGTGAGGATAGACCTGTCTGTCTCTCTGTTTCTCTCTGTTCCTGGTTGTACCTGTACCTCACTGTCTCTCTCTCTCTCTCTCTCTCTCTCTCTCTCTCTCTCTCTCTGTCTCTCAGCATGTGGGGTGTGATAAGGAAGTCGGCTCGTATAAACAGGAGGATAAGTGCGGTGTGTGTGAAGGAGACAACACTCACTGTCGCACTGTCAAGCTGACACTCACCAAAACACCCAAACTCAAAGGTAATAATAATGATAATAATAATAATAATAATAATAATAATAACATGAAGAACAGGTATATTATTTGAAGTACGTCCACACACCTCCTCTGTGGATCTGTTTCATTCCGTTTCTTATTAAACGTTCATGACATTTTCTCTTCACTGATTCTTATCAAAAAATTCATTATTGAACAGTGAGACAGGTTCAGTGTAAATATTACACCTGACACCTGTAACGTTTTAATAAACATCTCTCTCTGTCTCTCTCTCTGTGTCTCTCTCTGTCTCTCTCTCTGTGTCTCTCTCTCTGTGTCTCTCTCTCTCTGTGTCTCTCTCTCTCCGTGTCTCTCTCTCTCCGTGTCTCTCTCTCTCTCCGTGTCTCTCTCTCTCCGTGTCTCTCTCTCCTTGTCTCTCTCTCCTCAGGTTTGCTGAAGGTGTTTGATATCCCAGCAGGAGCGAGACACATTGTGATTGAGGAGACTGCATCGTCTCCACACCTCATGGGTGAGTTCAGGAAGCTCCAAAAAGCGGTTGAATGATATATATATCAGCGTAGTGAAGTCTGAAATGGTTTTATTTTCATTATGTTACACTGGAATACATTATGACATCACTTCCTCTTGCCAGTCTGATCTACTTCTTTAAACACCTCACTTCCTGTAGGGTTTGTTCTTAATAGCCTTTAAACCCAGTGCTATTACTCAGATTATATAAAAAAATAAAATTCTCTGCAATTAAATTCAAAATCAAATTTTATTGGTCTCACACACACACACACACACACACACACACACACACACACACACACAAGATTGGTCTCTGACAGTAGTGCAGCTCACAGGTTTGTATTAATTATTTAATTATATTAAACCTCTAAACCTTACAGTTAAGGTGAATAAGGTCTAAATTTTAGATAAAAGGCAAGCATAGAGTCCAATTGACAACTCGTTAAATACACCATAAAACACCTCCTCTTCTTCCTCCTCCTCTTCCTCCTCTTCCTCCTCCTCCTCCTCCTCTTGAAAACACATCTCATAAAGTATCAGGGGAAAACAGACCCAGAGACATGTTTTCATTGTCTGCCCAGTGTAAATACATTAGCAGAAAACACAATATATTCCAGAGCTCCAGAGTTCAGGGTAAACAGGAGCATGATGTCTGTTTCTATTGCTCCTTTATGGCAAGAATCCTGACATCATCATTCATCCACCGTCATTCAATCTCAGCGTGAAAAATCAAAATCTGCCTTCAATCTGTAGTGAAGAACTCTTCAGAAGTAATCAGCACGTGGCTCAGAGCTCTGTTATCACAGCACCGCTAGGAGATAATGGGAAAAATCCTGTAGAGTTCTGGATAATCCTACATGAATACACTTCACACACACACACACACACACACACACACACACACACACACACACACACACCGACATCTTTGTACCCAGAAATCACCCCGAGTTCAATTACAATAAAACATTTTTAAAAAACCTCAAACGTGTTGGAGTGCCGGTGGTTCTGTGGCTTCCACATCCACCATTTCTTCCTTGTTATTGCATCTTTGATTATTATTTTCTGTATTTATATGACACGAACATTTCTATTGAAACTTGCTGCTATAATTTGTCATTTACAGTTTTTAAAAATAAATATTTTATATAATAAATGTGTGTTTAATAAGATTCTGCATTCTGTGCAATAAAACACTGTAATATGGGCTGTGCTCGAGTCTCTTCATGGCATTTTTCAGAACCGGATCAATCGCTCTACTGGAGCCCAGTCACTGACACTGAATTTATCTCTGCATCCAAGAGCTCATTAGCCACAGCACTACTAATTATAAACCTTTTTAAAATCCTAGTAACAATTTATTATGAATAAATCTAAAGTAAGTGATGCAGAGTGTTCCCAGAGGTGAGAGAGTGGTGATAGGGGCAGACTTTAATGGACATTTTGGTGAAGGGAATAGTGGGGATGAGGAAGTGATGGGCAGGTTTGGTCTTCAGGTAAGGAACCCAGAAGGACAGAGGTTGGTAGACTTTGCTAAAAGTATGGAGATGACTGTGGTGAACACGTACTTTCAGAAGAGGCAGGAACACAGGGTGACATATAAGAGCGGTGGCAGGCGCACACAGGTGGACTATATCTTATGTAGACACTGTAATCTGATGGAGATTAGCGATTGAAAAGTAGTGATAGGAGAGAGTGTAGCTAGACAGCATAGGATGGTGGTGTGTAAGATGACTGGTGGTGAGGAAGATGAAGAGAGCAAAGGCAGAGCAGAAGACAAAGTGGTGGAAGATGGAAAAGGAAGAGTGCTGTGCGGTTTTCAGGGAGGAGTTGAGACAGGCTTTAGGTGGTCAGGAGGTGCTTCCAGATGACTGGACTACTACAGCCAAAGTGATCAGGGAGACAGGTAGGAAGGTGCTAGGTGTGTCATCTGGAAGGAGGAAAGAAGACAAGGAGACTTGGTGGTGGAATGAGGAAGTTCAGGAGAGTATCCAGAGGAAGAGGTTAGCTAGGAAGAAGTGGGACAGTGAGAGGACGGAGGAAAGTAGACAGGAATATAGGGAGATGCAGCGTGAGGTTAAGATAGAGGTGGCAAAGGCCAAACAGAAAGCTTATGAGGACATGTGTGCAAGGTTAGATAGTAAGGAAGGTGAGAGGGATTTGTATCGGTTGGCGAGGCAGAGGGATAGAGATGGTAAGGATGTGCAGCAGGTTAGAGCGATTAAAGATAGAGATGGAAATGTGTTGACAGGTGACAGGAGGGTGAGGGAAAGATGGAAGGAGTACTTTGAGGAACTGATGAATGAGGAAAATGACAGAGAGAGAAGAGTAGTAGAGGCAAATATTGTTGAGCAGGAAGTAGAAAGGATTAGCAAGGGTGAAGTTAGGAGAGCTTTGAAGAGGATGCAGAGAGGAAAGGCGGTTGGTCCTGACATACCCAGTGGAGGTATGGAAGTGTCTAGGAGAGATGGCAGTAGAGTTTTTAACTAGGTTGTTCAACGAGGTCTTAGAGAGTGAGAGGATGCCTGAGGAATGGAGGAGAAGTGTTTTGGTGCCGATTTTTAAGAACAAGGGAGATGTGCAGAGTTGTGGAAACTACAGAGTTATTAAGCTGATGAGCCATACAATGAAGTTGTGGGAAAGAGTAGTGGAAGCAAGGCTAAGGGGAGAAGTGAGCATTTGTGAGCAGCAGTATGGTTTCATGCTAAGAAAGAGCACTACAGATGCAATATTTGCTTTGAGAATGTTGATGGAGAAGTACAGAGAGGGTCAGAAAGAGCTGCATTGTGTCTTTGTAGATTTAGAGAAAGCGTATGACAGGGTGCCAAGAGAGGAGCTGTGGTATTGTATGAGGAGGTCTGGAGTGGCAGAGAAGTATGTTAGAGTGGTGCAGGATATGTATGAGAGCAGTAGGACAATGGTAAGGTGTGCGGTAGGTGTGACAGAGGAGTTCAGGGTGAAGGTGGGACTGCATCAAGGATCGGCTCTGAGCCCCTTCTTGTTTGCGGTGGTGATGGACAGGCTGACAGATGAGGTCAGACAGGAATCTCCATGGACTATGATGTTTGCGGATGACGTTGTGATCTGTAGTGAGAGCAGGGAGCAGGTGGAGGAAACTCTAGAGAGGTGGAGGTTTGCTCTGGAGAGAAGAGGAATGAAGGTTAGTCGCAGCAAGACAGAATACATGTGTGTGAATGAGAGGGATCCAAGTGGAACGGTGAGGTTACAGGGAGAAGAGATAAAGAAGGTGCAGGATTTTAAGTACTTAGGGTCAACAGTCCAGAGCAACGGGGAGTGTGGAAAAGAGGTGAAGAAGCGTGTGCAGGCAGGTTGGAATGGGTGGAGAAAAGTGTCAGGTCTGTTGTGTGATAAAAGAGTACCAGCAAGAATGAAAGGAAAGGTGTACAGGACAGTAGTGAGACCAGCGATGTTGTATGGTTTGGAGACAGTTGCACTGAGGAAAAGACAGGAGGAAGAGTTAGAGGTAGCAGAGCAGAAGACGTTGAGGTTCTCTTTGGGTGTGACAAGGATGGATAGGATCAGGAATGAGTACATCAGGGGGACAGCACATGTGAGATGTTTTGGAGACAAAGTTAGAGAGACCAGGTTATGATGGTTTGGACATGTTCAGAGGAGGGAGAGTGAATATATCGGTAAAAGGATGCTGAGGTTAGAGCTGCCAGGCAGGAGGCCGAGAGGAAGACCAAAGAGGAGGTTTATGGATGTAGTGAAGGAGGACATGAAGGTAGTCGGTCTGAGAGAAGAGGATGCAGGGGATAGGGATAGATGGAGGCAGATGATTTGCTGTGGCGACCCCTGAAGGGAACAGCCGAAAGGAAAAGAAGAAGAAGATGAATAAATCTAAAGTTTTTGTTTTTCCAATTCTGTAGTTACCGTAGCCACAGATGATTTTTCTAATCAGCATAAAATCTTTAATAAGAGCCGTTTGAAGTAAAGGCTTTTCATCACTTCAAGAGAGAGAATAAAGAGAGGGCTGGTGAGGGAACGACTGTTTGTAGCTGCTATAACGTAAGTGAGAACAGGAGTGTTGTTTCACAGATGTTACACAACATTAAATGCAACTATAAGTGGATTAAAAAGTGTGATGTGTTGTTTTTTAATAGATGAAGAAATAAAACATTGTAATTGTTGATAAAAAAATCCTGTTTCTGTTCCACAGCGGTTAAAAGTCAGGTGACCGGGAGTTTCATCCTCAACGCAAAGGGAGACGAAGTGAAATCGAAGACGTTCATCGAGGGCGGTCTGGAGTGGGAGTACACCATCGAGGGAGATAAAGAGACACTAAAAACCGCCGGCCCTCTGCATGAAGGCATCGTAGTGCTGGTGAGAGAAACACAACAAACCGGTCTCGGTTTATCCATTGTCTGTTTCCTTTCATATTATATCAAAATATTTCACTCAGGTGATTATGATTAGAAATAAAATATTTAGCTAATAAATATTTATATTTATAAATAACATATAGCTGACTAAATATGGGCGATCTGATTGGCTAACATTAGCTGTATATATCAACTGATAATTAATACTGATCAGTTAAATTGCTAGTCATTGTTTAATTGTATGAATAAAATGATAAAATCGATTTAACTTCTGATTGACTGAAGTGTTTGTCATTTTTATTTAATAAATATTTTAGATGTGTTTAACTGGTGATTTATATTTGTATAATTAGTGTAGATTAATTGGTATTTAAACAGGCAGATGGTGCTGATGGTGAAATATATATTTAATTAAGTGTATTTATTGACTTGTATATATTTAATTGACTTATTAGAGCAATTATTATTATTATTATTATTACAACTGTGGTTGTAATTGGTATTTAATCGGAATTGAAGGTGTGTTTATTTCTATATTAATATGTATAAATGTAGATTGGATTGATGTTTGAACAGTCTGATACATGTGATTGGTCTGACTGGACTGTTTATTGGACTGGATTAGAGCATCAGGATTGGATAATGTTTTTTCTGTGGAAAGGTTTCAGATTCCTGACAAACACATAAAATAAATAAAAGTACTGGGTAAAGATGCAAATGACAACTTCTCACTTCTTCATAAAAGTGATGATGTCCTGCCAGTTATTGATGATTTAATTATTAATTTCTGAAGATATACTGACTGAACTGGTCTCAGTGGGAGATAAAGCTAGCGTATGACTGTCATTTCATCTTGTGCAAGCTTGCCTCGTTTTTTTATTCTCTTTCACCTTCATAACATCAGCAGTAGCTCCTCGGTCAGATGATCTGACAGATAATAATGTCTTTGAAGTCTGATTTTAAAATGAAGGTCAGAGGCTGAAGCTCATCCAGCTCATGGTGCACATAGACATGTGTAACTGTGTGTGTGTGTGTGTGTGTGTGTGTGTGTGTGTGTGTGTGTGTGTGTGTGTGTGTGTGTGTTTACTCTGTGTAGGTGGTTCCTAAAGAAGAAGACAGGAAGATCAGTTTAACTTATAAATACATCATCCATGAGGATCTGGTTCCCATCATCACCAACAACAACGTCCTGTTATCTGAACTTGACAGTTACGACTGGGCACTGAAGAGCTGGACACAGTGCACCAAGCCCTGCGGAGGAGGTGTGCCAGTGTGACGCCACATCACAGCCCGTGAAGCTGATGTTGTTTAGTTTAGTTAGTCTAGTTGTGTTTGTAGCTGCACTAGTCGAGGATTCAATCTGAGATCAAGTGAAAAACAGCCTGTAAATAAACAAACGTCACGTGTGAAGATAAACACTATGACACGCGGGATTACAGGATTCGGCTACTGCTGCTGCCGGTCCTATATGGAATGTAATTAATGCGTGTTTGTGTACGGTGTGTGTCTGTTTATGTGTGTGTGCATGTCTGTGTGTGTGTGTGTGTGTGTGTGTGTGTGTAGGTGTGCAGTACGCTAAGTACGGCTGTAGAAGGAAGAGTGATGGACGTTTGGTACAGAGAACTCTGTGTGACGTCACCAAGAGACCCAAACCTATCCGCAAACGCTGCAATGTCAACGAGTGCAGCCCACCCACGTATGTCTGTCTGCATGTCTGCCTGTCTGTCTGTCTGTCAACCTCTCTGTCTGTGTGTCTGTCTGTCTTTATTCCTGTTTGTGTGTCTGTCTGTCTCTCTCTACATCTCTCTCTCTCTCTCTCTCTCCTCTTCTTTGTCTTTATCGCTCTCTATCTGTCAGATCACCCTATGAATGTGTGTGTGTGTGTGTGTGTGTGTGTGTGTGTGTGTGTGTGTGTGTGTGTGTGTGTGTGTAGGTGGATAACAGAGGACTGGGGTGTGTGCAGTAAATCGTGTGGTACGCTGGGTGTTCAGTCACGTGTGGTTCAGTGTGTTCAGCCTCAACACAATGGCACACACAGAGTCCTACACACCAAATACTGCAGCTCAGACAAACCCCCCACACACCGAGTGTGTAACACCACCACACTCTGCCCTGCCCAGTGGAGGACCGGAGCCTGGTCACAGGTGTGTGTGTGTGTGTGTGTGTGTGTGTGTGTGTGTGTGTGTGTGTGTGTGTGTGTGTGTGTGTGTGTGTGTGTGTGTGGGTGGGGATTTGTACACTTATGTCTTTGTGGGGACCAAATTTTCCCATGATTATAAGAATGTGATAATTTTGATCTTGTGTGAACTTTGTTGGGGCTTTTTATATTGGAATGTGTGCTACACAAGTCAGTTGAAAAACCTCACATCTAGAGATTGTGTGTGTGTGTGTGTGTGTGTGTGTGTGTGTGTGTGTGTGTGTGTGTGTGTGTTAATGTTTTATTCTGCAGTGTTCCGTGACGTGTGGTGAGGGAATCAAGCAGCGTCAGGTCGTCTGCAGATCTTCAGAAAACACCTCGGCTCAGTGTGAAGGAGAAAAACCTGAGAGTGTGTCAATCTGCAAACTCTCACCATGTCCAGGTGTGTGTGTGTGTGTGTGTGTGTGTGTGTGTGTGTGTGTGTGTGTGTGTGTGTGTGTGTGTGTGTGTGTGTGTGTGTGTGACTATAAAAGCATATTAATATTTTCAAGTTTTAGAGTACTAAGCTGTGTTTTCTGAAGACTATCTATGACAGCATAACTAAATGGAGAGCCAGAAGGTAACACAGACATGAGGGCTCCCTGGGACATACGGCAGCCAGCCACCCCACCATCAACCTTTACCTAAGAAAAAAACTATTCACAAAAAGCTTGAGACTAAACAAATATGTTTTCAGCCTGGACTTAAACACTGAGACTGTGTCTGAGTCCCGAACACTAATTGGAAGGCTGTTCCATAACTGTGGGGCTTTGTAAGAGAAAGCTCCTCCCCCTGCTGTAGCCTTCACTATTCAAGGTACCAACAAATAGCCTGCACCTTTTGATCGAAGTAGGCGTGGCGGATCATCACAAAACAGTACCTGAGTTAACAGATAAAATGTATCGTATTGCTAATTTTGGCGTACCTTAAATCTGTTTTGGTTATGTTTTTTTTTTCCCCAAACACATCACTGTTCTGTTGTCCCGTATATTTAACGTTCCCTGTCCTGTTTTTTATTGTTCTGTGTATTTATTGATTTTTTTTTCTCGCACTCTTCTCACACGGTCATTTACAGTATCTGCAGTTCATGTAATCCTGTGCTATTGCTAAGTGTTGCATCATGGTCCTGGAGAAACGACATTTCATTCATTTCGTTCCAGGCTATATTGAGGAATGACAATAAAATCCACTTGACCTGACTTGTTTTTCAGGAGAGCCGTCACTCTCCACCCGTACTGCAGACTCATCGGATAACGACACTACTGATGGAGAAGTCAATAAGATCTCAAGTGAGTGGATGCATCAATATAGTCACAGAAGAGAAAATGCTATCGCTAACTCCAGGATGAGATCCATAGATGAGAGTTAAAAGGCATCATCATGAGAATCAGTGACAGCTTTTAGAGATTAAACTCAGTAACTGGTATATAACATATGGTTTCAAAGGGTGGTTTTCCACTAAACATTCAAAAACAAGAAACAGGAACTCACAGAACCTGGGCTTTTAGTTTTTGTTGTTTTTTGCATCAACAGTCGTAGTGACAGCACTAAAAAAATCATTATACTGCTGGGGTGAGTCCAGGAACATAAACCTATAATAGGAAATATAGCTCGGGAACTTGAACTTCAGGAACTTTAGTCCAGGAAATTAAACCTCAGAAACTATAGTCTAGGAACTTAAACCTTAGGAACTATAGTCTAGGAACTTAAAAGTTAGGAACTATATTCTAGGAACTTAAAAGTTAGGAACTATAGTCTAGGAACTTAAACCTCAGGAACTATATTCTAGGAACTTAAAAGTTAGGAACTATAGTCCAGGAACTTAAACCTTAGGAACTATAGTCCAGGAACTTAAAAGTTAGGAACTATATTCTAGGAACTTAAAAGTTAGGAACTATAGTCTAGGAACTTAAACCTCAGGAACTATATTCTAGGAACGTAAAAGTTAGGAACTATAGTCTAGGAACTTAAAAGTTAGGAACTATAGTCCAGGAACTTAAACCTTAGGAACTATAGTCCAGGAAATTAAACCTCAGAAACTATAGTCCAGGAACTTAAAAGTTAGGAACTATATTCTAGCAACTTAAAAGTTAGGAACTATATTCTAGCAACTTAAAAGTTAGGAACTATATTCTAGGAACTTAAAAGTTAGGAACTATAGTCCAGGAACTTAAAAGTTAGGAACTATATTCTAGGAACTTAAAAGTTAGGAACTATAGTCTAGGAACTTAAACCTCAGGAACTATATTCTAGGAACGTAAAAGTTAGGAACTATATTCTAGGAACGTAAAAGTTAGGAACTATATTCTAGGAACGTAAAAGTTAGGAACTATATTCTAGGAACGTAAAAGTTAGGAACTATATTCTAGGAACTTAAAAGTTAGGAACTATAGTCTAGGAACTTAAAAGTTAGGAACTATAGTCTAGGAACTTAAAAGTTAGGAACTATATTCTAGGAACTTAAAAGTTAGGAACTATAGTCCAGGAACTTAAAAGTTAGGAACTATAGTCCAGGAACTTAAAAGTTAGGAACTATAGTCCAGGAACTTAAAAGTTAGGAACTATATTCTAGGAACTTAAAAGTTAGGAACTATATTCTAGCAACTTAAAAGTTAGGAACTATATTCTAGCAACTTAAAAGTTAGGAACTATGTTCTAGGAACTTAAAAGTTAGGAACTATGTTCTAGGAACTTAAAAGTTAGGAACTATATTCTAGGAACTTAAAAGTTAGGAACTATAGCCCAGGAACTTAAAAGTTAGGAACTATATTCTAGGAACTTAAAAGTTAGGAACTATATTCTAGGAACTTAAAAGTTAGGAACTATATTCTAGGAACTTAAAAGTTAGGAACTATATTCTAGGAACGTAAAAGTTAGGAACTATAGTCTAGGAACTTAAAAGTTAGGAACTATATTCTAGGAACGTAAAAGTTAGGAACTATATTCTAGGAACTTAAAAGTTAGGAACTATAGTCTAGGAACTTAAAAGTTAGGAACTATAGTCTAGGAACTTAAAAGTTAGGAACTATATTCTAGGAACTTAAAAGTTAGGAACTATATTCTAGGAACTTAAAAGTTAGGAACTATATTCTAGGAACTTAAAAGTTAGGAACTATATTCTAGGAACTTAAAAGTTAGGAACTATAGTCCAGGAACTTAAAAGTTAGGAACTATATTCTAGCAACTTAAAAGTTAGGAACTATATTCTAGGAACTTAAAAGTTAGGAACTATGTTCTAGGAACTTAAAAGTTAGGAACTATGTTCTAGGAACTTAAAAGTTAGGAACTATAGTCCAGGAACTTAAACCTGTGATTTGCAGCTGCACTACTTTCAGCTGTTATAGAAAAGTAATCAACACATTCTAACCAATCAGAATCCAGAATACAACAGCACCATGATATAAATGGTCATGTGATTACATAAGAAAACTTTACATACTAACAACTTCTCTCTCTCTCTCTCTCTCTCTCTCTCTCTCTCTCTCTCTCTTGTTCAGATGAACCTTGTCTTCATGATAAATCAATATTCTGTCAGATGGAGGTCTCAGCTCGGTACTGTTCTATTCCTGGATATAATAAGCTGTGCTGTGAGTCCTGTAATAAGAAAATGGGAATTACCACAGCAGCACCTCATTCATACACTTCCTCCTCAGTGGAGTACAGTTCCCCTAATGCCCTTCCCTCCAGCGCTAAACCTTCCATCCTGACGACTACACCATCTCCTCTAATTGTTAAAGCTAATGCTCAAGATAACGAACTAAACTCCACTGTGCCGAGTCTGATTCCAGCTACTTCAAGCCCTAACCCTGATGAGGTTTCTTCCCAAACTTCTCCACTGTCTGGTTCACCTCTACCTCCAGAGCTGAGTGCTAGTGTTAGCACTAGCACCAGCACTAGCATTAGCATCAATGCCACCCGTCGGCCTTCTCAGGACTTGGACCGGAAGACGGAGAAAGCAGAACCTCACAACAGCACTTTAGTCTCTCCAACTTTATTCCCGACAGGAACGGACAAAGAGTTAGACTCCCCCAACAGGAACTCAACAGTGGTCACATGATCAGGAAGTGACACGTGCTGTTTAGTAATGGTGCTGACTGCATGGTACCGATGAAACAACCTCTTAGACTTTTTTTGTTTGTTTGTATGTAAACAGTTATGGGTTACCTCAGATCTCTAACCACATAACCTACAGGGTAAAACTACACGTGTGTAAAACCACATTTCCCATAATCCTCTACCACATGGAAGTACACATTAAAAGGTGCTGTCATTTTTTAACTACTATGAATAACTTGGTGAAGTTACAGTTCAGCGACTGTACTGATCGACTGTGTTGTTTTCTGAGTGCTACAGAACTACTTGACTAATCCAGGATGATTAAACACGGAGCTACAGTCAGGTCTAAAGGTCTAGACAGGAACAGGAACGGAGCACTATCCCAGGAACCCGGGGAACGTATTTAACCCCTGCTGTATGTGAGCGATCGGAAGCGGGGCTGCTGTTTGTGGGCAGATTTAGGAAAGATTTATTGTATTGATATTTTTTTAGATATTGTATTATTTAACGAGCACATCAGCTCGTAAATGATTGAATAAGATGAATAAGTTTTAACTGTGTTCATTTTCATAACTGAGAGAATCTCGGTGTTAGACTTACAGGTGCAGCTCAAAAAATTAGAATATTGTGGAAAAGTTTGTTTTTTCCCGTAATTTGATTCAAAAAGTGGAACTTTCATATATTCTAGATTCATTAAACATAAAGTGAAATATTTCAAGCCTTTTTTGTTTTAATCTTGATGATTACGGCTCATGGAAATGAGATAGTGGGAAAAATCCAGTATCTCAAAAATATTAGAATAAAGAATTTATAATACAGCGATGTGGACCTGAGAAAACTCTAATCAGCTAATTAACTCTAAACCCCGTCGCTCAGTGAAGTCCAAAGTCCTCTTTTCAGATGAAAGTAAATGTTGCATTTCATTTGGAAATCAAGGTCCCAGAGTCTGGAGGAAGAGCGGAGAGGCACAGAATCCAAAGTAGCTTGAAGTCCAGTGTGAAGTTTCCACAGTCAGTGATGATTTGGGGTGCCATGTCATCTGCTGGTGTCGGTCCACTGGGTTTTCTCGAGTTTCCTTTTTTCTTGATTTCCTTTTCCAGCAGGACTTGGCCCCTCCCACAGAGCCAAAACTACTAGTAACTGGTTTGCTGACCATGGTGTTACTGTGCTTGATTGGCCAGCCGACTCACCTGACCTGAATTTTGTCAAGAGGAAGATGAGAGACACCAGACCCGACAATACAGACGAGCCGAAGGCCGCTATCAAAGCAACCTGGGCTTCCATAACACCTCAGCAGTGCCACAGGCTGATTACCTCCATGCCACGCCCCACTGATGCAGTAATTCGTGCAAAAGGAGCCCCGCCCAAGTATTGAGCGCATAAATTAACACACTTTTCAGAAGGTCGACATTTCTGTATTATAAATTCTATATTATAATATTTTGAGATACTGGATTTTTGATTTCCATGAGCCGTGAGCCGTAATCATCAACATTAAAACAAAAAAAGACCTGAAATATTTCACTTCATGTGTAATGAATCCAGAATATATTAAAGTTCCACTTTTTGAATTAAATTACTGGAAAAAAACGAACTTTCCCGCGATATTCTAATATTTTGAGATGCACCTGTAGACTTTTGGACCTGACTGTTCATACATCAGATGTATTTAGCACATATTTAGTACTCATAGCTGAAACCGCAGTCGAAGCACAAACTTGGTGCTATTATTGTTCATTTTGTTTCCTAAATCTCAAATGATCCTCCTAGGACTGGGGTTTATGGGTTTCCATTTTGCCTGTGAAATTCATTTCAATGCATGATTTTTATTTTATTTTTTTCAGCTCAAATATGCTTTTAAAGCATATTGTAAAACAACACAAAAAAAGTTTTAAATAATTTTTTTTAAGACTAATATTGTATATAGTGTAAATGTCGGCATTAGTCAATGTCAGCATATAGCGAGCTATTAGCATAACAAAGCGACCCTGGAATAACTAGAAGAACATGGCGGCTGTGTTAAAGTTTAACCATCATTGTTTATTGTATAGTTCTTGTATATACATGAATGAGAGCTTTAAATGTTAATATTTATTATGTATTATTTTAAATTGTAGGAAGATGAGATACATGTAAATAAACACGTTAAGAAAGGAGATGTAGTAGTAGGTCATTTATCTTCACTGTCTTTGTCAGTGACGCTCACAGTGGACTCAGAATGACAGACGGGGTGTTGTTTTTTTTGGGTTTTTTTTGATGATTTCACTCCTTTGTGCTCGCTGGTCTTTTCATCATTCGCTTCTAGGTCAAGTCACAGAACAAGAAAGACCTTTCACTTTTTTTTTTTTTTTTTAAAGCTATTGTGCCTGTGATGACGATTGAGATTTCAGAAAGATTTGCTTTGACCTCACATAGAACACAATCTCTTTTCTCTTTAATATAAATACCTTCTGCTTCTGTGGTGCTCTTCTGAATACTTTTCTGGGGAACAGTCGGTGAGTCTGGAACATGATTAAAGACTGACAGGAACATTATCTTATTTATACACAGATAGCACTACAGAAGTAGTGTTCTAACAGGATTAGTTTGTCTTGGATTAGACGTGTGCGTTGTCGGAGGATGTGTGCGGTAATTCTGATCGATTCACATGGGATGAGTGGGCGTGGCTTCACCATGTACACACACTCATCACACTAAAAACTCCATGTGGAAAACACACTGATTGTCTATCTCTATTATAAGCACTTGGTGTTTATTAGGTCACATGACCTGTATTCTGTACTAGGTGCTAGGAACCCAATAACATCCCTGAAACCCCTTCTCTGGCATATCCTTTAAAGCCCATCTATATATTATTGTTCTGCGTTATAGACTTAGTCTCAGCCGGAGACAGCAGAACAGAGTCACACCTGACATCACTGCACTTTTCTGAAATTTTGGAAACTCCACTGTGACCAGATTCTTAATCCATATTATTTTATTTGCAGAAATCCAAACACAGATTTATATTTATAACTCTGTTTTATTCATGAACACTTTCTTTAAAATGAGGTTTGTTTTAGCTGAAACTCCTGTTTGATGAGCTTTATCTTTATTTATTTTTTTTCCTCATTAGGTGTCAGAGGTGTCTTACGGTTATTATAACCACAACCCATGAGTACTTTTTTTTTCCACTTCTCAAGTCCCTGTAAAAACGATGCTAATTACAAACGAATACATTTAGCATGAATCTGAAATGAGGTTGAAAGCTATTTAATGAGCAGGTAGGTGATTATTCTGCTTTCTCTAGTAGCACTTATTCATCCAGCAGCCTGTATTTGGGAATCATGTAATCATTCTTAAAAAGTACTTTAAGTTCTTATAGTCCTCAAAATGAGCCTTTGAAAGGTAGGTACTAGAAAACCTGGAACACAACCTTTTTTTTTTGTAAAGAATAAAGATTAAAATGCGATTGAATTAAAGAAAAAAATTAAAGCTATAATAAATATGTAATAATAAACAGGGATGTAAACTATACATATAAATCAACCATATAATATATTCAATAATAATATATAGCAACAATTCGGTGTTATTTTTTGAATGTGCACTGAATCAGTATGGATTAATTTCACTATTTTGTTTAAAAAGCTTATTTTTTTCAATTTACACCGATCACCCTGTTCAAAAGTTTACACCCCCCTGGCTCTTAATGTATCGTGTTGCCTTCTTTAGCATCAGTGAATGTTTGCACCTTTTTTTAACAGTCGTGTACGAGTCCCTCGGTGTGAAAAGATGGATCTCAACATCATGTAGCTGCTGTTGGAAAGGGGTCAAATATGCAGAAGATGATGGAAAAGAACGTTCAGGACCTGGAGGATTTTTCTGAAGAACAGTGGGCGGTTTAACTGCTCATGAACAATGATCACAAAACATAAACACAGTCGTTTATCATCCAGGTAACAACACACAGTGTTAAGGATCAAATGTATGTAAACTTTTGAACTGGTTCATTTGTGTAAATTCAGTTATTATTGTGTCTTGTGGACTAAACGTAAACATCTGTTATGTGAAATAGCTTATTCAGGGCGGGACTAAATAAAAACTAAATGCAAGAGGTATGAAAACTTATGAGGTATGAAAACTTATGACCTCAACTGTACCTCACAAGTAAATAAATCACTGACTACTCTCACCCACTTACTGATGTAGTGATGTAGTGATAGTGGTCGTCTTTGGTTGGCACACAGAGCCTTTATGACCAGGTGTCACAATAAAAACCCTTTAAGTTACTGCCAAACTCATTTTTTCAAAAGATGGGTTAATTCTGATGCATTCGGTCCATGTTCCCTGACCTAGGTGTCAACCTACAGCAGGTGTGCAGGACTGCTCAAGGGCCCAACAGTGGCAGCTTGGTAGTGCTGGGGTTTGAACTCATGACCTTCTGATCAGTAGCCCAATGTCTTAACCACTGAGCTACCACCGCCCATGTTGTTCCTTGTGTCCTTGCGCGCAGCACTAAGTTTATCCATCAGTGACAGACTTGCACAGCTGGTATGTCTTCAAGAGATGGCAGGTATAGAAATCCTTAGTGGTGTAAGTATCTTCTCAGACAGCCCAGACTGTTTGTTATCCTTGTCCTCTTCATCTTGAAATGCTGGATTCTTTGGCATTTCATGGTCTCTATTCCACCTGAGAGAGTTCTACCAGCACTAGGTAAGAGATCAGAGCTTGTTTGTGGTGAAAACCAGCTTTGATTCAGCAATGTGGCAGGGGCACAGCACCAGGCTTGGTTTGGGATCATGTAAACAATGTGTAGAATGAATCAAACAGTGAACATTCCCCAAGAAACCCACTAATACTGGATCGATTTTTAGGTGCAGATATTCACTGGCAGTCGTAATGATGTTCCTTGTGTCCTTTCAAATGGTAATAGTGGTGTTTCTTTCAGTGACTCTCTTATTGGCAAGGATTTTCCACAGATGGTAAAGCTTCAAGAGATGTCACATTTTCCCAGTATTACCTCCTTCAGTTGTGTGGTATAGGGCTGAAATCTGGGGTTCTGAAAACCCTGCAGCCCAAGGTTGTCCAAGGTTCATTTTCCCAGCTGCAGTGGAGACTCTTGAGGTTTTTTTTTTTTTGTCCTTTTGTGGGTTTTCTGGTCACACAGAGCTTCTGTAGCTCTCCACTTCTCTAATGTCGCTGTAGAGGATCTGGCCGAGGCTCGCTGTCAGCTCTGACATGCCACATGTCTTCTCTGGATCTGAATCGTGGACTTCATGAATAGTTCATTTGCTTTTACAGCCTTAAACCTTTATCTGGTCCCAGACCCAATATATTATAGCAATGCAATGTTAACATGTAGTCTAACGTAGAGTTCCTGAATATATTTTCCATTTCCCAACATCATTATAAGCAGTATTGATGGAAATCCAGCTCTGTAATAGAAACATCTGATGAGATATATTGATGTATTGGAGTTTCCAGTGCAGGATTATGAAATGGTTGTTCAGATTCCTGCCTGTCAATTTAAACTCTGTGTTAGAGAGAAAGATCAGCGAGTGACGGACGTGGAACCCCACCTTCTACCACCACCCCACCCCCCACTGAGGTATTCTTCTGGCCTCCTCAGCGGCATCTTATAGCATGGCATGGTTAAGACCTGTTATTATACAGAAAGGTCAGCTATAAAGAAACGATAAGTGCTGTCTGAGGAAATGAGGTTCGGCTCTTAGGTGAAGTCCAAACAAATTGTGTTTAGATCATAATAAGAAAGTTTTATTTTTGTTGTTTTTCAGGGAAAGCATACAGAAAGGGTGTAATTATAAAATCATGATGAGATGATTTTATAATTATAACTAGATTTAGTCTCATTGTGTCCTTGGATAAGTAATAAACACTGTGTGTGGGGCGGAGTTACTGTTACCACCCTGAAGCTGATTGTTTTCCTATAACAGCACGTCCCCGAGTGTTTTATTCCTCTTACATCACAGCAACTTAACGGTGACATGGCATACTTTTTTTTAATTTTTTTTTTTTTATCCATTTATAGTTACATTTAAGGTTATGTGAAACAAGTTAGTTGCTGTTCTCACTGATATTACAGCACCAATGTACAGTATGTTTGACATCAATTCAATAGATTTATTAGGAATTTGGGATGTAACCTTATAGAAATACTGTATTTGAACTGAACAGATGAGGTGTTCTAAATAAATATGGATAGGAGGTGTTACGTATTTAATTATTATTTTTTTGTCTGTCAGTGAGTTACATTCTGCACATGGTTATATTTGTAGTTATATTTTGTGAAATATCTGAAAAACGACTTCTTCCTTCTGTTTCCAAGGGCCTAGTGGTAAGGCTTACTTTAATTTAAAAATAATAATAATTTAATCAATGCCCTAAATACATACACAGATAAAGGCACTGAGTTATCTCCTTTTTAGGATCAAAACATTTCAGCTGAAAAGGTTTTAGTTATAAAACCTCATAATCAGGAGTATTTTTTAATTTAAGAACTGTTCATGTGAGTAAACCTTAATGAGGACAAATTAAAACGGTAGTTTTCCACGTCTGAGGTTTGTGTTTGGAAGAAAGGAAACAGGACTACAGATGAGGTTTGTTTCATGTCATCATTCCTATATCATCATCATCATCATCATCATCATCATCATCATCATCATCATCGTGTGCATGTTTAATAGTGGTCAAATGTAACCAGTTTATAGGTTTATTGGTCCGGTTTATTGGCATTCAGACTTTTAAACCTGAATATCAGGATGATTTTATTCTGATTTTTCCAATTATATGTGTGTGTGTGTGTGTGTGTGTGTGTGTGTGTGTGTGTGTGTGTGTGTGTGTGTATTAGCGTTAGCACGAGCTCATTTCCTGCCCGTCTCCAGTCGTCTCCGTAGGTGTCTTGTGAAGTCGAGTTGAGCCTGAGGGAGCGCCTGATTCACCAAAGATTTAGGAAGCCAGCCCTGAGGAGAGAAACCCACAAAACACTGTGTGTGGAGACAGACTTCATAACCTGTCCATCAACTGTACCTACAGGTACAGAAATGGTACATCACCTGTCCATCACCTGTTAATCATACATTTGTCCATCACCTGTCTATCACCTGTATAATCATACGTTTATGAACTGTCCATCACCTGTCTATAATCCATCACCTGTCTATAATCCATCACCTGTTTGTCACCTGTCAGACATATTAATGGAATCGAGAGAGAGAGAGTGAGAGAGTGAGTGATGAAGGCCACAACAGTGTGTAGTGGGAGGATGCAGGTTATCTTACTTTCTTAATACTTGTGCCAAATCCTTAGTAACACACCGAATAACCTGATACCACACCTGTTCTCTCTCTCTCTCTCTCTCTCTCTCTCTCTCTCTCTCTCTCTCTCTCTCTCTCTCTCTCTCCCCCAAGTAATAATCATACAGCTGACATCAATTAAGTCATTCTGAAATAAAAATGAGCTGTTTCTGTGTGATTTTCTTCAAAACATCTTCTGCTGAAGAGCTCACAAAGCATGTACGGGACCTCACTATGGAAAGGTGTCGATCAGGAGAGGGATATAAAAGAATTTCCAAAATATAAGATGTACCACCAGTGAAGCATGGTGGTGGCAGCATCATGATATGGAGCTGCTTCTCTTCAATTAGACCCAAAGCACAAACCCAAGTCAACAAAGGAACATCTTCAGAAGAAGATGATCAGTGTTTCGGAATGGTCCAATCTACATCCTATCTAAAACCAGTTGAATGACGTGAAGAGGGCTGTGTACAGGAGATCTAATCACTGTCTGATAGATCTGGAGCAGGTCTGTAGACTCTTACCCCAGAACACTGAGTGCTGAATTACAAGCTAAAAGTGCTTTAACAATGTGTTAGTTAATGGGGTGTGTTTACTTATGCAACCAGGTTATTGCAAGTTTTTTTCTTTTTTTCCCCCTTAAAACATTTCTATTTGTTTTTCAGTTGAATGTTGATGGTTCACATTAAAGATTTACTTTATTTATTTATTTATTTTACATCATTAAAACCTGAAATTTTAACACAGGTGTGTAAACTTTTTATCTGCTGTATATCAGTGATAGAGTTATTTAGTCTTTCAGAGTAATTTGGTAACTGATGGTAATAACTTATAATAATAAATAACACCTTTGGGCTCTAGTATAGTTTAGTAGGAATAGATTTACCTTCACGTCCATATTGAGCAGCCAGGTGAGTTTACTCTTTCCAGTGCAGCCCGGTGAAGGCTGGATTATGATACACGTGGGACCATCTTCAGCTCTGTGATCATAATAATAATAATAATAATAATAATAATAATAATAATAATAATAATAATAATTTGAAAAGAGCCAAACAAACTGATTTTGGTACAACAAGAAAATGTTATATAATTGCTTTTTGATTTTTTAAATGCTTTTAATTTCTCTATTTTGATTTGTCAAAGACCTAACGTGATCTAGGCTCCAGAGGAGAACACAGCTAGCAGTAATGATGTTAAGGCAGTTAGCGGTGAAACCCTGACGACACGGAGTTTCTGTTTGGATTAAGATCAAATCGCCCCACAGAAACGCTGTTTGTCAGAGTAATGAAGTCAAAATGGAGAATTGTAAAGTAATCTCACTTGGCTCCTTCCTGCTTCATATCTGCTGCCATTAGGAGATGATCGAGAAGAAATATGGCATTAAAGGTCAGCTTTAATGATCATAGATTTGCTATAAAATCATTAAATGTGGTGTGACCAAATGTAAAGTATATATTGTAATGTCTCCGTGAGCTACTTTATACTATAATATACCAGAAACGTTGATATTGTGCAGCAGGTCCTGGTCGTGATGAATGAAATGTGTCAACAAGGGCGGAGCTAAAGTTATATTTGATTAAAAACGTGGTCATGTGACATCACCACTAAGCTAGGTACCTTTATGTAAACTATTATGAAGTGGAAGACAGACTAGTGGTGATGTAATATGTTTAGGTTTTGTGATAATTAATAATTCATCTCTGTTATAAGACAAAATCAGGTTATGAATACTGGGTTTTGCGGTTGTCATGGATACCTGATGAATCCTGGCTGTGGTGGAAAAGCCTCCAGGTGAGTCGCAGCTCCGCCCAGGTAAATACAATGCCTAGTCTTCAGCGAATGCCTGACACTCAGGAAGTCCCGCTGACCAATAAGATTCCCCGCTTTTCCCGCTGAAACCTCGTGCGTTACCATGGTTTCCTTCCCTACATGTTTCAGTATCTGTGAGGAAAAATGAATGTTGTTTTTAAAAAGTAAAATGTTTTTCCAAAACCTACAATTTAAACTGTAATTGATGTCAAAATGGTTTTCCAGGTAGTTTCATTTTGCTGTTCACATTTTCTTTCCAAGTCTGTGTTATTCAGTACAAATTTAGAGGTATAATTTATTATTATATTATATAAAGTACCGTACCTTGAGGTGCACCTTAAATTCACTATTTTGATTTGTAAATAAATAAAATAATGCTTAGTTCAATGTGTTAATTCGATGTGCTCTCCTGAGCATAACTGAGACACGCCTCTGTTTTAGACAAACTCCGCCCCCGTGTGTGTAACTCTCACGTAACTTCTGAATGGTGCTCCAGTCTGTAGTTACGTTTGAGGTTTGAATACTGATGAGTGTAATTTGAGAATATGAGCTGATGATCACCAGAAGACCACTATACTAATGTTAATGTATTACAATGTTAATGTATATGATGTAACGGACCTTGATGTGTGCGATGCTGGGGTTCCACTCGTTCATCTCCTCCACTTTCACAAACAGAAGCTCGTATAACTCCTCAGGTGAGGCGTCGAGTTCAGCCTCCAGTCTGAACACCTTACGATTCCCCTGAACAACTTTACTGTAGATCACCTCACCACTGTCCTGTTCATACACACACACACACACACACACACACACACACACACACACACGGTTTATCATATTCTATCTATAAATAATGAGGTGTGTGTTACACCCTATCCAAATCTTGGCTCAGCTGGAACGAATGTTCACGTGAAGCCGATGTTTATGTTTATGTTTATGCCAGAAACCTTGGGGTGACTTTTGATGACCACTTGACCTTCACAGACCACATTTCAACAACTGCACTAGTCCAGGCTCTTGTTATCTCAAAACTGGACTATTGCATCGCACTGCTCCTCGGCCTCCCAGCCAGCTCCATCAAACCCTTTCAGATGATTCATCTTCAACCAGCCCAAGAACCCATGTCACACCCCTCTTCATCTCCCTCCACTGGCTCCCTCAAACTGACTGTCCCTCAGTGCTGGAATGAACTTCCAACCTCAATCCGGACAGCACAATCCGTCACTATCTTCAAAAAAATAACGGCTAAAGACCCACCTCTTCCGTGAACACTTAACTAATCCCCGGGATGGAGAGCTAGGGGAAAGAAGAAAGAAAAGTAAGATGGAAAGAAAGATGGAAAAAGAAAAACAAGATGTTTGAGTCCAGAGGGATGGAATAAAAAACTGAATCAAAATGGAATGATAGGAGAGAAAAAAAGAAAGAAAAGCGAGGCTGCTGATTGGTCGGTGGCTCATTAACGCTCATGATGACCTCATCAGCTGTCAGTGTGTTAATTCTGTAACGCTCTATCGGTGTGTTTCTGACAGAATGTTGGAGAATTAAGACTAATGTGATGAAATCAGAGTGTGTAATGGAGAAAATGAAAATAAATGAAAGTGACCTGTGTGATTTCCGTCCTCCAGCCCTCAGCGTTCCGTGTGATGTCCAGAGCGGTCTGTAGAGCTTCGAGTCCCTGCTGCTGGTACGACAGGTCCGTGTCCTTCACACCATCACCCCGGCCGTCTGTCCGCTCCGTCTCTGTGGACCGGGACACGGATATCTCACACCACAGACACTCAGACCCTGTGCTACTGATCACAGCCCTGACACTGATCCCTCACTCTCACCCTCACTGATCTTCCTCCAACTCCACACCACGTCCCAGCTCCTGCTCCCCAATGATAGTCTTCCTCTTTTCTGCATGTAGGCGATTTCCTGCCCTAAAGCTGCCATGGCCGTACGCTGCAGACCTGGCACACACACACACACACACACACACACACACACACACACAATATAAACATATAAAAACAAACTTTATTTCGTCAGTATTTTTTAAAACAATCTAATGTCACATTTCACTCAGTTAATATTAATTACTGCAGCACATTAAATTACAGATAAACCAAACCAAGTCAGATAGATAATACAGCTAAGTGCAAAAGTTTACACCCCCGTCATCATTATTATTATTATTATTATTATTATTATTATTATTATTATTATTATTATTATTAAATAGTAATTGTCAAATGTATCTATTTATTTATTTATTTATTTATAGTTGTACTAAAACTACTGTTGTATTATCCTTCACCATTTCTATTTACTATCATTCCTTGTTTTGTTTATTTGAAAAAAGTTTAAGTTCTTTTATCATTATATGTATTTTTTATGATCCTCAATTTTTTTTTGAAATTTTAGTCTCAAAATAAACTTCAACTTATTATCATTTATATTACATTATTAAGTTCACCTCCAAAGTTTGTTATTAACAGAAACTCAGATTACATGTTGTGATGTAATATTAATGTGATGGTGTGATGTTACCTGTCACACTCCGGAGATGTTGGTATGAAATCCCACAGCACAGCTTGGCCACGGCCGACAGCATGATGCCGGTGTGTGTGTGTGTGTGTGTGTGTGTGTGTGTGTGAGAGAGAGAGAGAGAGATGGACGGCAGAGCGAGGACGACAAGCTGCATGGTTTTATACAGCCACATGAAGGCCAGAATCTCAGATAAGACATATTTCATCAAGGACGCATTCGAGAGATGTTGAGGAACGTGGAGCAGGTCATATTCTCATATTCAGCTTTCTTCTGGAAATATCTGTCTATGTATTTATTTATTTATTTTAATATTCACTGTTATTTAATTATTATGTCAGCATTGTGTCATTGTGTTTACACTGAATTATTACATTCGAACACACTGACACCCGCAGTGTATAAATATATAAGTGTATAAACTGATAATAACACGGAATTTGGGTGTGTATCTGATTATAAATGACAGATTCTCCACGTCTGTGGAACTGTACTGGAGAGATGGTTCTGTTTTTCTAAAAGATCTCCCCGCAGATGTTGTGATGGTGGTGGTGATGGTGGTGGTGGTGGTGGTGGTGCTGAGCGCTGTGTAAAGGAAAGCTCACACTTGATATATCACGTTATTGTTACTCATCTGCACACCTGAAATCCCCTTAATATACGCTTTAAACAGGAAGGAAGCTATTGAAGAAAAACCATTTCAGACATTTGACCTTGCTGTGACCTTGATCCTGTTTGGATCAATTCCAAAATCTAATCAGCTTCATCGGCTTTTTACAGTAATAATTGCTCTGTACTGGAATTTCCCACCTGGGATTAATAAAGTGTTATCTCTTATCTTATATAAATCCTACAAACAATCAACCACAATCGATCATCACGCTAATGAGAACCTGAAAACACAACAACTCCACCACCTAGTGACGGAGACTGGTACTGATGCATCCCTGCTACGCACTCATGACATCTCTGTACATTATGATTTTAAATAAATTGTAAATTAAATTAAATTTACTGATTGTAAATCAGGTTTAATTTAGGTCATAATTTACAGACTTTCAGCTGTTTGCGATGAACAAATCAAACAAAAGCAACCGAAATAGTTCAACACAACGAATGCTTCAAGTGGTTTCCCCAAATTCAACTGAAAATGCAACTTATAATGACTTCTCCAGTGTCAAAATTATTCAACCGTTTCATGACGAGCATCTTTAGTACTTAGTAGAGCCCCCTTTTGCTGTTATGACCTGCTGCAAATGAGATGCAGAGCCAGACACCAGCTTCTGGCAGCGTTCCTGAGGAATGTTAGCCTGTTTCTCATGAGCAATGGCCTCCAGTTCAGTAATGTTCTTGGGTTTGTGTGCTGCAGCCACCTTCTTCAAATCCCACCAGAGATTTTCTATGGGGTTCAAGTCAGGTGACTGTGATGGCCCTGTAGAATCTTCCAGCACTTCTTCTGCAACCAAGCCTTGGTGGAATTTGAGGTATGCTTGGGATCATTGTCCTGTTGGAAGGTCCAATGACGCCCAAGCTTCAGCTTCCTCACAGACGGCATGACGTTTTCTCCTAGGATTTCCTGATACTTCAGTGAATTCATCTCGCCTTCCACACGCTGCAGGTTTCAGAGGATGCAAAGCAGCCCCAGAGCATCACCGAGCCACCACCATGCTCGACTGTGTACAGAGTGTTCTTTCTTCATTCTTCTATCTCCAGACATACTGCTGATCCATCATGCCGAAAAGTTCCAGTTTTGCCTCATCGCTCCACAGAACAGAATCCCAAAACGTCTGTGGCTTATTTATATGATTTTGAGCAACTTTTCTTGTGCTTATGGGTCAGTAGTGGTGTATGTCTTGGAGTTCTGGCATGGAAACCTTCTGTGTTTAGTACACACCATACTGTGCTCACTGAAACCTCAGTGCCTGTTGCCACCAAGTCTTGCTGCAGGTCTTTTGCAGTCACTCGAGGGTTTTTCACAACCTGCCTTCTCAGAAATCTGGTTGCAGCCATTGATAGCTTCCTTTTTCTGCCCTGTCCAGGTATTTCATGTATTTTCTGCCCCTAGCCTGTTCAGGTATTTCATGTGTTCCAGCTCACGCACACATGGTGCGACTAATGAAGCCCTTGAATAGTTGCATCAAGTTGAGACTGGAGAAGTCATTATAAGTTCTATTTTCAGTTGAATTTGGGGAAACCACTCAAAGCATTCATTGTATTGAACTATTTCAGTTGCTTTTGTTTGATTTGTTCATTGCAAACAGCTGAAAGTCTGTAAATTTTGACAATAAACCTGATTTGCAATGGGGTTGAATAATTTTGATTGCAACTGTATATGCAGCCACACATGGAACTTAGTTTCAGAAGAAAGCCTTTTTTTGTCACATACTATACTGTACGGATAAATTATTTTCTTCCCAGCTTGTTTTGTGAGGTCAGAGCTCAGGATCAGCCGTGATACAGCGCTCCCTGGAGTAGAGAAGGTTAAGGGTCCAACAGTGACAGCTTGGAGGTGGTGGGGCTTGAACCCCTGACCTTTGTTGATCCTGGAGCATTACTGGGTACTTTGAGGGGTTGTCAGTATTAGTACTTGCCTGTCCATTAATTCGGTCAACTCTCCCACCCACTGATGTCCAACTGCCTTCAGCTTGGCTGTGATTAAAGAATATGTAGGTAAGAGTATTATTATGTGTGTACACAGTTGTGATAGTGTGTGTAGTGTTAATGTGTGTTGAGCAGTGTGAATAAGCAGAGTTGAAGTGTACTCGGCTCTCTCACTGAATCATTACTGTATCATGGCTATGAGGTGTGAGGTGAAGGTGGATGTGAGATGCAGGTCAGGGATGATACAAGTTTGAGGTCACAGATTAGGTAACAAATCTCCACTGAGCTCTGCATGCAGCTTTCAAACTAACAACGGCTCTATTCTGTATCACATGTCCATCACTGCCCTGTCTTACATCTATCACACTTCTCTCTCACACGTCCATCCCTGCCCTGTCTCCAGTCCAGTTTCTGGAAATATTTTGAGGTGAGACAACCAAAGACTCCAGAAGAACTGTGACAGTCTTTTACAGTCTCATTTACATTCCACCAACAGTGGCAGCTTGGTGGTGCTGGGATTTGAACTCATGACCTTCCGATCAGTAGCCCAAAGCCTTAACCACTGAGCTACTGCTGTCCCCAGTCTCAGAAGCTAGACTTTGGAACACAGACTACTTCAATCTCCAGGACTGTTCTTCTAGTTCCTCTTTTAAATCTGAGCTGAAAATTTTCACCTTTCACCTCACCTGTACAATGTCCTTGGGTTTGAGAAAGGCACTATATAAATTGAACCTTTCAACATGCTGTGATAGTTCCACCAAGTTTCTCTGCAGGAAGGAGATGGCAGAGTTGGAGGATGAGTACATCGATGTAGCTCTTATGATGGAGTTTATCTGTCCATCCATTTTCTTTTTTTGTGGAGAAGGAAAAAAGAGGCATGGATTACCATGGTCTGAATGGATTCTCTTAGAAATATATGTTTCGCCTGCATTCGGTGCCTGCATTGAAACAATCGCCACACTTCCATTTACGGCATTTGGCAGACTCCCTTATCCAGAGCAACTTACGTTTATCTCATTTATACATTTGAGCAGTTGAGGGTTAAGGGCCTTGCTCAAGGGCCCAGAAGTGGCAGCTTGGCAGTGCTGGAATTTGAACTCACAACCTTCTGATCAGTAGCCCAACATCTTCCCCACTGAGCTGCCACAGTCTACACTGTGCTTATATAGTGATAAGTGCAGGCCTGTACAATCTCTGTCCATTATGGATATCATGTCATGCTGTGCGGTTTCACTGATTCCCCTTCTGCGTTTAGAGTTCTTTCAAATATTCCAAGGACCCTCATTGGGAGCATACACGCTATTTTAATGAACTTAAGAAGTTTGTTAGCTTAAGTTAGTGTACCTCAATGTGCTTCTTTAGATTTGATGGTGAATTTCTGAAGGATGATATTTCATTTTTATGTGTGGAGACTAATTCTATATGAACTGTTGGTAAATCCAGTAAAAAAAAAGAACCTTTTACTGAGGTATGTACACAGATGCTCATCTCTCTGACGTGACTTTTTCAACTTTGACTTGTCCTTTTTTCCAGCTGTTGTAATTAAAAAAGTTTCATTAGCAGGTATGTGTGTGCCGCGATGATTAATGGGCAGTGCTGGTCTTTGCTCAGACTGATTAGCAAAGTTTTTAACAGTTTCATTTGGCATTGATGTGAATTTGATTGGATGAGTTAAAAAAGCACAAATCTAAATAAGTGAGAACACAACTGGCGTAGCAGCTGGTAAGGAGAAATTGTGTTTTTGAGAAGTACTTTGAAGGTCGAAATGAAAATGCATGGAGGAAAATGTGTGTTGTTTTCTCTTGGAAATTTAACTGAGAAAGAGTACAAGTATTCAAATCTTCCAAAATAGTACTTAAGCAGCATTTATTTAAGTATTTTCCACCCCTGATTGTGGAGAATATTCAGGCAATCTGCTGTATAAGAAGGTGCTGTGTCATGGAGAAGACTCTCTAGAAAACAGACTCCATATCTTATCTTATAAAACAAGCTTATCTTGTTTTATTCCTCTTATACTGCAGCAATTCCGAGTAATAATTTTTTTTTTTACATTTATTAAACAATGACGTCATACTTACATATTACATATGCAAGTGAAATAAAAGAAAACACTAAAATGACAAGGCAAAATAAACTCCTGATTAATTGAATAATTTAATGACAAATTGGCACCAAACTCCCTTTTTTTTTGTTTCCGTCGACTCGAGTACATTTTTACTGAAATCTATTGATTTTTCCAAGAAATGGAGAACATTGAGAAAATCCATTTCAGCATCAGAAATGAAAAGCCTCGCTGTGTGAGTGTCACTTCAGCTCAATGAAACCTTCTGAAGCTACATAAAGCTCCTATTGTGTTTGTTCCCTCAAACACAGCTGCTGTGTGATTGCTGGTGTGCAAGACGAGTGTGTGTGATTAAAGGCAATGAAAGCAGATGATTTATGATAGACATCAAAGTGAGTGGACATATTACTACACTAAATAGAATGTTAAAATAGTAATATTAAATATTCTTCATTTCTTTCAATATATACAGTGGATTCAGAAAGTTTTCAGACCATTTACTTTGCACACTTGGATACGTCTCTATAAGCTGTGCACACCTGGATTTGGGCAGTTTATCCTATTCTTCATGGCATATCCTCTCAAGCTCCATCAGATTGGATGGTGAGCATCTGTGAACTGCCATCTTCAGGTCTCTCCACAGATGTTCGAAGTCTGGGCTTTGGCTGGGCCACTCAAGGACATTCAGAGACTTGCCCAAACAGTCATATAACAGGTCCTCCCATTTCTGCACAGGACTTTTGGAGCTCTTTTAGAGTGACTTTTGGGTTCTTTCTTACCTCTAGGACCAAGGACCTACTTTCCAGGATGCCCAATTTGGCCTGAGACCAACTCTAGGAAGGTTCAAGGTTGTGCCAAGCTTCTTCCATTTCAAAACTATTGAGGCCACTATTGTCCTGGGAAAACTCAAAACCTTAGAAAATGGTTTTATATCCTTGCCCTGATCTATGTCTTGCCACAATTTGATTGCAGAGATCCACAGAGAGTTCCTTGAACTTCATGGCCTGGTTTTTGTCCTGACAATGCAGAGTAAATTGTGGGCCCTTATAGATCCTGGCGTGCGCCTTTCCAAATTATGTCCAATCAATTAAAATTGCAACAGGTTTTGAGTTCTACAGATATCTCAAGGATAATTAAAACAAACAGGATGCACCCGGCCACAATCTGGAGTGCCACAGTGTGTGTTAAAGTGTGTGTTACAGAGTGATACAGTGAGTGGTGCAGTATGTTACAGTGTGTTACAGAGTGTTACAGTGAGTGTTGCAGTGTGTTACAGAGTGTTACAGTGAATATTGCAGTGTGTTAGAGTGTTACGGTGAGTGTTGCAGTGTTACATTGAGTGGTGCAGTGTGTTACAGAGTGTTATGGTGAGTGTTGCAGTGTGTTACAGAGTGTTACTGTGAATGTTGCAGTGTGTTACATTGAGTGTTGCAGTGTGTTACACAGTGTTGCAGTGTGTTACAGAGTGTTACAGTGAGTGTTGCAGTGTTACAGTGAGTGTTGCAGTGTTACAGTGAGTGTTGCAGTGTTACATTGAGTGTTGCAGTGTTACAGAGTGTTACAGTGAGTGTTGCAGTGTGTTACAGTGTTGCAGTGTGTTACAGAGTGTTACAGTGAGTGTTGCAGTGTTACATTGAGTGTTGCAGTGTTACAGAGTGTTACAGTGAGTGTTGCAGTGTGTTACAGGGTGTTACAGTGTGTTGTAGTGTGTTACAGTGTGTGTTGGAGTGTGTTACAGTGAGTGTTGCAGTGTGTTACAGTGTTGCAGTGTGTTACAGAGTGTTACAGTGAGTGTTGCAGTGTTACATTGAGTGTTGCAGTGAGTGTTGCAGTGTGTTACAGAGTGTTACAGTGTGTTGTAGTGTGTTACAGTGTGGGTTGGAGGGTGGTACAGGGGGTGTTGCAGTGTGTTACAGTGAGTGTTGCAGTGTGTTACAGTGAGTGTTGCAGTGTGTTACAGTGAGTGTTGCAGTGTGTTACAGTGAGTGTTGCAGTGTGTTACAGTGAGTGTTACAGTGAGTGTTGCAGTGTGTTACAGAGTGTGTTGGAGTGTGTTACAGTGTGTGTTGGAGTGTGTTACAGTGAGTGTCGCAGTGTGTTACAGTGAGTGTTGCAGTGTTACAGAGTGTTACAGTGAGTGTTGCAGTGTGTTACAGAGTGTTACAGTGTGTGTTGTAGTGTGTTACAGTGTGTGTTGGAGTGTGTTACAGTGAGTGTTGCAGTGTGTTACAGTGTTGCAGTGTGTTACAGAGTGTTACAGTGAGTGTTGCAGTGTTACATTGAGTGTTGCAGTGTTACAGAGTGTTACAGTGAGTGTTGCAGTGTGTTACAGAGTGTTACAGTGTGTTGTAGTGTGTTACAGTGTGTTGTAGTGTGTTACAGTGTGTGTTGTAGTGTGTTACAGTGTGTGTTGGAGTGTGTTACAGTGAGTGTTGCAGTGTTACAGTGAGTGTTGCAGTGTGTTACAGAGTGTTACAGTGTGTTGTAGTGTGTTACAGTGTGTGTTGGAGTGTGTTACAGTGAGTGTTGCAGTGTGTTACAGAGTGTTACAGTGAATGTTGCAGTGTGTTACAGAGTGTTACAGTGTGTGTTACAGAGTGTCATGCCCTAACACACACAGTATATTCTACTGAGCACTGGTTTATGCAGTGTGTTAGTGGGAATTTGGAGGAGGTATTAAAAATGTAAGATAAGAACCTGTGGCCTTCATCACACATGTGGACACACACACACACACACACACACACACACACACACACACACACACACACACACATGACATGCAGGAGTGCACAGTCAGTCCAGTGAGTTTGCGTTTCACTCAATTTATTATTTTGTTTCTTTCTGTTGTTCTTTTATCTTAATGTATTCATTGTTATTCTAATAACTTTTACCATTAACTTCATTTTGATTCTGTTTTTTTTCTGTCATTTTTTTCCTTTTAACTTTTTAACTTAGTTTTTAAGTTCTTTTATCCTTATATGCATAGTTTGTTTTATCCTTTGTCTATTTTTTATTTTTCTGTGTGAAACACTTCGAGATTGTTGACTCAAGTGCTATGTAATTAATACTACTACTACTACTAATAATAATAATAATAATAATATAAATAGTATTCACCATTAAAATAATTTAAATTTACTTCTTTATAGCCTACTTTCATCCTGGTTTGTTTTATATATTATATATTTTACAGAAGGTTAGACTAATCAGCGCACGAAAGAAAGAAAAGAAAAACAAAATAAGTAGAAATAAAAAAAACATTTTAATGCATGTATATAAATGTTCTTTAGTTGTTTCTTGCACTAATTAATACATTTCTTTATGCTTAAAAGCATTGTTTAATCACATAACATTTATAGTGTTATAAAACTACACTATCTTCCTATAGATTTTTCCTAAAAATATTGCTGAGACCGAGATGAATTGTCGCTATGATAAATAAGCCTTTTTGGGGGATGAGCTTGTTCTAAAACCTTCCTTGGAGTGGAATCTAATCAAATCATTAGGCAGTCTGTAATTTCTTACAGATCAAAGAGGTGTAATTTATACACACGCTGGATTCTCTGCCACTGATAAACACTCATGGTTGTGATGTGTATAGAGGAGTGTAATGGCCAGCTCTCAGGAGAAGAATGGAGCATTAATGATGTCGTGTCTATACTTCACCTCAACACCGTCAGTCTATAATCAACACAGCGCTGCTATTAACGAGAACTCGACCTCCGACTGTTTACTGAGCGTGCATTACACGTCCTTACACCACACCGCAGCTGAGTTCTGGACTGTGATTGGTCAGAAGGTGTTGATTAGTTTTCTATAACAGCAGCTCTGACAGTAGCGCAGCTGCACATCACAGGTTTACATTAATGTGTTCGTTCTAATACTTGATTGTTTCTATAGTAACGGCTCATTCACAGGAACATGTCAGAGGTAAAGCTGTAGTGTTGTTTTCCTTCATCCTCTGGACATTAAATGTATCTATACACGGTTCTTTAATAAATAAATAAAAATTGTAAATGTCTGCAAATTGCTGTCGTATAAGAGGAATAAAACACTAATATAAACTTAACCTTAACACACACACACACACACACACACACACACACACATATAAGCATACCTAATAATCTCTCTCTCTCTCTCCCTCTCTCTCTCTCTCTCTTTCTGTTGAACTACACATGATGCTCCTGAGATGCCAGTGATCCCGACCCCTTCTGCTCTCTGGACCTGCCTGATCCATCCTGATGGATAAAGATGGCTTTGGACCTCGACTCATATGAACAGTTATGCAGTGATGGCTTTAGAACTGAAATTACCACAAACAGTTTTGCACTCAAGTCTCATGCAACTCATGACAAGCTTTTTTCCTTATTAACTTCATGAGAGAGAGAAAAAGAATGAAAATTCTAATCACTGATAACATTTTAGAAACTTGTAAAAGCCTTTGGCAGCTAAGCATAATGCTAACTAATGGATGTAACCTTCTATAAATGTCTAAGAACTTGTGTTACCTAACATGATGCTAACTGACTGTCAGTAACCATGGCGACACATTACACCATTAGCTGCTTCAGGCTGCTTCAGGTTTAAGCGTAGTGGTGAAGACAAATCACAACTCATCTCAGACACACACACACACACACACACACACACACACACACACACACACACACAGAGAGTACTGTGATTATTTTATTTTAGAGAAAAGAAGAGAACATTGGAGTCGGCATAAATTCATGTCTGTCCAAATCATTAACAACACTTAGTCTACTTAAACATGCTGCCTACTTAGGCGCCCTACTTTCCTAGTGAATATAGGAGTAACAAGTGATTATAGTTTTACAGATGAGGTGTACTATAGCCTATAACTAATTACTGGCTCATATCTACTTCCAAAACTAATAATAATTGTGCGTGTTTTATGTCTAGTATATATTTTATGTTTACTAACCCCATTTCCATAAAAGCTGGGATTTCTTCTTCTAAAATGCAATAAAAACAAAAACCTGTGATTTGTCGAGTCTCTTGAAACTTTAATTAACTGACAAAAGAACAAAGAAAAGATATTCAATGTTTTCACTGAGCTACTTAATTGTATTTTGTAAATATAAACAAATTTAGAATTTGATGCCTTCAACACACTCAAAAAAAGTTGGGACAGAGGCATGTTTACGGCTGTGTTACATCACCCTTCCTTTTAATTACACCGTTTAATGGTTTGAGAACTGAGGAAACTAATTATTGTAGTTTTGCAAGTGGAATTTTTGCCTAAAAAATTGCTTGATACAAGACTTCAGCTGCTCAACAGTCCTTGGTCACCATTGTCTGATTCTCCTCTTCATGATGCTCCATAGGAGACAGATGTGGACTGCAGGCAGGCCAGTCAAGCACACACACTCTGTGTCTACGAAGCCACGCTGTTGTAACACGTGCAGAATGAGGCGTGGCATTGTCCTGCTGAAATAACCATGGACTTCCTGGAAAAGACGTTGCCTTGATGGCAGCATATGTCTCTCTAAAATCCCAATATACACCTCTGCATCAATGGTACCTTCACACTAATGCGAGTCCCCCATGCCGTGGGCATGGCATTGATGCCCCCCCATACCATCACAGATGCTGGATTTTGCACGTTTCGGTCTTTTTCATCTTTGGCACGGAGAACTCGACGTCTGTTTTTCCCAAAAACAAGCTGAAGCATGGACTCATCTGACCACAGCACACGTTTCCACTGCCTTTCAGTCCATCTGAGATGAGCTCGGGCCCAGAGAACTCACCGGCGTTTCTGCATAGAGTTGATGTGTGGCTTCCTCCTTGCGTAATAGAGTTTTGGGTCGCATTTCTGGATGCAGCGACGGACCGTGTTAAGTGATAACGGTTTTCTGAAGTACTCCCGAGCCCATGTGGTTATATTTATCACAGTAGCATGACGATTTCTCAGGCAATGCCACCTGAGGGCTCTAAGGTCACGCACATTCAACAGAATGTTGAATCTGAATCTTTTCACAATATCATGCACTGTAGATGGTGAAAGACCTAAATTCTTTGCAATCTTGCATTGAGCAATGTTCTTTTTGAACTGACTGACAATTCTCTCATGAAGTTTGGCAAAAAGTGCTGAGCCACGCCCCATCCTTGCTTGTAAAGTCTGATCTTTTGGTGGAGGCTCCTTTTATGCCCAATTCTGATCCCCTCCCCTGTTACCAATTAACCTGATCCTCCAAAATGGTGTTACTTCAATATTCTATAAACGTTTCAGTCTTATTTTGCCTCTGTCCCAACTTTTTTTTGAGTGTGTTGAAGGCATCAAATTCTAAATTTCTTTATATTTACAAAATACAATTAAGTTGCTCAGTGAAAACAGTGAATATCTTTTCTTTGTAATTTTGTCAATTAATTAAAGTTTCAAGAGACAAATCACAGATTTTTGTTTTTATTGCATTTTAGAAAAAAAATCCCAACTTTTAGGGAAATGGGGTTAGTGTGTGTGTGTGTGTGTGTGTGTGTGTGTGTGTGTGTGTTAGTGACTGTGTTCGTGTTGGCTTGCTGAATCGTTGATGTTTTCACTCTCGTCCTGTCGAACTCGCAAGACTTCAGCGTCTCCGATCCGCTCTGTAGCACACACACACACACACACACACACACACACACACACACACACACACACACACACACACACACACACACACAAGATTAAAATAATAAAATGGAGCTGGGGTTCATCACTCTCTCCTTGATTTATTATTATTAAACACCTATTTATTTATTTATTTATTATTAAAGGGTGAGGAACACGTTCTGTGTCAGAAAAGAGGAGATGTGATACACCCTCTTTATCAGAGCACAGGATTCAATAAGGACTGCTTAATTACTGTACTCATTTTATCTCATTTAAATACATATACGTATCTAAAGGGAAATAACACAGCAGAGCAGATAGATAGATAGATTATCTATCACATACATCCTGTTATTCATCCATCACATGTACCATCTATCCATCCATCCACTCATCATATTTATTCATCCATTCATGCATCCATCCATCCCATCACATCCCATCCATCACATCCATCGCATCACATCCATCAAATCCATCACATCCATCACATCAATCACATTCATCCATCGGACCCATCCATCACACCAATCACATCCATCCATCACATCCATCACACCCATCCATCACATCAATCACACCCACCATCACATCCATCACATCAATCACACCCACCATCACATCCATCACATCCATCACACCCATCCATCACATCAATCACACCCACCATCACATCCATCACATCCATCACACCCATCCATCACATCAATCACACCCACCATCACATCCATCACATCAATCACACCCATCCATCACACCAATCACATCCATCCATCACATCCATCACATCCATCACACCCATCCATCACATCAATCACACCCACCATCACATCCATCACATCAATCACACCCATCCATCACACCAATCACATCCATCCATCACATCCATCACATCCATCACACCCATCACATCAATCACATTCATCCATCGGACCCATCCATCACACCAATCACATCCATCCATCACATCCATCACATCCATCACATCCATCACATCCATCACACCCACCATCACATCCATCACATCAATCACACCCATCCATCACACCAATCACATCCATCCATCACATCCACCACACCCATCCATCACACCCACCATCACATCCATCACATCAATCACACCCATCGCATCCATCACATCACAGCCATTACACCCATCACATCCATCCATCACATCAATCACACCCATCCATCACACCAATCACATCCATCCATCACATCCATCACACCCATCAATCACACCCACCATCACATCCATCACATCAATCACACCCATCGCATCCATCACATCACAGCCATTACACCCATCGCATCCATCACATCACAGCCATTACACCCATCACATCCATCACATCACATCCATCACAGCCATCACATCCATCACACCCATCACATTCATCCATCCATCACATCCATCGCATCACATCCATCACACCCATCGCATCACATCCACCATCACATCCATCACATCACATCCATCACACACATCCACCACACCACATCCATCACATCCCTCACACCCATCCATCAGATTAATCATATCACATCCATCGCATAACCATCCATCACATCACATCCATCACATCCATCACACCCAACCATCACATCCATCACATCCATCACACCCATCCATCACATCAATCACACCCATCACATCCATCACATCACATCCCATCACATCGCATCACATCGCATCACATCCATCACACCCATCCAGCCCATCCATCCCATCACATCCATCCCATCACATCCATCCCATCACATCCATCCCATCACATCCATCCCATCACATCCATCCCATCCATCACATCACATCCATCACATTCATCCATTGTAACACACACACACACACACACACACACACACACACACACACACACACACACACACAGAGGAGGTATTACCTGGTTTCTCTTTAACTGCTTTCTCTTTCTCCATCTCTCCAGCTGAACACACACTACAGTAAGAGAGACAGACCCGTTAGTGTGTGTGTTGATTAGTGCGCTAACGAGTTGCTTTTACTGCAAAATGACTTCCTAACCCTAAAGTATGACCGGTACAGTCAATAACAATGACAATAACACACACCACACACAGAGGAGTCACGATCAGATCAGTGTCGGGATCATGTGCTATTCTATGTGCTGCTGAATAATGAGTAGGAATTAGAGCAGTGATTAATGTGAGAATTAGGACTAGGACTATTCATGTAGCAGTACAGTATATTGGCAATATTGCCATCTTCCCATAGCATATATCATCATATTAGTCTTTTAATTCTTCATTTCTTAATCATCTCTTGCCTTTATGTTACAGAACTATACAAACTATTTCCTTCTTCAGTCCTTATTTTCTATCCTTGATTTTTTTTTCCAGTTTAAATGTGAGCGTTTGTGTTTATTAAAAAAAAAAAAAAAAAGTCTTGAACGCTTCTATTCAGGAAAAGTCTTCTTTTTTTTTTTTTTTTTAATTTGGGAAACGTCACCTCCTCATCCGGCGTTTTCGGCGTGTCTGAAGCGGAGGCTCGGTTTGAGCCGTGATGGGAAACTGTGGCTGCTGAAGGAGAGATGAAGAATCACACATGGCCTGCTGGAGCATCCCGAGAACCAGCTCCTTCTCTGAAACACACACACACACACACACACACACACACACACACACACACACACACACACACACAGGTCAAAAACATGAACAATCAGCATATGCTATGAATATAGTGTGTACTCGGGCTGCCAAATAACTTCAGTAACTGTATTTGAATTTCAGTTAATTTAAATATTTAAATGCTTTTGAATATTAATCATGTTTAAAATTAGCATGAATTTTATGCTAGCATCAAATGAGGAAACATTTACATCTGTATTACATAAAACATGGAGCTGAAAATTGGTCATTTATATGATGAAATCTAAACACACTTAGATTTTCTGGTGTTTGGGAATTAATACAACATCACATTTATTATTTGAATAAATAATAAAAGCTTTTTAGCGATTTAGCTGTAGCCATGCTAGCAAGCTGGTGAAATGGTACTTCTACAGTGTCCTAGTAACAGGACACATTTCCTACATCAGACAAAAAGCTCATTTGGTCGAAGCATTTATGGAAAACACATAAATTACATAAAACCCTCTGACACGTCCTTTTAAACATCGATTATATTTTATTATTTCTGTCGCAATCTTTACCAACATGTCAGTACAGATGGGCTGTCCATGACCTGGAGTTATTTCTTCTGCTCATATGTACGAGTCGGCCTTACCGGACACGTACTGACATGACGGATTCTGTCTAAAATCCCAGAGATACTTGGGTAATAATTACATTACACACCTATACGAATAAACTAATCCCATCTGAATAAGGCTTTAGTCTCATTAACTTTCAGTATGACTGATCTACAGCATGTCAGGTGTGTCTGTAAATCCTATAAATCCTAATATACACGCTCACATTCATGCTGGATATCAGTATCAAGATAATATGATTATATATAACACACTCATCTGTCTCTCTGTATCCTGCCACACCACAGCAGTTTATTCAAATCTAATTAAGTCTAATTAAGTGCATTATTGGAGATACTGTATATGAGATGATTCGTTTTCTCTCATTTCCAGTTAAGTTCATGCACGAACCAGTTTTTAAAATGTCTAAATGTTTTTTTTTTTAGTGAACTCTCACCTCGATCTCCAGCCAGAAGAAGCCACTGCTGTACCAGAGACAGCGAATCCGTCTGCAGGATCTGACACAACAGCTCCAACACCTAATTAAAACGAAATTAAAAATAATCAGAGCTCACGCTGACAGCAGGACTTACATTAAACGGCAATTATTATTATTATTATTATTATTTATTTATTTATTTATTTTATTTTTAGAAAATTGCTGTTTATTTTTCAGGAAGAAGTTGATCAGCAGTTTTTTTCCAGTAAGTGAAGGACTTTGGACAACATGGCTGTGGCAGATCAGTTAAAAACCTCAGCTGTAACATTTTAATATCGTGGAGTGTTTTCTTTCTTTGGTTCTTTTTTCAGGCGAGCCTGATTGGATTCTGATTAGATGTGAAGTGGAAAGAAAAGCTCGGTGACACACAAGTGCTGTTAGACTGGTCTAAAGAACAAGAGCAGATAAAATGTGTAATTATCAGTAAATATGTTCAGTGTGTCAATTATATCCCTGAATGTTCTTTATTTCAGCCTGGACTCTGTAGAAATTCTAGCATCGTAAAAACTCCATTTCCATTCATTTTGTTTAGAATGTTATAATGTTTTGATTAATTATTTACCTCTAAACTATTTTCCAGATTTAATTGTATTAATCTAAAGGGATCAAAACTGTGTTCAGGTAATCAGTGAAGAATGCTGTCTGTTAATCTGTTTATTGATTGAAAATCAGAATGAAATTTATTCTTTTAGTTCATTTTCTGCTTGATTTGGTTTCACACTGCACATGATTTAACAAACTAAAAAGCAACGACAACAAAAAAAAACACCCCTGCCTGAGGTGTGTGCAGTGATGGAAACGTCCTCGTAAAACTCATTTGTTTCCAATACAGTGTTGGAAAAAGGTGGACAAATCTTTAGCAAGTGTGTAAATAATAAAATAACCCGAGCAGGGAGAACATGAAGCCGGCGCTAAATAAACAGCGTGTGCACAGGTTTGTTCAGATGTGTTCAGGTGTGCGCAGATGTGCTCAGATATATTCAGGTGTGCTCAGGTATATATAGGTGTGTGCAGATGTGTTCAGGTGTGCGCAGATATATTCAGGTGTGCTCAGGTATATGTAGGTGTGTGCAGATGTGTTGAGTTGTGCTCAGATGTATTCGGGTGTGTGCAGATGTGTTCAGGTGTGCTCAGCTGTATTCAGATGTGTTCAGGTACGCTTGGGTATATGTAGGTGTGTGCAGATGTGTTCAGGTGTGTGCAGATGTGTTCAGATATATTCAGGTGTTCTCAGATGTGTTTGGGTATATGTAGGTGTGTGCAGATGTGTTCAAGTGTGTGCAGATGTGTTCAGATATATTCAGGTGTGTGCAGATATATTCAGGTGTGCTCAGATGTGTTCGGGTATATGTAGGTGTGTGCAGATGTATTCAGGTGTGTTCAGATATATTCAGGTGTGCTCAGATGTGTTCAGGTATATGTAGGTGTGTGCAGGTGTGTTGAGGTGTGTTGAATGGACTTACTCTGCAGTTATATAGCTCTTTTTAACCTTAGTGGCTCTACTAAGCACTTTACACAGTTTCTCACTCACACACACACACACACACACACACATGCGAGGCGCTACCCTGCCATCAGGAGCACCTTGGGGTTCAGTGTCTTGGACACTTCACCATGTTGAGGCATGTGGGCTGGGGATTGAACCACCAACGCTGAGATTAGTGGACAACCCATTCTACCACCTGAGCCACAGCTGCCCCATTTTAAGGTGTGTTTGGTGTGTTTAGGTGTGTTACCCTGAGTTCCTGCCCCTCCAGGCTGATGGTTCCTGGTTGTATCTGTGAAGCCTGAAGTGTGTGAGTTCCTGGACGTGTGTTTGGAGTGTGGAAGTCACGGCGTTTGGTTCTCCAGGACGTTGGAGGAATTATGCGACCTGTTTCAGATGAGTACTGGGTCTTCCTGCGCATCGGCTCCTCCTCTCTGATGATCTACACAAATACAAATTTATCTGAATCTGAGGAATCATGGGAAGAAAATCACTGGCAGTTCTGAGGTGGGGCCAGTGCCCCTGTGACAACACGCTTGGCCCCCTGCAGAGGAAATTGACTCTGAGATAATTATTACATACAGTATGTCACCTGATCTGGATCAGAAGGAGATTTTTCCCACTAAGCTAAGTTGGAAGGAAGTGGATCAAAGCGTGACTGATTCTAGAAAAAGCCATCTAGACCACAATTGAAGCAAAGAAGAAACTGTCACTGGCTGTCTGTTCTCTTCTGAAGGTCTCTCTTATGATTCAGGAAGCACTTTTGAAACTGAAACAGATTTCACGTACACACGGATAGAGCTTGGGAGGTATAAACCGGCTCAATGCCTTCAGTCACCTTGCAAAAGATAACAGTGATAATAAAACTTTCCTATTCCTCATAATCTTTCAATATTTGCTACTGAATCATCCGAGGGCAGAGCTCTGGAATGGAGCACAGATATTTGAGAATATGAGCAGAGATTTGATCTGGCAGTTTCTGTAGCCCTTCTGCCAAAAGTGACTAAGTTTCACCCTAATTACAGACATGTAATGATGCTTCCTGGTGTTCTGACAGGCCATACACATGGATACCACACTCCACTAATGGGAATATGGCTGAATATCTTGTCTGAGTTCATTATCTCCAACTGGAGGCAGTGGGAGTCTGCATTAAAAAAAAACAGCTTATTACCAGAAGAGAAATTGAGGTGTCCTCAGGCAGGATGAGCTCCAGCAGACCAGAAGGTACCACCATTATGTGATTCCGCTTCAGAAAATATCCTATGTGCTAAACGAGACACTGTATATCCAAGTCTAAAACCATGACTGACATCCCTGTGTCTTTATACTCTAGAGCAGTGGTCACCAACCCCCTTCCTTGAGATCTACCTTCCTGAAGACTTGAGCTCCAACCATAATGGTGCCCACCTGACCATCTAATTATTGCCTTAAGAAGTTCTTGATCAGCTAAAACAGGTGTGTTAGATTTTGGTTGGAGATGAAACCTGCAGGAAGGTAGATCTCAAGGAAGAGTGTTGGTGACCACTGCTCTAGATGGTGGAAGTAGAGCAGCTTGGGGAGGGTCCACCTACTAAACGAGTGAGATACACCATTCAGTCATTCCAGCATAATGGTGGCTTCTTCAGTACAACTGATAAATAACTGCAATCACAAATTGACATCGCAAGTCTGGATAGTTTTATAAAGGACCAGATAGAGAGATAACCAGGTGCTTCATTTATATCATTTAAGCTCCTGTTGAAACCCGTGAGTCACATACTATAAGCTCAAAACTCCCACATACACCCCATCACCAGTCCTGTTTCTGAGGAAGCCATGCAGAAGAGAGATTGATGTTTGAGAGGTTCAGCGTTTTGACTCAGTGGACCAGTCATCCAGAATACAAAAAAAAACACAAGGCATCTTAGAGACTCTGGAATATTAATCTTGAGATAGATTGGAGCAGTGGAGACAAATCTTCTTTTTTTTCAGAGCATTCTTTGTCCTGAAGTTATACCCCATGTTAATGTTCCTTCTTCAGCTTCTTTCCTTCTCTCTCCATGTACTTGGCTGTATAAATATTAATATTGAGGTGTGTGCAGGGATATTTTTTAATCCCACTCCCACCTGCTGTGGAAGGAATTCTGGCTAAACCCATTCATACCAGCAGTTATTATTTTCCTTTGCACCTTCCCACATATATGAACTGAGTTATTATTTTCTTGTTTTGTTCTACTTTACTTCATTTATTTTTCAGTCACTTAATACAGATTTCTACCTCGTGTTCAGCTCTTTTACTGGTAGCTGCAGCTGAGAGACTGACTTTAGTTGCCAGGTCCTTCAGTTCCTCTCTCCACGCTTCAGAAATCAGAGCTGTGGAAGAGAAGAAGATAAACAATCAGCTGTTTAGAGGAAATTATTTTAACCACACCCTCTGTGATGACATCATAAATCTATTCATGTTTAAATGTTTTATTATTACACTGTTATTTATGTCGGAGGTACTGATGGAATGTTTTTATTATGTCGGAGGTACTGATGGAGTGTATTTATTATGTCGGAGGTACTGATGGAGTGTTTTTATTATGTCGGAGGTACTGATGGAGTGTTTTTGTTATGTCGGAGGTATTGATGGAGTGTTTTTGTTATGTCGGAGGTATTGATGGAGTGTGTTTGTTATGTCGGAGGTACTGATGGAGTGTATTTGTTATGTCGGAGGTACTGATGGAGTGTTTTTGTTATGTCGGAGGTACTGATGGAGTGTTTTTATTATGTCGGAGGTACTGATGGAGTGTATTTATTATGTCGGAGGTACTGATGGAGTGTTTTTATTATGTCGGAGGTACTGATGGAGTGTTTTTATTATGTCGGAGGTACTGATGGAGTGTATTCATTATGTCGGAGGTACTGATGGAGTGTTTTTATTATGTCGGAGGTACTGATGGAGTGTTTTTGTTATGTCGGAGGTACTGATGGAGTGTTTTTATTATGTCGGAGGTACTGATGGAGTGTATTTATTATGTCGGAGGTACTGATGGAGTGTTGTTATTATGTCGGAGGTATTGATGGAGTGTTTAGCTGCAGAAGTGCAGTATCTCCTGACTCCTGTGTAAATGTCACAAGCTGCTCTGTTTTACAGCTTTTTTTAACCTTATGATGAAAAATTAGGTGCAGATTTTGGAAAGATTTGGTGCAGCAGGATTTAGAGAAGGTGAATAAGTTGATAAAGAGGAAGAATCCCTGCCGAAAAGTGTTTTTATTTTCTCATTATGTAAAAGTGAACAGAATGCAGTATGTAAGTAATAAATATTATGGTGAAGTTGATTATTTTCCTAAAACAGCACGTCCCCAAATGTTTTATTCCTCTTATATCACAGAAATTTACCAACGATTTATGAATAAGTTTTTATTTATTAAACAATAAAGCGCCCTATTTTTTTTAACTGTTTACAGTTACATTTAATGCTCATGAAACGAGTTAGCTCCTGTTGTCACTTACGTTATAGCAGCTATAAACACTCGTTCCCTCACCTGACTCTCTTTATTCTCTCTCTTCAAGTCAATAAGACAAAATAATTTAGACGCAGCTTTACCCAGAGACCACAAACTCCCCTGTGTCAGAAAAATTTACAGCTCTGACTGTTACAAAGCTCTGAGAGTGGAGACTCCTTCCGCAAATGTTAAATAAACATCTCCTTAAAGAAAATCCTTAAAACACGTTGTTCATTCTGTTTATGCGGAGCGTCCACTGTACGAGTCCCTGAGAATGAGCTGTTACTATAGAAACGATAACATAATAGAACACGGCATCGGTACTTTAATGGTGGTGTTTATCTCTCACCTGCGCCCTGCTTGGCTTCCTCAGCTCGGGTGTAAGTGGTGTGATACGGTAGCGAGGTGGACGTGTGTTTAGCGCCGGATGACACTTGACTCCTGATCAGTGGATGTGGGAAGAGCGGAGTGTTGCTGTACCAATCATCATTCACAATACACACCAGGCTTCCATTCAAACCTGCAGCCATGATTATAAACACATCAGCTCTCATTAGCACTGAGCTCTCACTACATGTACTGTCAGTCTAGTTCAGCTCGAACACACACACACACACACACACACACACTCACACACACACACACACACATACACACACACACACACACACACACACACACACACACACAAATTCAGCTCACATTAGCACTGAGCTCTCACTACTGTCATCTAATTCAGCTCAAACACACACACACACACACACACACACACACACACACACACACACACACACACACACACACACACACACACATATATGTATATACATATGCAGAGCATGCACTGTGTGTGCGTTTATGGAAGAACAAATCCATTGTGTATCAGTGCTCTATTAAACCAAAACAGACCGGTTTCTACAACAGTGTTTGTGTGTGTGTGTGTGTGTGTGTGAGACATTTAACACAAAGTAACACAGACTAGCTCAATGTAATGCATGCTAACACAGTCTAGGACACTAACACACACACACACACACACACACACACACACACAAATAACACAAGTAATAATAGTTATTTTATAGAGTATTTATGTATTAATTGAGTTGTTCCATGAATACACACTGACACACACTAATACACATCAATACACATTAACAAAATCTAATACACACCAACACATTCTAACATATTATAACATATACTAACACACATCAATACACACTAACACAGACTAATACACATCAGTGCACAATAACACAATCTAATACACACTGACACAGACTAATACACATCAGTGCACACTAATACAGTCTAACACACATCAATAAACATTAGCACTATCTAATACACACCAACACACACTAACACACTAGTACACTCTAACATGATATAACACTAACACACACTAACACATTCTAACACAAACCTACACAATTTAATAACACACTATATATGCACTATAACACATTCTTCAACACTTTAACACTAACATACACATCAATACAAATTAACACAATCTAATACACACTAACACACATCAGTATACATTAACACAATCAAACACACTCTTACACCATCATTACACATTAACACAATCTAACACACATCAACACACTCTAAAACACACTAGCACACATTAACACATTCCAGTACACACTAACACACTCTAGCATATACTAACTCACACAATCTAAAAACACACTATAATACACTAACACAATAACAAACATTGTACCGCACAACAAATACCCCATAACACACTAAACATAACACACACTAACATGCTCTAACACACACTGAACACACACTAACACACACTGAACACACATTAACACACACAAACACACACTGAACCCACACTAACACACACTAACACACACTGAACCCACACTAACATGCTCTAACACACTGACCCACACTAACACACACTGAACCCACACTAACACACACTGACCCACACTAACATGCTCTAACACACTGACCCACACTAACACACACTGAACCCACACTAACACACACTGACCCACACTAACACACACTAACCCACACTAACATGCTCTAACACACTGACCCACACTAACACACACTGAACCCACACTAACACACACTGACCCACACTAACATGCTCTAACATACAATAACATGAAGTAACACAAACTGACCCACACTAACACACACTGAACCCACACTGATCCACACTAACACACAATAACACGCACTAACACACACTGATCCACACTAACACACACTGAACCCACACTGACCCACACTGATCCACACTAACACACACTGAACCCACACTGACCCACACTAACACACACTGAAGCCACACTGACCCACACTGATCCACACTAATACACACTGAACCCACACTGACCCACACTGATCCACACTAACACACACTGAACCCACACTGACCCACACTGATCCACATTAACACACACTGAACCCACACTAGCACACACTGAACCCACACTGATCCACACTAGCACACACTGAACCCACACTGACCCACACTGATCCACATTAACACACACTGAACCCACACTGACCCACACTGATCCACACTAACACACACTGAACCCACACTGACCCACACTAACACACACTGAACCCACACTGATCCACACTAACACACACTGAACCCACACTGATCCACATTAACACACACTGATCCACACTAACACACACTGAACCCACACTGATCCACACTAACACACACTGATCCACACTAACACACACTGAACCAACACTGATCCACACTAACACACACTGATCCACACTAACACACACTGAACCCACACTGATCCACACTAACACACACTGAACCCACACTGATCCACACTAACACACACTGATCCACACTAACACACACTGAACCCACACTGACCCACACTGATCCACACTAACACACACTGATCCACACTAACACACACTGAACCCACACTGATCCACACTAACACACACTGAACCCACACTGATCCACATTGATCCACACTAACACACACTGAACCCACACTGACCCACACTGATTCACACTAACACACACTGATCCACACTAACACACACTGAACCCACACTGACCCACACTGAACCCACACTGACCCACACTGATCCACACTAACACACACTGATCCACACTGATCCACACTAACACACACTGAACCCACACTGATCCACACTAACACACACTGACCCACACTGATCCACACTGATCCACACTGACACACACTGAACCCACACTGATCCACACTATCACACACTGACCCACACTGATCCACACTGATCCACACTGACCCACACTGACACACACTGAACCCACACTGACCCACACTGACCCACACTGATTCACACTAACACACACTGATCCACACTAACACACACTGAACCCACACTGACCCACACTGACCCACACTGATCCACACTAACACACACTGACACACACTGAACCCACACTGACACACACTGACACACACTGACCCACACTGATCCACACTGATCCACACTGACACACACTGACCCACACTGATTCACACTAACACACACTGATCCACACTGATCCACACTGATCCACACTGACCCACACTAACACACACTGACCCACACTGATCCACACTGATCCACACTAACACACACTGACCCACACTAACACACACTGGACCCACACTGATCCACACTGATTCACACTAACACACACTGATCCACACTAACACACACTGATCCACACTGACCCACACTGACCCACACTGATTCACACTGACCCACACTGATTCACACTAACACACACTGATCCACACTAACACACACTGAACCCACACTGACCCACACTGACCCACACTGATTCACACTAACACACACTGATCCACACTGATCCACACTGATCCAAACTAACACACACTGACCCACACTGATCCACACTGATCCACACTAACACACACTGACCCACACTAACACACACTGGACCCACACTGATCCACACTGACCCACACTGATTCACACTAACACACACTGATCCACACTAACACACACTGATCCACACTGATTCACACTAACACACACTGATTCACACTAACACACACTGAACCCACACTGACCCACACTGAACCCACACTGACCCACACTGAACCCACACTGACCCACACTGATCCACACTGACCCACACTGATCCACACTGACCCACACTGATCCACACTGACCCACACTGATCCACACTGAACCCACACTAACACACACTGACCCACACTGACCCACACTGATTCACACTGATTCACACTAACACACACTGACCCACACTGATCCACACTGACCCACACTGATCCACACTGAACCCACACTGACCCACACTGACCCACACTGACCCACACTGATTCACACTAACACACACTGATCCACACTAACACACACTGAACCCACACTAACACACACTGACCCACACTGACCCACACTGATTCACACTGACCCACACTGATTCACACTAACACACACTGATCCACACTAACACACACTGAACCCACACTGATCCACACTGATCCACACTAACACACACTGACCCACACTGATCCACACTAACACACACTGAACCCACACTGACCCACACTGACACACACTGAACCCACACTAACACACACTGAACCCACACTGATCCACACTGACCCACACTGAACCCACACTGATCCACACTGACCCACACTAACACACACTGAACCCACACTGATCCACACTGATCCACACTGATCCACACTAACACACACTGAACCCACACTGACCCACACTGATTCACACTAACACACACTGAACCCACACTGATCCACACTGATCCACACTAACACACACTGACCCACACTGATCCACACTAACACACACTGAACCCACACTGATCCACACTAACACACACTGACCCACACTGATCCACACTGATCCACACTAACACACACTGAACCCACACTGACCCACACTGATTCACACTAACACACACTGATCCACACTAACACACACTGAACCCACACTGATCCACACTGATCCACACTAACACACACTGATCCACACTGATCCACACTGATCCACACTGATCCACACTGATCCACACTGAACCCACACTGATCCACACTGATCCACACTAACACACACTGATCCACACTGATCCACACTGATCCACACTGACCCACACTGACCCACACTAACACACACTGGACCCACACTGACCCACACTGATTCACACTAACACACACTGATCCACACTGATCCACACTGATCCACACTGATCCACACTAACACACACTGACCCACACTGATCCACACTGATCCACACTAACACACACTGACCCACACTGATCCACACTGACACACACTGACCCACACTGACCCACACTGATTCACACTAACACACACTGAACCCACACTAACACACACTGATCCACACTAACACACACTGAACCCACACTGACCCACACTGACCCACACTGAACCCACACTGAACCCACACTGACCCACACTGATCCACACACTGACCCACACTGACCCACACTGACCCACACTGACCCACACTGATCCACACTGATCCACACTAACACACACTGAACCCACACTGATCCACACTGATCCACACTGATCCACACTGATCCACACTGATCCACACTGATCCACACTGATCCACACTAACACACACTGAACCCACACTGACCCACACTGACCCACACTGACCCACACTAACACACACTAACACACACTGAACCCACACTGATCCACACTGATCCACACTAACACACACTGACCCACACTGATCCACACTGATCCACACTAACACACACTGAACCCACACTGACCCACACTGATCCACACTGATCCACACTAACACACACTGACCCACACTGATCCACACTGATCCACACTAACACACACTGAACCCACACTGACCCACACTGATCCACACTGATCCACACTAACACACACTGAACCCACACTGATCCACACTGATCCACACTAACACACACTGATCCACACTGACCCACACTGATCCACACTGATCCACACTAACACACACTGATCCACACTGACCCACACTGATCCACACTAACACACACTGATCCACACTGACCCACACTGATCCACACTGACCCACACTGATCCACACTAACACAGTTTAAGAACTCATCTCAACACTAAAACCTGGCGTGATTTTTGATTCCACGCTGAACTTCACACCAAGCAGCAGATCCTCAACACTTCATCTTCACAACATCAGAGGAACACAACCTTCTCTTGACTACACAGTCTACTCCATGTGTACTGTGCTGCTCCTTCATATAGAGTATCCCCTGTACAGGTCACTGCTCATCTAGAGTTCTAAGGGCAGCTGTTAAAGGGCAGCTGTCCAGATTGTCATTTTGTCAACCTACTAAAATCTTCCTGAGGTGAGACCTGGACATCTGCCCTTCAACAACTGCCTTTTAACAGCTGCTCTTTAACATCTACCCTTTCACATCTGCCCTGTAACAGCTGCCCTTAGATTTCCATTGTAAGTGAGTTTGGAGTAAGCAGATTTAAGTGGACTTTAAGGGGAAGTGGAGAGAATACTGAAGCTTACCAGATATGTGTTTGACTCTGTGAGGGTGAGGGTTGTGTCTGGAGAAAAACGAGTGATGACTGAGCGCGCCGAAGCGAGCGCTGCTGCTAGTGCTAACTCTCGGGCTTACTTTCTTAAGATCAGACATTAAGGGTGTATGACTTTTACTCTTTAAGGCTTCCTGGTCATCTCTCTCTCGCTCCTCACTCAACTCCATGACCTGAGGAGGAAAAACACAACAATGACGAATCATTAATGTAACGGTCAGTGAGTTGATGCTCAGATTGTGGAGTTTTCTGTTTTGGTTCTGTTGGACTTGAGCACAAAGTTTGATACTATAGACCATGAAAGTTTAATGTTCAAGCTTGAAAAAATGGCAGAAAAATAAGTTCTTGACAGACAAAACTGCACTTAAGGATTTTGGTTCATGGAATAGTTAGAATACAGAATAGTTATAGCTGATGGAGTGAATACTGCATTAATGCTGAAATAAAGGTACACCACCCAAAATAAGGTACATTTAAACAACGACAACAACAACAACCAAAAAAATGTCCAAAAGATCCGAAATATTTTCACAACGTAAAAAAGTTAAATATATATATATATATATATATAATTGTACAACAAACATTGTTTTTGTAATTTGTCTCACTTGTCATTTAAATTAAGAAATTATCTGTAGCATATCAGATTATCAGAGTACATTTGTTTACACTGTAGGTGTTTTAACGTTTTAACTGTGTATTATATTAAAGTGTTATATTATACAGTATAGAATATTACAGTTATATGCTGTATTAAAGAATTGTATATTTTAGCTTTATATATTGTATTATAGTATAAAGCGTGCCAAAAGTCTCCATATATAGGGGAAATTATATATATACCGTAAAGAGCAGTAAACAGTAGTAAATGAAACAAAGTCAATGTTTGGTGTGACAAAAAATAAAAATTAAAATTAAAATAGACATCTCCGGTACAATGTGTGCAGTTTTATAAGGAAATGAGCTGGTAAGTTTTATTGAGCATCTTGCAGAACCAGTTCTTCTGGACACTTTGACTTTCGCACTCGCTTCTTATTTTTGCAGCAAAACCCAGCAGCCTTCATTGTGTTTACTGTATGAAAAGTGTCTCTTACTGTAATATGCTGCTTTCTTTAATGACATACAAACATTTTTCTGTAACATTTCATTCTGTGCTAGAAAACTAATGTTTGGGAATCTAAAATGTTTTTTTGTACTGACTTGATAATGTAGACATCATAAAATAAAACATCTATAACAAAGTTTGTACTAAAAAAAAATAGGGTGTATAAAACTTTTGCACAGTACTGTATGTGTGTATATATATATATATATATATATATATATATATATATATATTTCTTTCTTTCAGACAGAAGCTGCGATGGACATTCAATTACATGCATAACGTCAGGTCAGATGTGTTACCATGAATTCATGATGAGTGGGAGCGACGACTCCGTGTGTGTTTGCAGAGTAGAGGATTACATTTTGCTAAAAAAGTGTTAATTTCTCCCGTATGTATGGAGACTTTGCATATATATACTAATATAATTAGTATATTGCTCTGTCTCCCATGTGCGGGAATTCTTTAATCAGCAACATTACATTCATAACTGAGAACTTCTCTAACACACACATTATAATTAATATATAATTGTTTTAACCGATATCTCACCTCGTGTCTCTCGCTCTCTCTGCTGTGGGTTTGTTGTTCCTCGAGATCTGCGCTAATCCTCTCACTGCTTTGTGTGTGTTTATTGTTACTAGGTAACACACAATTAACATGAGCACAACTCTGTATTCAAAGACACACAGACACACACACACACACAGACACACACAGACACACAAGCACATGCACACACACACACACCTTTTGTGTTTACTGCAACTCTTTTACAATAATAATTCCTGCAGCTGAATTGAAATTGAATTGAATTGAAAGGTTTTTTTATTGAAGTCTGTGAAATGAACCCTGCTGTTCGTTAGGACAGTGCTCGTTAGGATTCTTCCCAACCACTAATTATAAAAGAACTTGAAGTGTGATGTGGAGCACACAGATGCTGCACTACCTCAAGAAGCTCATTAATAGGCTAATTAGCATATAAGAGCATTATTCATAAAGTTACTCACTCAGAGACACAGATGCTAAACTCATCTGACCTCCAGCTTTATGTTCCAAATAACAAATAAATCCTCAGGCTTTAAAAGTCTTTAACTTTAAACGTTATTTCATTTGCACACTTATCTGACATACACACCACGGTACATTATGTACGACATTATGTAATACAAGAAGAACACAATCAGGGTTTCAGATTTCTGGTTTATTTTACTTCATAACACAATCCCTTCCTCATAATAAAGAACAGTATTTTAAACATGGTAACATGGTACTGTAACACAGGTACTTTCAAAACGCAGAAAGTCTTTAGGTTCTTTAGGTTATAGAGACTACAGAGGCTTTCCATGTTTTAAAAAGGCCCACATTACTGTTACCATGTTACCAGATACAATAAGTCACAAGCCCGTGTGTTTGCAGAAGAGAAGAGAAGTTACAGTATTTCATGACCTCAGTACATTTAATAATGTATTGTGAAAAGCACAAACTTTATGCAGGAAGTTAGCTTTAACTCTTTTTACCAGAGGCCAAAAAAATGCCCAAGTTCAGCACTGAATTTATTTGTGATGTCACACTCCACAGTAGAAGTTAATGGTTTATATAAAAGCAGAAACTCTGGGCTTTACAAATGTGCAGTATTTCATAAGTACTTCTTATTTTACCTAGCCTACTAGGCTTAAATTTTATAATTTTATTGTAGCAGTTGTATACGGTGTGAATTGTTTTGACCAGCAGGGGGCTCAGACTCCTCCCCTTTGCCATTGCCCTGTTCACCAGCAGTTAAAAACAGAGTCATGATACTCTACAGCCGTGGCCAAAAGTTTTGAGAATGACACAAATATTAATTTTCACAAAGTCTACTGCTTCAGTGTTTTTAGATCTTTTTGTCAGATGTTACTGTTACTGAAGTATAATCACAAGCATTTCATAAGTGTCAATGGCTTTTATTGACAATTACATAAAGTTTATGCAAAGAGTCAATATTTGCAGTGTTGACCCTTCTTTTTGAAGACCTCTGCAATTGGCCCTGGCATGCTGTCAATCAACTTCTGGGCCACATCCTGACTGATGGCAGCCCATTCTTGAATAATCAATGCTTGGAGTTTGTGGGTTTTTGTTTGTCCACCCGCCTCTTGTGGATTGACCACAAATTCTCAATGGGATTAAGGTCTGGGGAGTTTCCTGGCCATGGACCCAAAATGTTGATGTTTTGTTCCCCGAGCCACTTCGTTATGACTTTTGCCTTGTGGCAAGGTGCCCCATCATGCTGGAAAAGGCATTGTTCATCACCAAACTGTTCTTGGATGGTTGGGAGAAGTTGCTCTCTGAGGATGTTTTTGTACCATTCTTTATTCATGGCTGTGATCTTAGGCAAAATTGTGAGTGAGCCCACTCCCTTGGCTGAGAAACAAACCCCACACATGAGTGGCCTCAGGATGCTTTACTGTTGGCATGACACAGGACTGATGGTAGCGCTCACCTTTTCTTCTCCGGACAAGCTTTTTGCCAGATGCCCCAAACAATCGGAAAGAGGATTCATCAGAGAAAATGACATTACCCCAGTCCTCAGCAGTCCAATCCCTGTACTTTTTGCAGAATAGCAGTCTGTCCCTGATGTTTTTCCTGGAGAGAAGTGGCTTCTTTGCTGCCCTTCTTGACAACAGGCCATCCTCCAAAAGTCTTCGCCTTACTGTGCATGCAGACGCACTCACACCTGCCTGCTGCCATTCCTGAGCAAGCTCTGCACTGGTGGTGCCCCGATCCCACAGCTGAATCAACTTTAGGAGACGGTCCTGGCACTTGCTGGACTTTCTTGGGCGCCCTGAAGCCTTCTTCACAACAGTTGAACCTCTCTCCTTGAAGGTCTTGATGATCCGATAAATGGTTGATTTAGGTGCAATCTTACTAGCAGCAATATCCTTGCCTGTGAATCCCTTTTAGTGCAAAGCAATGATGGCTGCATGTGTTTCCTTGCAGGTAACCATAGTTAACAGAGGAAGAACAATAATTTCAAGCACCACCCTCCTTTTAAAGCTTCCAGTCTGTTATTGTAACTCAATCAGCATGACAGAGTGATCTCCAGCCTTGTCCTCATTAACACTCTCACCTGTGTTAACCAGAGAATCACTGACATGATGTCAGCTGGTCCTTTTGTGGAAGGGCTGAAATGCGGTGGACATGTTTTTTTGGGATTAAGTTCATTTTCATGGCAAAGAGGGATTTTGAAATTAATTGCAATTCATCTGATCACTCTTCATAACATTCTGGAGTATATGCAAATTGCCATCATAAAAACTGAGGCAGCAGAATTTGTAAAAATTAATATTTGTGTCATTCTCAAAACTTTTGGCCACGGCTGTACACACAAAAACCTGTCAGGGCCAAGACACAACCTTGGGTCAGTGGTGGTGTGAGAGTCAGACACTCTAGCAGTGAGCCACAGGAGAGGGGATGATCTTAAGCGTAGAGAACAACTCAAAACTGGGGTAAAGGTGTTTAATGAAGATTCAAGACACAAAGGGCTGGCCTTAGCATAACTAAACACCAAGTGAGGAAACTAAGGAACAGGGAAACTTAAACACACACATGGAAATGAGACACAAGTGGCAGTAATGACACAATTAACAACATGGGGGAACAATGGCTACCTCTGGTGGCCACAACACAACATAACAAGTCAAAAGTCCTGACAGATCCCCCCTCCTTAAAGCGTGGCTTCTGACGCGCCCAAATTCGGAGGCCAAATTTTGACCCCGGGGTAGAGTGACAACTACGGAGAGGCCGGGGGTGTGGGCGGTGGGGCGACCACGGAGAGGCCAGAGGGGGGAGTGACGACCACAGCAAGGTCAGAGGGGGGAACGACGATCATGGAAGAGAGGCCAGAGGAGGAAGCAACAATGCCGGCAAAGCAAGGAGGCGGAGCAACATCCTCAGCTGATTAGAGGGGTGGCACGACATCCTCAGCTGAGCAAGGAGATGGTGTAACATCCTCAGCTGGTCAGAGAGGCGGGGCGATGTCCTCAGCTGGGCAGGGAGGGTGGGAGAAGGCTCCAGCCAGGATGGGAGCCCCCTCCTCAAAAAGTATGTGGAGCATGTGGCATAGGGCCCAGCCACAAGTCACTTGTCATTCCAGTCACTCCCCTCCATAATGGTGCTCCGCCACACTGCGGCTGCCTTGCTGGATGGTTAGCAGTCAACTACTGATGGGGTGATCAAAGATCCACTTGAACTCTTCTGCAAGGGCGACGTAGCTGGAACAGAAGGGACTCTGAGCTTCCCAGACAGCTGTAGCCCAGGAGAGGGCTCTTCCTGAGAGAAGGGTAATGATGTATGCAATTTTGGCACTGTCTGAGGGGAAAGATGATGGCTGCAGCTGGAATGTGAGGGAACACTGGGTGAGGAATCCATGATAGGCCTGAGAAATGTTGTGGTGGAGGAAGACAAGGTTCTACCAGAGGAGCTAGCACCTAAGAAACTGGAAGTGGTGCAAGAGAGGTCACTGGAACTGGATCTGGGGATGAGGGCAACCGTCTGGAAATCTCTTGGAGGGCAGTCAGGATATTAGCCATCAAGTTCTCCTGCTGGGCGAGTAACACCTTGTGGCACTGAACCAAGAGCTCTTGCTGAGCTACGGCCGTGAAGAGCTCTTGAGGGCTAGACATCTCTGCTGGGTCGATGTCTGGCTTGGTGTTTCTGTCTACAAACCCAAACTTGGTTTACAAACACAAACTCAGTGAGCCACAGGAGAGGGGATGAACTCAAAATGGGGGGTAAAAGTTCTAAAGTGCTTAATGAAGATCCGAGAAATGAAGGGCTGGCCTTAACACAACTAAACACCAAGCGAGGAAACTAAGGAACAGAGCAACTTAAATACACACAGAGAAATGAGACACGGGTGGCAGTAATGACACAATTAATAAAACAACATGGGGGAACAAAGGGGACCTCTGGTGGCAAAATGTAACATGTCCAAAGTCCTGACAGAAACCCAACAGCGTCCTGACTGATTTTATAACAGACTTGCGGCAGTAAAGTAATTCATTTGCTTATACTAATTGAAAATGTCCGATATGTTGATTTCCATTCCACTGAAGGAATGGAACACCAGTCTACTGATAGAAAGGGTTAAAAAAGGTACAATTGTTATTACATATTGATCTTATTCAAATAGCGTAGTGGTAGAGGTGGGTGTGGTTAAATTACACTGGTGTAGAAGATGACATTTGATGTTGATTTCGGATTGTAGTTTTGGAGACTTTCTGACCCCGAGACGCAACTAACTTCTGCAATTCTCCAGCTGTGATCCTTGGAGATTTTTTGGCCACTTTTCTTATAGCCACTTCCCATTTTGTGAAGCTCAACAACCTTTTGCTGCACATCACAGCTATATTCCTTGGTCTTACCCAATGTTATGAATGACTAAGGGACTTTGGCCTATGTGTTACCTCATATTTATACCCCTGTGAAACAAGACATCATGGTTGAACAATTTCCTGTTCCTAGTCACCCAGGTGTACTAAAAAAAAAAAAAGAAAAAAAAAAGTAAAATATCAATGGGAATATATTTTTCTCATATGAATTCATAGGGGTGCCAATAATATATATAATTTTTTTGAGAAACCTGTGTTGTGTTTGCAATTGTTTGATATCCATGAGAACAGAGTATTTTTGTGAATGTTTTGAACAAAATATCAAAAGGTCAAACAACAATTTTTCACAGCCTTCAAGTGAAGGGCACTGTAGGTTTTTTTTCTGTGAGATTGTGTTGTCAGTTTGCATATAGTGTTAAAAGTTTCATGGATGGTTCATGCTATCTCTCTCGCTTTCTCTCTCTATCTATCTCTCCCTCTCTCTTTCTCTCTCTCTTCACACTGCACTACAGCACCCAGTGTGTAAAGATGTTGTTTAGAGACTACAGCCTATAACAGCGTAATGACAAACAAACTTATGACCAAAAGCAAGGGTTTGGGATTAGACAGCTCTACAGCTCCGCAACTGAATTCTGGATTTTCTGACTGGCAGACCACAGATGGACAGAGTGGGGAACAGGTTCTCATCCATCCTTAAAGATCATTGAGATTACTGAGGATGGTACCACTTAAAAACCATAAAGATGGCTTTGGACCTCAGTTCATATGAACAGTTATGCTAGGATGGCTTTAGGACTACAATTAGCACAAACAGTTTTGCACTCAAGTCTCCATCAGTGAACAGTGGAGAAGTTCAACAAAACAGACTTCATATAAAACTGTAATGGTCACTGTTCATGGTTTCACATCTGCACTATTTGACCATGTAGTATTAGTACATTTATAGATGGGATTTATTTATTTATAATCGCACTATCCGGTGTCACCCAGATGAGGATGGGTTCCTTTTTTGAGTCTGGTTCCTCTCAAGATTCCTTCCTTATATCATCTCAGGGAGTTTTTCCTCACCACCGTCACCTCTGGCTGCTCATTGGGGATAAATTCATACATTTAAAATCTATATCCTGAATTTATATATTTCTGTAAAGCTGCTTTGGGACAATGAACATTGTTAAAAGCGCTATACAAATAAATTGAACATGAACTTGAACTTGAACTTATCCTCACAACACGAGCCTCACAACAGGAATCCTGCAAGACTGCTGTCTCAGCCTAAGACTTTATTCACTTTACATTCATGACTTATCATTAAATTCACTGAATACACAACTTAAATGGTAAATGGTCTGCATTTATATAGCATCTTTTAACCTTCGCGGTTCACAAAGGGCTTTACACTGTGTCTCATTAACCCATTCACACACACACTCACACACCAATGGCAGCAGAGCTACCATACAAGGCACTTGTCTCACATCATGACAGTGACACACTCATGCTGGTTTCTCCTTAACAGAATCAGTAGGATTTGTCCATTTCTATCCACACCGGCCACTCAGGTGCTCGTTCAGTCCCTCGTCTTTTTGAAACTGGACTACTGCAACCAAGTTGTTTGGTTGCACGACTTGTTTCCCTCCACTGGCTTCCTGTAGCTGCTACATCAGATTTAAAACATTGATGCTTGCCTACAAAGCCAGAAATGGACCTGCACCCTCCAACCTCCAAGCATTTATCACACCCTACACTGCACCACGCTCCCTCTGATCCTCTAGCACCGCTCGACTGGTCCCACCATCTCTCAGGGTACAAGGAAGCCATGCATCAAGACTCTTCTCTGTTCTGACACCAAGATGGTGGAATGAACTTCTCCTAGAGTCACTGGCGGTCTTCAAATGATGTCTAAAGACCTTCCTCTTCACTGAGTGCTTAAATTACCATTTAAAAAAACTACTCCCTAACAGAGTATTTAGACTACTCATAGTCATGACCTAGTGAACCAGTATCAGGAGGTACAGTATTTACTGATAGAGACTTCAAAGCACTCTCTGGATGAGGACGTCTGCCAAATGCTGAAAATGTAAACGTAAAAGTTTAGGAGTAAAGGAAATATAATCAAAGTGTAATCAGGGAGAATTCATTAAAAGACCCACAGCAGTCATATCCAGCATGAAACTTAGAAACTTCCTCTTCCAATTTCAGCTATTGGCTACCTGCTCACGTCCTCACCTGATGTTTATTTGTTTGTTTATTTATTTATTTATTTATTTATCCATCATGTTACCTCTCCATCCAGGTCTATTTCGTTTCACCTGTGTCCATTCTCTCTTTTGCTCCGTGTTTGTCCTATCACAAGCAAAACCACATTCTGACTATACTTTAAAAGAAGAAGAAGAAGAAGAAGAAGAAGAAGAAGAAGAAGAAGATTCCCTCCCACGAGAGCGCGCACACGCTGCAGGGAGCGCGGATGACCGATAGTAAGACAGAAGTGCGTCGCAGAAAGCCGTGTGGAGGAGCGGAGAGAGAGAGAGAGAGAGAGAGAGAGAGAGAGAGAGAGAGAGAGAGAGAGAGATGAAGCGATTTCTCTCCTCACTGCTGATATTCCTGCTGAAAGAGAGAAAAACACTGAGTGAGAGACAGAGGAGAAGAAGAAGGAGAAGGAGGAGGAGAGGAACATCCTCCACACACAACTTTACTTTTACACGCTTTATGGCTTTACTTTTCTGAATGGTTTCACACTGAAAATAAGAAGCGCAGTGACTCCGGATTCTCTGTTTAAAGGTAATTATAAAGCTGCTGCTGTTTTCTATTATTTAAATTGATGAATTTAAATTTCTGTGATTTAAATTGAATTAAATAAATTCATCACTTTCTTTCTGTCCACATCTTTTACCTGAAATATTCAGTTCAGACGCAGAGCCACAGATTCAGAAGCTTGGTGGATGATAAAGAAAGCACTCAGTAGTAAAATATTTATTTGTTTATTTATTTAATGATGAGTCTAAGCACTAAAACAAAAAAAAAAAATGTCGTTTTTAATCATTTTAGTTCCTTTTCGGGAAAAAAAAGGTATCACTTAAACCACTCAGCTCAGATCAGTCCTAACTGCTGGAATAAAACTGATGTTCATTATGTTTCAAATATAAAATATAATTTATCTTTTTATTAAATTCACCAGTTTTAGACTTTTGAGCTGCAAAAATGTGAAAACATTAGATCTAAAACTGAAAATAATTTTTTTCACATTTTGTGAAAATGATCTCGTTTTTAAGTTATTTTAAAATGTATTTTTATTTATTATAAAATTATTTAATTATTTATTCTCAGCTTTAAGTGCAACTAACAGTTTTGTCTGAGTTAGAATGAAGCACTACAGATGAGCAGAGTAATATTAAGAAGAAATGATGAATCTTCAACTGTGGATTGATGTTCATGTTCTTACTAAGAATGTTTTTGTTTGGAAATTATTTCAAAAATGAAATTTATTCATGCAAATAAGGCGCCATGTAATTAGACAGGTATAGGCCTACATTTAAAAGCTTTTTATGGCTATATGACACGAGTTGATTGTGGGAAAGTGGGCCCTCTTCTACATACATGAGATCACAGAAGCTCTGATTGGTCAGTTTCATTCAGTAGTGTTTCCTATTTTCATACTGGAGCATTATTACATACCTACTCTAATATACATACACTCCAGTATACGCTCGAGTATACGATCCAGTATACGCTCCAGTATAAGCTCCAGTATACAGTCCAGTATACACTCCAGTATACGCTCGAGTATACGATCCAGTATACGCTCCAGTATAAGCTCCAGTATACAGTCCAGTATACGATCCAGTATACGCTCCAGTATAAGCTCCAGTATACAGTCCAGTATACGCTCCAGTATACAGTCCAGTATACGCTCCAGTATACAGTCCAGTATACGCTCCAGTATACACTCCAGTATACGCTCCAGTATATGATCCAGTATACGCTCCAGTATACGCTCCAGTATAAGCTCCATTATACAGTCCAGTATATGCTCCAGTATACAGTCCAGTATACGCTCCAGTATACGCTCCAGTATAAGCTCCATTATACAGTCCAGTATATGCTCCAGTATACGCTCCAGTATACGCTCCAGTATACAGTCCAGTATACGCTCCAGTATACGCTCCAGTATAAGCTCCATTATACAGTCCAGTATATGCTCCAGTATACGCTCCAGTATACGCTCCAGTATACAGTCCAGTATACGCTCCAGTATACGCTCCAGTATACAGTCCAGTATACGCTCCAGTATACGCTCCAGTATACGCTCCAGTATACGCTCCAGTATACGCTCCAGTATACGATCCAGTATACGCTCCAGTATACGCTCCAGTATACAGTCCAGTATACGCTCCAGTATACAGTCCAGTATACGATCCAGTATACGCTCCAGTATACGCTCCAGTATACAGTCCAGTATACGCTCCAGTATACGCTCCAGTATACGCTCCAGTATACAGTCCAGTATACGCTCCAGTATACGCTCCAGTATAAGCTCCATTATACAGTCCAGTATATGCTCCAGTATACGCTCCAGTATACGCTCCAGTATACAGTCCAGTATACGCTCCAGTATACGCTCCAGTATTCACTCCAGTATAAGCTCCAGTATACAGTCCAGTATACGCTCCAGTATACGCTCCAGTATACGCTCCAGTATACGCTCCAGTATACAGTCCAGTATACGCTCCAGTATACGCTCCAGTATAAGCTCCATTATACAGTCCAGTATATGCTCCAGTATACGCTCCAGTATACAGTCCAGTATACGCTCCAGTATACGCTCCAGTATACAGTCCAGTATACGCTCCAGTATACGCTCCAGTATACGCTCCATTATACAGTCCAGTATACGCTCCAGTATACGCTCCAGTATACGTTCCAGTATACAGTCCAGTATACGCTCCAGTATACGCTCCAGTATACAGTCCAGTATACGCTCCAGTATACGCTCCAGTATACAGTCCAGTATACGCTCCAGTATACAGTCCAGTATACAGTCCAGTATACGCTCCAGTATACACTCCAGTATAAGCTCCATTATACAGTCCAGAATAAGCTCCAGTATACGCTCCAGTATACAGTCCAGTATACGCTCCAGTATACGCTCCAGTATACGCTCCAGTATACAGTCCAGTATACGCTCCAGTATACGCTCCAGTATACAGTCCAGTATACGCTCCAGTATACGCTCCAGTATACAGTCCAGTATACGCTCCAGTATACGCTCCAGTATACGCTCCAGTATACGCTCCAGTATACAGTCCAGTATACGCTCCAGTATACGCTCCAGTATACGCTCCAGTATACAGTCCAGTATACGCTCCAGTATACGCTCCAGTATACGCTCCAGTATACAGTCCAGTATACGCTCCAGTATACGCTCCAGTATACAGTCCAGTATACGCTCCAGTATACGCTCCAGTATACAGTCCAGTATACGCTCCAGTATACACTCCAGTATAAGCTCCATTATACAGTCCAGTATATGCTCCAGTATACGCTCCAGTATACGCTCCAGTATACAGTCCAGTATACGCTCCAGTATACGCTCCAGTATACGCTCCAGTATACAGTCCAGTATACGCTCCAGTATACGCTCCAGTATACAGTCCAGTATACGCTCCAGTATACGCTCCAGTATACAGTCCAGTATACGCTCCAGTATACGCTCCAGTATACAGTCCAGTATACGCTCCAGTATACACTCCAGTATAAGCTCCATTATACAGTCCAGTATACGCTCCAGTATACGCTCCAGTATACGCTCCAGTATACAGTCCAGTATACGCTCCAGTATACGCTCCAGTATACAGTCCAGTATACGCTCCAGTATACGCTCCAGTATACAGTCCAGTATACGCTCCAGTATACGCTCCAGTATACAGTCCAGTATACGCTCCAGTATACGCTCCAGTATACGTTCCAGTATACGCTCCAGTATACAGTCCAGTATACGCTCCAGTATACAGTCCAGTATACGCTCCAGTATACACTCCAGTATAAGCTCCATTATACAGTCCAGTATACGCTCCAGTATACGCTCCAGTATACGCTCCAGTATACAGTCCAGTATACGCTCCAGTATACGCTCCAGTATACAGTCCAGTATACGCTCCAGTATACGCTCCAGTATACAGTCCAGTATACGCTCCAGTATACGCTCCAGTATACAGTCCAGTATACGCTCCAGTATACGCTCCAGTATACGTTCCAGTATACGCTCCAGTATACAGTCCAGTATACGCTCCAGTATATGCTCCAGTATACGTTCCAGTATACGCTCCAGTATACAGTCCAGTATACGCTCCAGTATACGCTCCAGTATACAGTCCAGTATACGCTCCAGTATACGCTCCAGTATACACTCCAAGATGTACGTGGTGATGATTCAGAATCTGTTTTGTCTGATGTACACGTTGGATGTGAACATGCTGTTTTCACTGCTGTAGATTTATAGCCGCCGGTGATGATGATGCAGTCGGGGATTTTAAGCGCTGTACCTCCAGCAGTTCTGTGTTTACACAGTCGAGTCTCATGAAAAGATGAAGGAAAAAGTCAAAATGACTCATTTTCACTGTTTCAAAAATAATATATTTTTCAGCATTTCAAAAAGTAAAAATGATTCATTTTAAATCCTTAAAAAAGTCTAAACTTCTAGTCTAATTATAGTGCAGAACTTGTTGCTCATACAGCTCATGCTCAGCTTGTTTCCTGCAGTTAAACAGTATACAGGTAGTACAGTATTGTATTTAGAGGCTGGTTTGAGCTCCTGAGCACGTGTACACGTGTGAAACACAACAATAACATTTATTTCTTTTTTTTATATTAAGCGAGATGACGACGTCCACAGACATGGCGACGATGAAGATCACGCCCGAGGTCCTGCAGAAGCTTCTGCGCTATTACAACCTGTCCCGTCAGGAGTTCATCCACACGTACAACATCCGGCCCCTGGTGTACGTCCCCGAGCTGCCGGCCGGAGCCAAGGCCACGTTCGTCATCATGTATACGCTGATCTTCATGCTGGCGCTGGTGGGAAACAGCCTGGTGGTGTGTGTGGTGGTGAGGAAAGGCTCGAGTCAGAGCGCCACCAGCATCTTCATCTGCTCTCTGGCCATCAGTGACCTGCTCATCACTTTCTTCTGCATCCCGTTCACTCTCCTGCAGAACATCTCAGCTCAGTGGCTCGGAGGTGAGCAGCTCAGCAGCGTTAGCATTTTCACCTTCCTGAGAGTCGGTGCTGTAATTACACTCCATCAGAGCTCAGCATGAGTTCATCACTGCACTTCATTTCTACTGAAGATAAAGTGCTGAGCTGACTATTACATTACGGTTTGAGTTTGCAGCTCTTTAAAAGACACTTCAGACTGTCTGGACTGTCAGTTTAACAAAAGCAGCTATTTATAAAAGCACTTTAGAAATAAAAACGATTAATGGATTAAGGTTAATGGAATAAAAAAAGTGGCTAAAATACAAGCAAATAAATCCAAATAATTTATCGGACAAACAATAAAGGAACGTGACGCCGTTTCTGCTCCTCCTCGTAGGCGTGTCGGTGCGTGACGCCGTTTCTGCTCCTCCTCGTAGGCGTGTCGGTGCGTGACGCCGTTTCTGCTCCTCCTCGTAGGCGTGTCGGTGCGTGACGCCGTTTCTGCTCCTCCTCCTCGTAGGCGTGTCGGTGCGTGACGCCGTTTCTGCTCCTCCTCGTAGGCGTGTCGGTGCGTGACGCCGTTTCTGCTCCTCCTCGTAGGCGTGTCGGTGCGTGACGCCGTTTCTGCTCCTCCTCGTAGGCGTGTCGGTGCGTGACGCCGTTTCTGCTCCTCCTCCTCGTAGGCGTGTTGGTTCGTGACGCCGTTTCTGCTCCTCCTCGTAGGCATGTCGGTTCGTGACGCCGTTTCTGCTCCTCCTCATAGGCGTGTCGGTGCGTGACGCCGTTTCTGCTCCTCCTCGTAGGCGTGTCGGTGCGTGACGCCGTTTCTGCTCCTCCTCGTAGGCATGTCGGTGCATGGCGCCGTTTCTGCTCGTCCTCGTAGGCGTGTCGGTGCGTGACGCCGTTTCTGCTCCTCCTCGTAGGCGTGTCGGTGCGTGGCGCCGTTTCTGCTCCTCCTCGTAGGCGAGTCGGTGCGTGGCGCCGTTTCTGCTCCTCCTCGTAGGCGTGTCGGTGCGTGGCGCCGTTTCTGCTCCTCCTCGTAGGCGTGTCGGTGCGTGACGCTGTTTCTGTTCACAGGTGTGTTGGTGTGTAAGACAGTGCCGTTTGTCCAGACCACAGCGATTGTGACGGGGATTCTCACTATGACGTGTATCGCAGTGGAGAGATACCAGGGTATCGTCCATCCACTCAAAATGAAGAGGCAGTACACACCACAACGAGCCTACAGGATGCTGGGTGAGTCACTGGAAACTCTACTTCATCACTGTTCCTCATTACAGGTGCAGTAGTGATTGATAGCGATGAAAACATATAACACACAGACGAGCGAACAGTCTAAATCAATATCACTCCAGAGCTCCAATTTAACGTGTCCAAGACTGCAGGGCGGTTAAAATACAAAAGGGTCTAAGGGTGTAATGATGAAGGATGACGTGTGTTCTGGCGTCTTTGTTGAGTATTGATCCAGAAATCTTTTAAATCACTGACAGATGAGATGAAATGGAATGGAATGGAATGAATCAGCAGGAAAACACAAGACAGTACTTTAATAATTAATGGAGGGAAACAAGGGACAGGTGAACACAACTAGGTGGAAAAACACAATAATGAGATGAGGACAGAGACTTGGGCAAAAGTAACATTACAAAAGGAAACTAAATCACCTTGTGCTGTTGCCATGGGAGCAATGATACAAAGCAGGAGGGTGTGACCTTTATCTATACCTGCCATTGTGGTGTGAAAATAAAATTCTTTCTGGCGACTCTGAACTTTCACCTTCAACACACGAATGAGTGATGAAACATTTTGGTGTAATACGTGTCCACTTTTCTTCAGTCGCTCTGTTCTCCTTTCTCTCTGACACGCCATTTTATTTAAATATTCAAAATATTAATAATATTCTTCAGGTTTTTCCTTTGGATCCATGACATATCATCTCTTTACCGGAGGCTTTATTTCAACCAAAAGGAACCAAATAACATATTGACGCAATTTATGGCTTCTAATTCCATCTGCTGTTTAGTGTTCGGTGTAGTGACAGAGTGGGCGGGGCTTTGTGATAGACACTGAAACAGGAATTCATATCGAGTGGCTCCTCCCCCTATTTAAAATAGCCAATAGCGTTTAGCTTACCTCACAGCCCGGGCTAAGCCGTACTTGACAATTAGTACCATGGATTTTTATAATGTTGGGGGCGGGACATTTCAGATTCTAGAGAGCATTTGATTGGACAGAAAATCTGATGAGAAGCTCAAGTGCAGAATGATGTCATCAAAATTGTTCATCAAAAAAAATGCAGCTTGTCGTCTTTTGTTACCGAGAAACCGCAAAGAAGCGTAAACTCCTCTGTCCTGAAGACGTCGGAAAACGTAAAGTTACAGCTTTACCTCTGACTGTTACAAAGCGCTGACACTGGAGACTCCTTCCTGCTTTCTGATTATGTCCATTGTTAAAAGCACTATACAAAAAAAAATTGAATTCCATAAATGTTAAATTAACTTGTCCTTACATAAAATTTCAGCAGATTAACGATTTATAAAATTTGTTTACGTGGAGCGTCCGGCGTACACGTCCCGGTGAATGAGCTGTTACTATAGAAACGATAAGGTACTGACCAATCAGAATCCAGAAGTCAGCAGCACTATGGTATAATGTAATGTAATGTAATGTAATGTAATGTAACAATGAAAAACAATCTGAAATATTTTCATGTATTTTTATATCTTTTGATAAAATCAACTCCAGCTGTTGGTGATCCTGCCCTGGACATACACGTTTTTTTAAAAGCAATTGCAATTCCTCTTCAGTATAACCACAGGAGATGTGCAGGTCATCCGTATCTGTGATCAGACAGGTCTGTGTGGAGGATTAGAGGAAAGATCAGGCTTTAGAGAACAGCCTGGAGAAAGGTTATTAAACTCCTGTTAAAATTTCAGTTTACAGAGAATGTATATATCACTTCCTGTAAACATCAGGAAATTAAATGGCAAGGGATCTGAGACCATTCCTCCATACAGAATCTCTCCAGATCCTTCACATTTCGAGGTCCACGCAGGTGGACTCTCCTCTTCAGTTCACCCCACAGGTTTTCTATGGGTTTCAGGTCAGGGGACTGGGATGGCCAGGGCAGGACCTTGATTTTGTGGTCAGTAAACCATTTTTGTGTTGATTTTGATGTATGTTTTGGATCATTGTCCTGCTGGAAGATCCGAAGCCCATTTGAAGCTTTCTGGCAGAGGCAGTCAGGTTTTCATTTAATATCTGTTGATATTTGATAGAGTCCATGATGCCATGTATCCTAACAAAATGTCCAGGTCCTCTGGCAGAAAAACAGCCTCAAAACATTAAAGAGCCACCACCATATTTAACCGTGGGCATGAGGTACTTTTCCATATGGCTACCTCTCTGTGAGCTCCAAAACCACCTCTGGTGTTTATTGCCAAAAAGCTCTATTTTGGTTTCATCTGACCATAGAACCCGATCCCATTTGAAGGTCCAGTAGTGTCTGGCAAACTGAAGACGCTCGAGTTTGTTTTTGGATGAGAGTAGAGGCTTTTTTCTTGAAACCCATCCAAACAACTTGTGGTGATGTAGGTGACTTCGGATTGTAGTTTTGGAGACTTTCTGACCTCAAGACACAGCTAACTTCTGCAATTCTCCAGCTGTGATCCATGGAGATTTTTTGGCCAGTCGAACCATCCTCTTCACAGTGCGTTGAGACGATATAGACACACGTCCAATTCCAGGTTGATTCATAACATTTCCAGTTGACTGGAACTTCTTAATTATTGCCATGATGGTGGAAATGGGCATTTTCAATGCTTGTGCTATTTTCTTATAGCCACTTCCCATTTTGTGAAGCTCAACAACCTTTTGCTGCACATCACAGCTATATTCCTTGGTCTTACCCATTGTTATGAATGACTAAGGGAATTTGGCCTGTGTGTTACCTTATACAGGTGCATCTCAATAAATTAGAATGTTGTGGAAAAGTTCATTTATTTCAGTAATTCAACTCAAATTGTGAAACTCGTGTATTAAATAAATTCAGTGCACACAGACTGAAGTAGTTTAAGTCTTTGGTTCTTTTAATTGTGATGATTTTGGCTCACATTTAACAAAAACCCACCAATTCACTATCTCAACAAATTAGAATACTTCATAAGACCAATAAAAAAACATTTTTAGTGAATTGTTGGCCTTCTGGAAAGTATGTTCATTTACTGTACATGTACTCAATACTTGGTAGGGGCTCCTTTTGCTTTAATTACTGCCTCAATTCGGCGTGGCATGGAGGTGATCAGTTTGTGGCACTGCTGAGGTGGTATGGAAGCCCAGGTTTCTTTGACAGTGGCCTTCAGCTCATCTGCATTTTTTGGTCTCTTGTTTCTCATTTTCCTCTTGACAATACCCCATAGATTCTCTATGGGGTTCAGGTGTGGTGAGTTTGCTGGCCAGTCAAGCACACCAACACCATGGTCATTTAACCAACTTTTGGTGCTTTTGGCAGTGTGGGCAGGTGCCAAATCCTGCTGGAAAATGAAATCAGCATCTTCAAAAAGCTGGTCAGCAGAAGGAAGCATGAAGTGCTCCAAAATTTCTTGGTAAACGAGTGCAGTGACTTTGGTTTTCAAAAAACACAATGGACCAACACCAGCAGATGACATTGCACCCCAAATCATCACAGACTGTGGAAACTTAACACTGGACTTCAAGCAACTTGGGCTATGAGCTTCTCCACCCTTCCTCCAGACTCTAGGACCTTGGTTTCCAAATGAAATACAAAACTTGCTCTCATCTGAAAAGAGGACTTTGGACCACTGGGCAACAGTCCAGTTCTTCTTCTCCTTAGCCCAGGTAAGACGCCTCTGACGTTGTCTGTGGTTCAGGAGTGGCTTAACAAGAGGAATACGACAACTGTAGCCAAATTCCTTGACACGTCTGTGTGTGGTGGCTCTTGATGTCTTGACCCCAGCCTCAGTCCATTCCTTGTGAAGTTCACTCAAATTCTTGAATCGATTTTGCTTGACAATCCTCATAAGGCTGCGGTTCTCTCGGTTGGTTGTGCATCTTTTTCTTCCACACTTTTTCCTTCCACTCAACTTTCTGTTAACATGCTTGGATACAGCACTCTGTGAACAGCCAGCTTCTTTGGCAATGAATGTTTGTGGCTTACCTAGTGAACCAAACTGAGAGACCATTTTGAAGGCTCAGGAAACCTTTGCAGGTGTTTTGAGTTGATTAGCTGATTGGCATGTCACCATATTCTAATTTGTTGAGATAGTGAATTGGTGGGTTTTTGTTAAATGTGAGCCAAAATCATCACAATTAAAAGAACCAAAGACTTAAACTACTTCAGTCTGTGTGCATTGAATTTATTTAATACACGAGTTTCACAATTTGAGTTGAATTACTGAAATAAATGAACTTTTCCACGACATTCTAATTTATTGAGATGCACCTGTATTTATACCCCTGTGAAACAGGAAGTCATGGTTGAACAATTTCCTGTTACTGGTCACCCACCTATATTTAACAAAGATTTTTTTTTGATAAACCTGTGTTGTGTTTGCAATTGTTTGAGATCCATGAGAGCAGAGGATTTTTGTGAATTTTTTTTTTTTATCTTTACAGCATTTTTTTCCACACCTTCCTACTGTAAAACTTTTGCACAGCACTGTATGTAATCTGTAAAGAAAAATATCATATTAAATTATAAAGAATGCAGAAATAAAGCTATTTCATGAACACTGTGAGACATTTAAACCTCGCCGTACTGTACGTATGTTTGAGCAGTAGTTCTGAAAGGAGAGCTGAAATTGAAAGCACCCTGAGGCTGTGAAGGTGATTCTCTGTGCTGTATTAATGCCTTCCCCTATGAATGAAGCCAAAAGAAAAAAGGGAAAAACATAGAAAAGGTCCCTCTATTTTAGCAGAGTTTCCTGAACCACGGGTCATGGCTGAAGCTTCATGCTGACCACGTTTCCACATAACCACCTCTCATGCATCATTCAACGGAAAATAACAACATCTCTGACAGTTCTATTTATTTATTCATTTATGATTTTAAACATCTGGTTCGGCTAGCGATACTCACGTTCATGTTCACTTAGGGATGATGACCACTGAACATTTAAATCACATTTCTGAGCCCCGGTCCTGATTTCATCCTTTTGAATAAAAGATCCATAGTGGGTGTGTATATACTGAAATACATTTTCTTTCCTCAAAGCAGTTAAAAGAGAAAAAACTAACCCAAGGCACAGACCCCAGGTGCAGAGATTTCACTCCTTTCTGCTCTGCACATAGAAAAGAGTCTTTAGGAATTAATCACACAGCAAATCCCAACAGCGTTCAGTGTCTGTTCAGATTTCTATCATGGCCAGTGAAGTGTGGAGAAACTGCAAAGGTCTGGTTCATTCAGGCAAAAAGACAATACGATAATTGTGTGTGTGTGTGTGTGTGTGTGTGTGTGTGTGTGGTTTGTATTCATAGGTTTGGTGTGGCTGATCTCAGTCATGGTGGGGTCGCCCATGCTGTTCGTCCAGCAATTAGAGGTGAGTTATTAAAGTCGTCGACTCTCTCAGGGTTCTCGTTAGAGATGAATGAGAGCATCTACAGAAATGTCAAGATCCTAAAACTCAATCAGTGCCCAGTTTAACCTGTCACGAGTTTTAAAGGCCTCGCCTTAATTCATGCAGAGATGACTTCTGCAAAGACAAAACCACCATCATGGGTTTACACACTGACACACACACACACACACACACACACACACACACACACACTGCAATTTCCTATCAACCATCATATATGAGTCCTCCAGTCCTGCAGGTGGCGATGTTACAATTTCACAATTTCCACGACTACAGGGAGAAGATCGGCACGTCCTTAATGACCAATCACAGGCATGTTTCACGCATGACACGGCGAGTGAAGCCTCCACACCACATCCGTTTACTCTGCAATTGTCAATGAGATAGAGTCAGATGAAATAGAAAAATCTTTTATACCCTAATAAAACCCTCAGATGAGCCAATCAACACGTGAAACCGGAACAATTGATGTTTGAAGGTGGTTAGAGCCCTTTGCTTGAAAGATGTGCTGATTTGGCGCTCTCACATCGTGTCATGGTAAATACAATCCACCGTTCAACGAAGACTTAGAGAGCAGAAATATAGAGGCCATACCACAAGATGCAAACCACTCATCAGCAGTAAGAATCAGAAAGCCAGATTGGAATTCACAAAGAAATACAGAGATGAGCCACAAAAGTTCTTCAACCTAGATGAACCTCTACCAAAGTGATGGAAAGGCCAAAGTGTGGAGAAGGAAAGGATCTGCTCATGATCCAAAACATACAAGCTGATCTGTGAAACATGGTGGAGGTAGTGTCATGGATTGGGCTTGCACGGCTGCTTCTGGAACATTCTTACTAATCTTTATTGATGATGGAACTCATGATGGTAGCAGCAGAATGAATCCAGAAGTTTACAGAATCGATCTGTCTTCCAATTTACAGAGAAATGCATCCAAATTAATCTAGAGGAACTTTATCATGCAGCAAGACCACGATCCAAAACACACTGCCATCTCAACAAAGGACTTCATTGGGGGGGTGAAGTGGAAGGTTTTAGACTGACCAAGTCAATCACCAGACCTTAACCCAACTGAGCAGCATTTCACCTCCTGAAGAGGAGACTGAAGGGAGAAACCCCCCCCCGAAACAAACAACAACTGAAAGAAGCTGCAGTAAAAAACCTGGAGAAGCTTCACAGAAGAAGAAACCAACAGTTTGGTGTCAGTGAGTCACAGCATTGATGCAGTTATTGCAAGCGAGGGACATGAGACCAAATATTAAGTGTTGTTTACTTTCATTTACTTCAAGATTGATCTGTTCCTATACTTTTGCTCACCTAAAAATTGGGTGGTCTGATATAAAGGCTCTATGTTTTATGTTGTCTAGATGTAAATATGGGGAATATGAAATATGAAAGCTGAAATTATCGTCTCATTCATTGTTGGATCTCCAACACAAATTTCTTCAGTGTACAGCGAAAACAAATGAATTGGCCTTGCTGTTCTAATACTTTCGGAGGGGACTGTAAATCGCCCCCATTTCACTGTATCTTCGCTCCACTGTTAAGGCATATACATTATATATCGTGTGCACACATATGAGCGTCGATTGGTGAGTTCCAGCCTGAATTAGTGGAAATAATTTGCACCTGAACATTGATGGAACTCATTGAACCTGGATGAACCTGTTACACTAAATCAAGAGGCTATTTCAGATAAGCCTCGCTTTTATTAAAACCTCCCTGCTTTGAACTCATGAGCTAATTAACCTTCACCTGGGATGAATATGCTGACATCGATTTGAGAAGGTTGGATAATTTCCTGCTGTTTCCTTTTAAAAGGATTGTATTGGCGTTTTTGTGCATCATTTAGCGCTAAGATGATGGTTTGTTCTAATACTCAGAGCTAAAATCAATAATGCTGATTCAGCATGTGGTTTAATAATCCTGAAGCTCAGCTGCGTACGGATTTAAAACACAGTGAACTGTTCATTTTCAATATATTCCTTTTACACATCACTACTCGTCTAATGTTCCTCCTGAAACCATCAATCATTTCTGACCGAGGTTCAGCAGAACGATGCAAACTAACAGCGTTTTAAATCAACATCCAATTATAATTATAATCAATGTCCAATTACCATCAAAATTATTTTTTAAAGTGTTAGATTTTATACTCCAAACCAGAAGTGCTGTGTTTGACTCTTTTCAGCCGAAATATTTCAGTGGCATCCCTAATAAACAGTACAGTTACCTGATGTTATATATTTATTTAATGATAGTTAAGCTAGACACACACTGATGTACTTTATTTCACATTGATGAAATCACGATAATGAACCAAAGTCCCATCCGAAAGTATTGGAACAGCCGCTGAGTTGGATTAAGGTCTGGTGATTGACTTGGCCAGTCTAAAACCTTCCACTTTTCTCCTCCTTTGTTGAGTTGGCAGTGTGTGAATGATGAAGTTCCTCTCCATTACATTGGATGCATTTCTCTGTAAATTGGCAGACAAAATCTTCACGTGACATTACCTCCACTGTGCTTGACTGATGAACTTCTATGTGTTGGATCATGAGCAGATCCTTTCCTTCTCCACACTTTGGCCTTTCCATCACTTTGGTAGAGGTCAATCTATGTTGATGAACTTTTGTGGATCTCTGTATTTCTTTGTGAATTTAAATCTGGCTTTCTGATTCTTACTGCTGATAAGTGGTTTGCATCTTGTGGTACGGCCTCTATATTTCTGCTCTCTAAGTCTTATTCGAACGGTGGATTGTGATACCTTCACCCCTGCCCTGTGGAGGTTGTTGGTGATGTCACTGACTGTTGTTTTTGGGTTTTTCTTCACAGTTCTCACAATGTTTTTGTCATCAGCTGCTGTTGTTTTCCTTGGCCGACCCATTCGGTGTCTGTTGCTCAGTACACCAGTGGTTTCTTTCTTTTTCAGGACATTCCAGATTGTTGTATTGGCTATGCCCAATGCTTGTGCAATGCCTCTGATAGATTTTTCCTCTTTTCTCAGCTTCAAAATGGCTTGCTTTTCTCCCATAGACAGCTCTCTGGTCTTCATGTTGGTTTATCATTTTTAAGTCTTCACAGGTGAAACCTAGGACTCAAACCAAGAGTAGACATTCAGAGCTATTAATTCTTTAAATAGTCAATCTAACAGGACACACCTGGGCAGCAAAAAACACCTGTCAGTCACATGTTTCAATATTTTTGATCACTTGAGAAAAGTGTCAGTTGTTTGTTGGGTGGTTTCAAACAAAAGGTGCCATGTTCTGAGCTGTTTAACACGTCTAGATGTAAATATCGGGAAATGAAAGCTGAAATTCTGATCTGTTGTCTAATATTCATCTTTTGATCTCAAACCCAAATGTCTTCAGTGTATAACGTAAACAATAGAATTGGCCTTCCTGTTCCAATACTTTTGGATGAGAACATATAATCGGCCCTAACAGTGGAGTGACGATGTAGAAATTATTGGTTCTATGGTTAAAATGAACATGATTCATACATACCTGATCTCCAAGTACAAATAGTGGATTATAACAGTCACACAACTGAGGAAATTGGACTCTTTTGTTTAGTGTTTAGATTTTTGTTGCAACAATAACAGCAACGAGGTCATTGATTTATTTGTACTGATTAAGATCAGCTCGGGTTTCAGTTTTATCCTTGGAGTTTTCCCACCAGCAGTGAAATCAATTTTCCTGCAGGACCAATAAATTTGATCTTGTCTTAACACATAATCTGAAAAAAACATCATGATCTTCAGGTATGAGGATATTATTCACTTTAACTACAGCAGCATATGTGTGTGTGTGTGTGTGTGTGTGTGTGTGTGTGTGTGTGTGTGTGTGTGTCAGGTGAAATACGACTTCCTGTATGAGAATCATCACGTGTGCTGTCAGGAGCTGTGGAGCTCAGAGCTTCAGAGGAAGACTTATACCACCTTCATCATGGTGGCTCTGTTTGTGCTGCCTCTGGCCGCCATGTTGTTCCTCTACACACGCATCAGCATCGAGCTGTGGATCCGCAAGAGGGTGGGGGACGCCTTCGTCCTTCACACCGTCAACCACACCCAGATCAACAAGATCTGCAGGTACACTGGACAAACACACACACACACACACACACACGCACACACACACACACACACACACACACACACACACTCACTTACAGGACAAGACAGGAAGCAGTAAAGAAAATCCTAGAAGGTCAAAAGAGGAAAAACTGAATTCTACTACAAACACCACAAATAATAAGCAGATCCTCCATTTTTATGATTCAAAAAGATAACAGTCCAGCCCACTTGTTTTTTATTGGCTAACAGGAGCAACGTTCACATGAATTCACAGGTCAAAGTTCACTTAGATAAGGTCATGATGTAGAAGTAACCACTTACAGGAGCAAATGCCCGTCCTTTCCCCTTCAGTGAATCTGCTTTTTCTGCCAAGTGAATTTTATTCATGTTTGGTCTGATCAAGTGTAGTTTTTGTTTGTTTTGTGTATCGCCATTACAGTGGGACACAAATTGTAAAAGGGCGTGGCTAAACTGTAACTCTTGGCACCTCTTTATTAAATTATGACTTTATTGATGTTTATCAGTGAGTTATTATTCTAGAGAAAGAGTATGCATTTTTATAACCTCATTGCTAAAATAGCTATAGTTTTCTTTCAGAACGTTACACTCAACTTACACAACACAGTCCACAGCCAACACTCAACCACACCCCCCACCACACCCCAACCCCCCTGCCACATAAGTATAATACTGTAAAGAAGTGACAAATCCAAATGATCGGCTCGAATGATTTCTTAGACCAGTGCATGTGGTGCCATGTTTCTTCAGTAGGCTTTGCTACATGGCCACAATTCTAGGTTCGCGAAAGGTTAGGGTTAGGGTTAACTCTACGGTTTGCGAATCACCTTCTAGTGTCAATGTAGGTTCAGTCTCTTCTATCAATATATCTGAGCTAAGAGGAACACATGTAACTAAAAGTGTTTATTTGTTATAAAATGCCTGATAACTGTAAACTTGAAACTCTGGTCCTATCAGGATTGTTTATGTCTAGGTTTAGAGTTAGCATCACTGAGATGAGAAAACAGATGTTATATTTCTGTAATAAATAAACAAATAAATAAATAAAAAGACTCCCTGGTGTGATGGGACAGAACGTTGCTATAAGTAGTGTGTAGACAAGAAGACAATAACCATAACACACCCGGCCTCCTGGTGAGCTACTGTCTTGTCTTTTGTTGACACAGGAAGAAGAAGCGTGCGGTGAAGATGATGATCACTATTGTGCTGCTGTTCACCATCTGCTGGGCTCCTTTCCACACCGTCCACATGCTGTTCGAGTACAGTGAGTAAAGATCCACTCGGAACCACTTGAGTATATTTATAATTAACGTGATCTTCAAAGGTGTCAGAGATTTATTTTATAATCAACATGATCTTCTATTTTTCACTGTTTCCTACATTACCCACAATGCCCGTGAAGTACCTGCTGATAGTGGTGCAGTGGGATTTAGCCTTTGCTTCATCTGTACCTAAAGAGAGCGATGCAGCGGCACTTTAGTCCTTTAGTCCTGTGCGTCTCTCTCACTTACTGTATCCTTCACCTGGGAAGTGCATCTGTAATGAAGTTAGTTAGCCAAAAGCTTTAATGTACATCAGTGCTGATTAAAGTCCATTTATGTACCTTAAATTATATTTAAAGGTATAAAGATAGACAATAAAAGGTACTAAACATGTCTAATTGATGGTATCATGTGAACAAGGAAAAATACAGTTTAGTACCTTTATTTGTGAGAGTCTTATGCAGCTGTAGCTAGTCGAAAGCCGAGGTCACGCCAAATGACCAATGTTTAAATCCACATCTTTTACTTCTTACAAATTAAGTAAGTCTTTACTGCCTCTTTTGCTGTTTTTTCCTCAGATAATCTGGAGCAAAAGTATGACGAGGTGACCCTGAACATGATCATGGCCGTGGTTCAGGCGATCGGTTTCTCCAACTCCTTCAACAACCCCATCGTTTACGCCTTCATGAACGAGAGCTTTAAGAAGAGCTGTGTCTCGGCTGTGTCCTCATTCCTGCGCAGGACGAGAGTGCACGACGTCAGAGTTCACTTCACCAAGCCTCGTCACGCCGCCAGCGCTAACGCTAACGCTAACACCAACAGCTCGGAACTCCATGACCAGACCACTTGAATGTTATATACAGTGTGGGTGTGCTGATCATTTGGGATGTGATATACGGCAATGTTCACCATCACAGTTATTATTGAGTTCCTTTCAGGAGGAGGCTGCCTACATAGGGTGCATCTCTGAACTCCTGAGAGAAATTCACTAACATCCTGGAAGGTGACATAAGGACCGCCGAGTTTTTACAGGAATCCTTATGTTGGACGAATGCAAGAAGCATCTCATGTTTTGTTTTCTCTGAGAAGTCGATCACAGAATTTTGTTCTCTGGATAAGTGTAACATGAGATTTTGATAATTTAGTGTCCTGTGATACGATGTTGATTATGATGATAAATTATTCAAATATCATCAGTTTTAGTGTTGTTACTGTCTGTGAAGGTGTGGAGTAAGAAAAGGATTCTAATCTAAATCCTAATTGGTTACAGTGGTACTGATGGAGGGTACTGTGTGCTGATTGGTTACAGTGGTACTGATGGAGGGTACTGTGTGCTGATTGGTTACAGTGGTACTGGGGGAGGGAACTGTGTGCTGATTGGTTACAGTGGTACTGATGGAGGGTACTGTGTGCTGATTGGTTACAGTGGTACTGGGGGAGGGAACTGTGTGCTGATTGGTTACAGTGGTACTGATGGAGGGTACTGTGTGCTGATGGGTTACAGTGGTACTGGGGGAGGGTACTGTGTGCTGATTGATTACAGTGCTACTGATGGAGGGAACTGTGTGCTGATGGGTTACAGTGGTACTGGGGGAGGGTACTGTGTGCTGATTGGTTACAGTGGTACTGATGGAGGGTACTGTGTGCTGATTGGTTACAGTGGTACTGATGGAGGGTACTGTGTGCTGATTGGTTACAGTGGTACTGGGGGAGGGTACTGTGTGCTGATTGGTTACAGTGGTACTGGGGGAGGGTACTGTGTGCTGATTGGTTACAGTGGTACTGATGGAGGGTACTGTGTGCTGATGGGTTACAGTGGTACTGGGGGAGGGTACTGTGTGCTGATTGGTTACAGTGGTACTGGGGGAGGGTACTGTGTGCTGATTGGTTACAGTGGTACTGATGGAGGGTACTGTGTGCTGATTGGTTACAGTGGTACTGGGGGAGGGTACTGTGTGCTGATTGGTTACAGTGGTACTGATGGAGGGTACTGTGTGCTGATTGGTTACAGTGGTACTGGGGGAGGGTACTGTGTGGTGATTGGTTATAGTGGTACTGGGGGAGGGAACTGTATGCTGATTGGTTACAGTGGTACTAGGGGAGGGTACTGTGTGCTGATTGGTTACAGTGGTACTGATGGAGGGTACTGTGTGCTGATTGGTTACAGTGGTACTGGGGGAGGGTATTGTGTGCTGATTGGTTACAGTGGTACTGATGGAGGGAACTGTGTGCTGATTGGTTACAGTGGTACTGATGGAGGGTACTGTGTGCTGATTGGTTACAGTGGTACTGATGGAGGGTACTGTGTGCTGATTGGTTACAGTGGTACTGATGGAGGGAACTGTGTGCTGATTGGTTACAGTGGTACTGGGGGAGGGAACTGTGTGCTGATTGGTTACAGTGGTACTGGGGGAGGGAACTGTGTGCTGATTGGTTACAGTGGATGTGCCATGATTACTCACAGTTGAGTTTCGGGACGAATCTCATTTGTTACAGTGGCATTCAGGCAAGAAATGTGCTCTGATTGGATACAGTTTCATTGTGGGCAGGAATTGTGGTCTGATTGGTAGCACCAAAATTGGGAGAAGGAGCTGTGCTCTGATTGTTTACAGCTGGGTTAAGGGTGGAAACTGTGGTCTGACTGATTACTACTGATCACCTTCTTTACCACAGTGAACTGTACATGTTATGCTAGTAGGTAGAATAACCCAGATGTTAGCCATAGTTGTTCCTTTTGAACATCTGTACCACACTACAGCAAAGTGAAGAACGATACGTGCAGCAGCCATTTTGTGTACGCCTAATTAACAGCAACTGTAATCCAGGCTTTATATACTCATGACATTCACATGAAATGATTCTAAGCATGACTATACAGTATATTTTCTATTAACATGTTTTCTCTCTTTTCTGATTGATTATTTCCAGGGTTCTCAAAGTGTTAAATTAAATTTGTATACTGTTAAACATGTTGGTAAGGACACCTTAAAAATACTGACTGCAGTACTGACATGTAATCGGTCTTGTTACTTTCTTTATTTCGGGCTTTTCCAGCCCTCTTGTAAAAAAGCTATCAAAATGTCTTAACTCCACTGGATATACTGCGTTTGATCTATTTATCCAACATGGCCGCCTCGCCTCGCCTCGCCTCGCCTCGCCTCTGCTCACTTGTGAATATACACAGTGTAAGAAATTACCGACTGCCTCTAAGCAGATTCAGAAGCCTTTATTTGATTAGATTCCACTCCAAGGAAGGTTTTAGAACAAGCTCATCCCCCCAAAAAGGCTTATTTATCATAGGCACAATTCATCTCGGTCTCAGCAGTATGTGGATAACACCACCTGAGGTGGTGTTCATGAAGAACCGTCCCTGAACAAAGGGTTACATGACCGTAATATCATTCAGAAAGACACGTGTCATTTGGGCGGTCTCACCTGTAACGACATCAGTAACGTGAGAACGGGAAAGCGTTCAATCGCTTCATTTACATTTAGAACGAGATTTCATTTACATTACGGGCGGAAAAAACTGGAGTGTAAAACCGTATCAAATGTCTGAGCTGATATTTTTCGAGGTTCACTTTGACTCCGATGAACCCGAAGTGCTTCATGTACTTTGTTTGTCACTGCTACGCTGCAATAAAGCTATTCTTCATTGCGATCTTCGACGTCCTCATCATTTTCTTCTTACAACAGAGAAGTGAAGAAATTCATCGACGGTAGACAGACACCGAGTTTGCTTGCTGTAGAACTGTATCTAGAGATCTAGAATCTCGATAGCACAATACAACACTGTTCAAGAACTCATAGGTAACTACTCAGGAACTACGCAGGAACGAATGAGTAGTTGTTCATTAACATTAATATTAACTACTAATTTGGCTGTAATTCTAATGAATCTGCTGATTTTGTCAATAAACACAGACAAGAATTGCCTACATGTAAAGGAAATTTACAGACTTTTTGCTCATCATAAATGTGAGGACTTCATTCACTCATCTCTGACAGAGGATACACTTATAAACGATAAATTCTCTTCATTTATAATGAAATGTTTCACCGGCCACATTGCGTAAATATAAAGACGTTTTTTGCCAGTATAATTCTGCTGTATTCGTTTTTGAAGTGTTTCACTTCTATGACTATTATTTTGTTAGAATTTCCCCCCCCACACTAATCTTTCTCATCATTGGTAAGGGGCAGTTTATCTTTGGCAGAGTACCAACATTAAAGCACTGATTTCCTTCAGGATCAGTAAAGTTTCTATCTATCTGAATTTAATTGTGATGAATTATTCAGTTGTATCTGGCCTTCCCTTCTTAATCCTGATCCTTATCTTCCCGAGTCTCAAAATGACTTCAATCACCCGTGCTGAATTTTTCATGAAATTGAAATTAAAGTGTGTATTAAAGATTCGAGCATATTTAAATTCAAGGTAGTATTTCACTGAACGGCCCTTAAAGGGCGTGGCACAGGTATTAATAATTATGCAGCAGGGGTTTTTTTTTAGATTATTATGAGGAGGCTTCCAGGAATCTTTCACTAAATTCAGTGGATCTTGGACTTCACAGGTCATGGTGAGGTAACAACAGCAAAAATGCAAGAAAAACAACTGGTCTTCTCTCAGTCTCTTACGCTGCGGCCCAGACGGGATAAATCCGCCTCTGAAGGGCACTTCGGAGCGAGAACAATCACGGAGGCCATATTGAAGGGTCGTTCCAAACCGAAGTGCTCAAAACTGGCCACTTCAAATGAAGGAATGAAGGATTTCGACGCGTACAACACTTCGCTCCCATGATCCTTTGTGCAGGTTTAATTTGTTTGGCACGAAAGAACGGCTGTGACAGATGTGCTAAATATTCATACGGATAAACCTGGTAGATTTTTACGGTAAAAACATGAAGTGTACATACTTTAATAATTACATTTTACAGCTACGTTTATCGGGCCATTTACATTTTTCATATGTATAGTTTTACTGCTACACTTTTGTTTTTACTTTTAATGAACTACTGCACAACCGGAATCTCTTCCCTTTTTATTTATCTATCTGACTGCCAATTTACAAACTGACCTCTTGTTCTGCTTTGCAGAGGAACGAGGACGCTGTCTATCACACTCGTCTTTAATAACTAATAAAATGATGTACACCTCATATCATTCTTGTGGATTTCCGTTATTAAACAATAAGGCAGATGAAACGTTTGAAAATATTAAAGCGAGACTTTATTTTATCTTTACAAGAGGCAAAGTGGCCTAACCCTAATAATATATAAATAATAATGATAATAACGATAATAACGAACATACAGCAAGGTAAAAAATGTCAACTCTTGGCAGACGGTGTACTCTTATGAATATGACATTAGGCCAGTAAAATGAACTGGAGAGTGAACACTTCGAAGGGATTAGGGCATGTGGAGGAGCCCCTCACAATGGAACGCAGGGTTAATTCTCCTAACAGACGTATCCCTCATACTGAGACTGTTTCTCCAATCCGGCAAGAAAATGACCCCAGTCAACATTTCTCTCGGTTTGTAAATAGAGACGAAACTCACCAGAGAGATGTTTAGAGTCGGTGCTATCCGGGTCATGGCACCAAGTTGTTTGAACGATACAGAAGACCGGTTGTTGATCTTCAGGTTCTTGATGTTTATTTACATGATTGAATGATCTTCAGATTAAAAAAATTTTTTTTTTACAAACATAAGCATAACAAAGAAAGTCTACACCTGCTCAGGTACGGGGAAAAGGAGACTGGAGATAAAAAGAAATGAGGCCTATTGCCCCCTGAGCCTGGGAGTGCAGTCACTGAGACATAGCAAAAGTGTTATAAAATTATAAAAGACCTTCTAGGCATAAACATGCCATTAAGAGCATAAAATAAAGGAAGCATTTCTTAAGGTTTAGGCGAGTTATTTAATGTTTTTAATGCGTGTTGAATTAAAATTATATTTAAAACACTATTCCTTCAACAAATTCAGAGAAATTTAGTCAAAGGCAGTTAGGGATTAATCCATTTTTCTCAACGTATATCGGACTCTGCTCATTAACGGACGTGTTGCCATCATACAGCCGTCTGATCCCATGAGATCTGCGTATCTTCCAATGCATAGAGCAGTTCTTCTCTCGCTTTTTTAAATGGCCGTTAAACACTCTGTTCCACTGTAGCATTAGCTGTAGCAACACCTACAGCCATTGCTGCTTAAAGTCCCTAATGTGAGCTTCATGTTCTTCATCAGCATCCACCATGTGTTTCTGGAGTCTCTGGAATAAAAGGGAGGCTGACGATGCTGGAGCTGCACACCACCACAAAAGGTGAACATTTTTAAAGAGTTTTGCCATCAAAGGTGAATGGATTTGCCAGAATAACCAGAAACCAAACCAACCATTCTGATCTTACATTCCACTGCATCACACATCAGGAACATCTCCGATTCAAAATCCTGCGCCGGCAGTGTGGTTGTGGAAAGTAATTTTCCCTTCTCCGACTCTCAGGCAGTTCCGAGAAGCGCTTGAGGAGCATCCAAACCTGCTCAGAAGCAGTCAAAAATGTTTCATGTCGAGAATGACAAGGACTAAACGCAGAACTGGAGGACATGAGGTGGCTCCAGAAACATGAATGAGCTTAATATCTACATACAGGACGCTGGACAAACGGTCACAGATACTCCAGAGATTTCAGTCAGGACAGTGAACATTACCATGCACATGCACTGGTGATGCGGTCAGTCTGTGTGTGGAGATCTTTTCACACATGAAGCTCAACAGAAAGCAGGTTTACTACAATACTAACCAGAAGAGTAGGATTCCTCAGGGGAGGAGAGACAGATGTACCACACTGCTGATCTTTAATGTACATTTTATTCACATTCAGGATATATGTACACACAAAAAAAAAAAAAAAAAAAAAACCCACAAGCTTGAAGGACAGGGTTTAGCATTCACAACAAAACTCACCACATCTGATTTATTCAATTAAATTAAAGCAAACTTCTGAACCTCTTCAGGATCCAGGAGTTAATCGAGATCATCCACGGTCATGTGGCTAGAATTAAAAAAAAAACAAACCATATATATCCTTATAGATAGTCAGGTCATATACATACACACACTATGTGTGTACTTTTAATCTATATAATCTCAATATATAGTTAATATTATAATTTTGTGTGTTTGTGTGTATATACACATATATACAGACACACATTTTTGTTGACATTTATCACAATTTATGGATGTGTCAAATGTATAATTCCCATGACATTACCAGCTGTTTGTGTGTGTGTGTGTGTGTGTGTGTGTGTGTGTGTGTGTGTGTGTGTGTGTGTGTGTTAGGAGGTGAGTGGTATATGGAAGTCCGCAGTGTCGAACAGCAGGGCTCTCCGTGGAGGATTGGGTTCTTTGTCTGCTTTATGTAAGAGTTTAAACATACCGGTGCCAATGTTCATGGGGATTCCCATTATTATACACTCAGACACACCTGCAGAGAGACAGACAGAGAGACAGACAGAGAGACAGACAGAGAGACAGACTAATTAATATATTAAGTGGACGCATCAGTACCACAGTCTCAGTGATGTTATATATTTTGTGTTTATTCTCTGTAGCTGTATCACGGTTCGGTTGTGTATACGCTACACACCTGTTTTTACTCAGGCTCCGCCCCCAACGTATACACATATTTTTATGCACGTCATTGCTTCTCTGTGTTTTGAAGACCTGCCAACCCCAAAGAAACTATTTCACAGTTCCAGTGAGGGGTTAATGCAGCATACTTTCAGTATATTCCTTTCATAAATCACTGGTGTAAGGTAACACACACACACACACACACACACACACACACACACACACACACACACACACACACCCACACCCACACCCACACACACACAGGGTTTTATAGTAAAGACCAGATGCTTAGGTCTGATGTAGACACTAGAGAAGTTTAAGTGCACACTTTCTTTCTTCCTGTTATGTAAGAAAAAGATGTAATATTACACCAATTAAAAAGAAACTGTGTGTGAAGGTTGTTATTGTTTACACTTTAACTACAACACACGAGCAGCAGGTTTTTTTAAACCCCAAACGCCTGGTGTTTACACGTTTAGTGTATTTAATCTTTTTTTTTTTCAGTCAAAATTATTATCCATGTGGAAACTACTGAAAGGTAAAAACTAGGTTTTCAAAAAATGAATAGCTGTCTGAAAGCACTTCTGCAAAAAGAAAACATTCAGAGAAGTATAAAGAGAGTGTGTGTGTGAGTGTGTGTGTGTGAGTGTGTGTGTGAGTGTGTGTGTGTGTCCACATCTATTTTTCTATTTATCCTTCCATTGTTTTCAACTTTTGTATTCACACAAAGCTCAATCCATCTGTCCATCCGTCCACTAATCTGTCCTCATATATATATAAATATATAAATATATAAATATACACACCCACTAATCTACAGTCCATCTCTCACATAAATGTTCTCTTCATGTGGAAATCAGTCATTCTGTCTGCAGTGAGCAGATCATCAGTCTTCTGTTCATCCCTCTCTCCATCATCCATCCTTCCCTCTCAGTCATCCATCCATCCCTCACTCAATCATACATCCCCTCCTCCCTCCTCCCCTCAGTCATCCATCCATCCATCCCTCAATCATACATCTCTCCCTCCCTCCATCATCCATCCATCTCTCACTCCCTCCATCATCCATTCATCTCTCACTCCCTCAATCATCCATTCATCACTTCAATGACATTTATCCATTTAATGACATGCACTTAATGATATCCATCGATCTGTTCTGCTGAGACCATCTACATAAAACAGCACCTGAGAAAACAGATGATCAGCTGGCCATCTCTCCACCCATCTCTCCAACCATCTCTCCACATCCATAATCTCTCTATCTATCCCTCCCTCCCCCCCTCCCTATACCCATCCCGGAGTTAAAAAAAAAAAAAATTGAAACAAACAGGAAAAAAACACTTCTCAGGACAATCTATCAGTGGAGTGAGGAGACCATCTTCACACGTCAGGACGGCTTCCAGTCCACAGATTGGCAGATTTTCCGGTAATGCAGCAGAGACACACATTAATGAATACACAAACTCTGTCACCGATTGCATCAGTACGTTCACTGAAACTTGGAGCTAGAACTTCAGCCTACAGCTCCCCGGACCTGGTGGCATACAGGAAAGCCAGGTACGAGCTTCAGAGGGCCATCAGGACTGCAAAGGGAGGCTACAGAGACAGAGCTGTGTCAAACTATCAAGGATCTGACCTCAGGCACATGTGGAGCAGTTTGCACTCTATCACAGACTACGAAGGTGCGAAAATCTGCGATGGGAGACAACCTGATCACAACCTGATGAGCTGAACACCTCCTATGCTCGGTTTGAGGCAAGCAACACCTTCCCTGCAGTGAAGCTGTCGGAGGACTGTAACAGCTGCGCATTAAACATCTCCGTGCCTGATGTGATCAGATCCTTCAGGAGGGTCAACCCAGGTCATTCCATACATGATCCACACGATTAATAATTAAAACCTATTAAGTTATTAAATGCATTAATCAACTTTCTTGGAATGCCCACCATGTCGGACACGTCGGATTCGCTGCACGACGTCGCCCCAAATTTGCATAAAGTTAAACTTTTCTCAACTTTGTCGCGTCGATGGACACGCCCACATCTAGTCGTCGAACAGTTTCTACCTGCAGGCCATCAGGATCCTGAATAATCTGTCATCCAGTCATCACTCCTCCTTCCTCTCCGTCACTCATTCCTCCACTACCTCCCACACACTGGTCACCTCACTGACAGCTCAAGGACACTCATGGACAAGCTCTTCTCATGGTTCTGTCACTTTTGGGCAGGTTGCGATATTCCTAAGGGCACCATTACTGCTGCTAATGACTCGGTCCTGTCTCAGTGTAATATACTGATATACTGATGAAACGTGCATTTTCATTTTTTTTTTTATATAGAAATACATATGAATATGATTTAAATTGATTTTAAACACTTACAGTATCATCATATCGCAGATCACATTATTCTTCCATATTGTGCAGCCCTACCTTCATCCATCTCCTCCTTTATCCTCCCCCATCCATACATCTCTGCATCCATACATCTCCATCTCCATCGCCCCCCCCCCCCCCCCCCAAACTCTTCATCCTTCATCCCTCCATCCATCCCTCCTCTCCCTCCGGCGTGAAACTCACCGCACACAGAATCTTTCTGTCCAAAATACGCAGCGTCGAACAGATGATCGGCGGTCTTCTCAAAGGAAGCCAGCATCAGGACACTCTCCTTCATCTTGGCCAGGCCGAAACGAGTGATTCCTAGAATCTCCCCCTGACACACACACACACACACACACACACACACACACACACACACACACACACACACAATAAAGTTAAAATACAGAAGTGACCCCAGGTGTCCATATCCTCAGCAGTTCCTCCCTCCTCCCCTCCCCCGCCCCCCTCCATCCCCTCCCCCTCCCTCCCCTGCCCCCTCCATCCCCTCCCCTCCCTCCCCGCCCCCTCCATCCCCCTCCCCCCTCCCTCCCTTCCTCTCTCTTCCCTCCCCCGCCCTCCCTTCCCTCTCTTCCTCCCCCTCCTTCCCCTCCTTCCTCCCCCTCCCTTCCTCTCTTCTCTCCCTTCCTCCCCCTTCCTCCCCCTTCCTCCTCCCCCATCCCTCCTCCTCCCTCCCTCCCCCTTTCCTCCTCTCCTCCCTCCTCCTCCCTCCCTCCCCCTCCTTCCCTCTTCTTCCTCCCGCCTCTCCTTCCCTCCCCTTCCCTCCCCATCCCCTCCCCTCCCTCCCTCCCTCCCTCCCCCCGCCCTTCCCTCTCTTCCCTCCCCGCCTCCTTCCCTCTCTTCCCTCCCCGCCCTCCCCCTTCCCTCCTTCCCTCTCTTCCCTCCCCGCCTCCCTTCCCTCCCCCTTCCCTCCCCCTTCCCTCTCTTCCCTCCTTCCCTCCCTCTTTCCCCTCCTCCCCTCCCCCTCCTCCCTCCCTCCCTCCCTCCCTCCTCCCCTCCTCCCTCCCTTCCTCTCTTCCCTCCCCCTTTCCCTCTCTTCCCTCCCTCTTTTCCCTCCTCCTTCCCTCTCTCTTCCTCCCCCCTTCCTCTCTTCCCTCCCCTCTCTTCCCTCCCTCCTTCCCTCTCTTCCCTCCCCTTTTCCTCCCTCCCTCCTTCCTCTCTTCCCTCCCCTTCCTCTCTTCCCTCCCCTCTCTTCCCCTCCTCCCCCTTCCCTCTCTTCCCTCCCCTTCCTCTCTTCCCCTCCCCTTCCTCTCTTCCCTCCCCTTCCTCTCTTCCCCTCCCCTTCCCTCTCTTCCCTCCCCTTCCCTCTCTTTCCCTCCCCCTTCCCTCTCTTCCCTCTTCCTCCCTCCCCCCTTCCCTCTCTTCCTCCCCCTTCCCTCTTCCCCTCCCTCCCCCTTCCCTCTCTTCCCTCCCCCTTCCCTCTCTTCCCTCCCTCCCTCTCTTCCCTCCCTTCCTCTCTTCCCTCCCTCCCTCTCTTCCCTCCCTCCCTCTCTTCCCTCCCTCCTCTCTTCCCTCCTCCCTCCCTCCTCTCTTCCCTCCCTCTCTTCCCTCCCTCCTTCCCACTCCTCTCTTCCCCCCCCTCCCATCCACCCCTCTCTTCCCTCCTCCCTCCTTCCCTCCTTCCCTACCTTCCCCTCCCTCCTTCCCTCCTCCTCCCTTCCCTACCTTCCTCTCCTCCTTCCCCTCCCTTCCCTCCCTTCCCTCCCTTCCCTCTCTTCCCTCCCTCCCTCCCTCCCTCTCACCTTGTAGGACATGAGATCAGCGAGCAGCATGACGTGACGCCGGTCGATGCTCATGCCGTGATTCACCATGGTGTACTGGATCTCATTAATGATGGTCGTCCTCGCAGCCTCGATACCCAACGTCTTCTCCACCTACTCTCACACAAAAACCAATTTCAGGGTAGAAATAAGGCTGGAACACTAAACCCAAAAAAATAAAAAAACCTCCTTAAAGAATAATCTATTTACTGAAAAACGTTATTTCTGTGATTTGCTCAGTGAACAGATCAGGATCAGCTCACAGCAAAACTCCTAACACAAATAAAATGATTTTAATTTTAAAGATGTTTACAGAGGAATGTCCGGGAAGACGGAAAAACTTCATTATTCTGACTTTTGATTCCGTTTACTAGATAAAACTGCCATGTTTTTGTTTTTATTCAGCATTAACATGTAGTTAAATGTTTATATTTCTATTAAAGATTAAGTCATTCCCATTTACTTCCTTGGACTCAGCATGTTGCACAGGAGAAATCAGGGATGTCTGAAAACTCCCAAAATTCCCACTTGTGTTTTGTGAACGTGTTTTTCCCCATAATGACAGAAATCTGTCCAAAAAACACCAGTTCCGTACCGAACGCAGTTAATTCACAAGCGCTTAGTGTTTGTGCTCTAGTGTTAGCTAATGTTACCCTGAGGATGTTTATAAACACGAGTCGCTAGTTAGCTGGGTTAGCGTAGCCACATGACGTCTTGCTAACTTATTTCCTTGAGGTTGTAATTTTCTGTACTTGTCTCACCTCACTAAAAATCTGCCAGAAATCTGCCACACACACACACACACACACACACACACACACACACACACACACACACACACCTCATACGTGTTGTTGGATGTGGTGCGGCTGCCGTTGACGCCGTGTGTTGCCATGACAGCGCGCAGATTATCTCCCTCCACCAGCAACTTGAACTTCTGACGGCCGCTTTGTTCATCAATGTGGATCACAGCGCGGGAAACCTCGGGAATACCCTGTACAACAACCTACACACACACACACAGACACACAGAGCTGTGTAGTTACATCACATGATGACAATCACACAAACAGACTTGGGTACATACCCCATGCATAGTGTGTGTGTGTGTGTGTGTGTGTGTGTGTACGTACCTTGGGTAACTCCTGTTTGAGTGACTGCAGGACGTAATACATGGAGCTCTTGCTGTTCTCTCGAGGAGACACACACACCACCGCCTCACCGTGCACCGCTATATCACCCGGCTTCACCCGCAGCTTACTCATACAGATAGAGTACCTCACTGTCTCTGCATTCACCTACAGAGAGAGAGACAGACAGACGGGGGACGGGGAGAGGGAGACAGACAGACGGGAGACGGGGAGAGAGAGACAGACAGACGGGGGACGGGGAGAGAGAGACAGACAGACGGGGAGAGAGACAGACAGACGGGGAGAGAGACAGACAGACGGGGAGACGGGAAGAGAGACAGACAGACGGGGAGACGGGGAGAGAGACAGACAGACGGGGAGACGGGGAGAGAGAGACAGACAGACGGGGAGACGGGAGAGAGACAGACAGACGGGGGCGGGGAGAGAGACAGACAGACGGGGACAGGGAGAGAGACAGACAGGCAGGGGGACAGGGAAAGAGACAGACGGGGACGGGGAAAGAGACAGGCGGGGGACGGGGAAAGAGACAGGCGGGGGACGGGAAAGAGACAGGCGGGGGACGGGGAGAGAGAGACAGACAGACGGGGGACGGGGAGAGGGAGACAGACAGACGGGAGACGGGGAGAGAGAGACAGACAGACGGGGGACGGGGAGAGAGAGACAGACAGACGGGGAGAGAGACAGACAGACGGGGAGAGAGACAGACAGACGGGGAGACAGGGAGAGAGACAGACAGGCAGGGGGGAGAAAAAAGACAGCCGGGAGACAGGGAAAAAGACAAGCGGGGGCAGGGGAGACAGGCGGGACAGGAGAGACAGAGCGAGGCAGGGAGGGAGACAGACGGGGAGACGAGGAGAGACAGACAGCGGGGGGCAGGGGAAAAGAGACAGGCGGGGGACGAGGAAAGAGACAGGCGAGGGGCAGGGAGACAGGCGAGGGAGGGGAGAGAGACAGAGGGGCAGGGAGAGAGACAGACAGAGGATGGGGGGCGGGAGAGAGAAGCAGGCAGAGGGCAGAGAGACAGGGAGAGAGACAGGCAGAGGCAGGGGAGAGACAGACAGAGGGGCAGGGGAGAACAGGCAGAGGGACGGAGAGAGACAGGCAGGGGGATGGGGGGCGGGAGAGAGAGACAGGCAGGGAGGCGGGAGACAGGAGAGAGACAGACGGGGGGGCGGGGAGAGAGAGCGAGGGGGACGGGAGAGAGACAGGCGGGGGGCGGGGAGAGAGACAGGCGGGGGCGGGAGAGAGACAGACGAGGGGAGAGAGACAGAGCGAGGGGCAGAGGGCAGGGAGAGAGACAGGCAGGGGGAGGGGACGGGGAGAGAGAGACAGGCAGAGGATGGGGGGACGGAGAGAGAGACAGACAGGGAAAGGGGGAAAGAGACAGGAGGAGAGAGACAGACAGGGGAAGGGGGGAGAGACAGACAGGGGAAGGGGGGAGAGACAGACAGGGGGAAGGGGGGGAGAGAGACAGGGGAAGGGGGAGAGACAGACAGGGGAAGGGGGAGAGACAGACAGGGGAAGGGGGAGAGAGACAGGGGGAAGGGGAGAGACAGATGGGGAGAGAGAGGAAGGAAGGAGAGAAAGACAGATAGACAGAAAGTGAAACAGACAGGGGAGAGCAAGGGACAGACAGACAGACAGACGAGTGGGAGGGAGAGGGAGAAAAAGAGAGAGAAAGAGATGCAATGAGAGAGTTGAGTGTGTGTGTGTGTGTGAGAGAGAGAGAGAGTGTGTGTGTGTGTGTGTGTGTGTGTGTGTGTGTGTGTGTGTGTGTGTGTGTGTGTGTGTGTGTGTGTGAGAGAGTGTGTGTGTGTTACCTCCAGTCTGAGAAGCCGGATTCTCTCGAGTGAGAGTTTCACCAGGATGAAACAGTCATCAGGCAGAAAGACCTCCTCTATGTACTCTGAGATCTAAAACACACACACACACACACACACACACACACACACACACACACACACACACACACACACACACACACACAGCTGTATGAGAACAGTGTGTATTACAGCACACTGAATCCTGAGGACGGTGCAGGTCAGGAGCTGTAAGTGTGTTGCAGCTGTAATCTTTCACATGTTTCTCTCTGCCCAAACCGGAGTGTGTCTCGGGGGTCAGTTACCTCTCCGAGGAGCGTCTTCTCAATCCTGCCCTTCACCAGCCGAGCGAAGTCTGCGTCGTCCTCAGTGTCGAGGTGTGCAGTGATGATCGGTGTGCTGTCAGGGAAGAGAAAACGAAATGATCAACATCAACAACAACAACAACAACAACAACAACAACAACAACAACACCACCACCACCACAGTGAGGTGTAAGACCGGGGAGGAGAGGGGTGTGTGTTTGGTGTGTTCCGTCTGTCCTGCTCAGTGATGCTGGTTAAACTGCTCTGTAATGAGAGGACTGGGATTGTAAATTACTGCTAGTCACTGGTTGTGTTTGTGGGTTTAGTCTCCTTCATGTACTGCATTTCACAGTATAGTTTTATGAGCCTGAAGAACATTTCAGACCCACAGCGCATCACATCTACTCACGTGTGAACATCATAAAACCAATTTCTCGTTCTTTTGAACAAACTGCAAATGCTTTGGTACATTCATGCAGCTGATGATGTGCAAGTGTCTGCTGTTTCCTACATCATCAACTGCTTATATTATATGGTTCCCTGTTGAATAGTTTTACCCCCAAAACATCTCAGCATTAGTCATTAGCGTAAGTCATTACATGCAGAATGGTTGAACTAGTCCTCATAAACCGTCAAACATATTATCCACACATTTCTATTAGACTGTTTGTAAATGTGCCCTGAATTGATGAACTGTGCAGATGAATCTTGACTTTCACTAATGAAGGGAATGTGAAGTGTTAGATCAACCAGTTCTCTAAAATAGCTAAGAGGAGCATCTCATGAACCTTCAACTGGTAAGCATATATAGACAGAGCACAACACGGTGTTGCAATTACTGACAATGGAAGAACAACACGGAAACGAACAGGGTCAACCTCCAGGAGGAGGAGGAGGAGGAGGAGGAGGAAGAGGAAAAGGAAGAAGATGAGGAAGAAGAAGAGGAAGAAGAAAAAGAAGAGGAAGAAGAAGAAGAAGAAGAATACATGGTGGAAGGGTAGGGAGGCAAAACAGAGGAAGAGGTAGAAGAGGCCAAGGACATAGTCACGTTTCTGATTAAATAAGGGTCATTATTGTAGAGCATGTTCTCAATCATGGCCTTACAATGGTCAAGGCTGGTCGAAGGGTTCAGCCGAATGTTAGAAGAACAACCTTGTCCTGAACATGAACCTCAACATGAACCTCAACATGTTCAGGTTCTTGTTGATATTCAGGTTCATGTTGTCCTGATCTCTAGTCTCAGATCGACACCTGTCTGACAACATGTTCAGGTTCTTGCTGATGTTGATGTTGATGTTGATGTTCAGGTTCATGGATGGATGGATGGATGGGTCTGACAAGCTTTCTGTTAAATAAATAAATAAGTAAGTAAATAAATAAATAAATAAATAAATAAATAAATAAAAGCGTCCTGAGGGCCATCCCACAGTCCAGTCCAGAACAAAGCCTGCTTCTACCTGCTTCCTCGCGCACTTCTGCACTAACTACATCAACAGCTGGAGAACCCAACAGCGGCTCTCACAAGCGTCCAGCTGTGCGAGATCAGAACATCAAGGTGGTCAAAAGCCACTTTTTCTACAGGAAGGACTGGAATGCAGGAGGTTAAAGAGGAACTGATGAGCCATGAACAGGTCCAGAGGTTTGTGGGTGGAGGTGTGTGTGAGGTGTGAATGTGATAATGATGGAGGGAACTGAGGAACTGAGAGGTGATGGTGATGAGTGTGAGAGAGAGGAGAAGAACAGCTACAGCAGGGTTTAAGAGTTGTGATGTTGAAGGTTTTTTATTTTTATTTTCGACAAACAGATTTAAATGCATCTGTCTGTTTCTGCCGGAGTTCTTTACTCCAGGGGTTCTCACCTGTTTGAGCACATCTGTAAAGATCTCACGACAGCTATCAAACACGCAGAACATCTCAACACTGCTGATGGACCACAACTAAACCCAACAACTAGCATTACTGAACAGGTTTCTTTTTTAAATGTAACATGACCTCAGTGACCTGTATGGTGTAGAACTGTCTTTAAAGTTATTTGATTTGTGTGTGAGTCAGACCTGATGTTCTTTGAGGCGTTGATGATTTCTTTGATGCGTGGTACCCCCAACGTGATGTTCATCGACGCCACACCCGCAAAGTGGAACGTCTTCAGGGTCATCTGGGTTCCAGGTTCTCCGATACTCTGAGCACACAGAGCGCCCACCGCCGAGCCCGGCTCCATCTGAGCTCTGTACACAATAAACACCAATCAACACACACACACACACACAAATACATACACACACACACACACACACACACACACACACACACACACTACCTCATGTACTTGTCCCTGCATGTTTCCAGAAACTTCTCCAGCTGTGTGGGTGTGATTCTGTCCAGCTGGTACAAAACTTTAGGCTGAAGGACAAAAAATAAAGAGGTGAAAACACACATTTACATTTACAGCATTTATCTCATTTACACACCTGAACAGTTAAGGGCCGTGCTCAAGGGCCCATCAGTGGCGGGTATAACCCAACATCATACCCACACCCCCCCCACCCCACCCACACCCCCCCCACCCACACACCCCATCCACACACACCACACACCCCACCCACCCACACCACACACACACACCCCACCCACACCACACCCACACCACACACCCCACCCACCCCACACCCACACCACACACACCCCACCCACCCACAACACACGCCCACACACACCCCACCCACCCACAACACACAACCCACCCACCCCACACACCCACCCCACACACACACACACACCCCACTCCACCCACAACACCCAACCCACCCAGCCCACACACCCACCCCACACAGCCCACACACCCACCCCACACACACACACACCCCCACCCACCCACACCACACACACCCCACTCCACCCACCCCACACACACACACCACCCACACCCACCCCACACACACACACACCACCCACACCACACACACCACCACCCACCCACCCCACACACACACACACCCCACCCACACCACACACACACACACACCCCACCCACCCACACACACACACACCCCACCCCACCCACACACACACACACCCCACCCCACCCACACACCCCACCCCACCCACACACACACACACACACCCCACCCCACCCACACACACCACACACACCCCACCCCACCCACACACACACACACACCCCACCCCACACACCCCACCCCACACACACACACCACACACACACCCCACACACACACACCACACACACACCCCACCCCTCCACACACACACACACACACACACACACACCCCACCCCACCCCCACACACACACACCACACACACACACACACACCCACCCCACCCCCCACACACACACACACACACACACACACACACACCCCACCCCCCACACACACACACACCACACACACACCCCACCCCACCCCCCCACACACACACACACACCACACACACACCCCACCCCACCCCACACCACACACACACACACACACACACACACACACCCCACCCCACCCCCACACACACACACCACACACACACACCCCACCCCCACTCCCCACACACACACACACACACCACACACACCCCCACCCCCCACACACACACACACACACACCACACACACACCCCACCCCCCACACACACACCCCACCCCACCCCACACACACACACACACCCCACACACACCCCACCCCACCCCACACACACACACCACCCCACCCCACACACACACCACCCCACCCCACACACACACACACACCCCACACACACCCCACCCCACACACACACACACCCCACCCCACCCCACACACACACACACACCCCACACACACACACACACACACACCCCACACACACACACACACACCCACACACACACCCCACACACACACACACACCCCACCCCACACACACACACACACACACACACACCCCACACACACACACACACCCCACCCCACACACACACACCCCACTCCCACACACACACACACACACACACACCCCACCCCCACACACACACACACACCCCACCCCACACACACACACACACCCCACCCCACACACACACACACACACACACACACACTCCCACCCCACACACCACACACACACCCCACCCCACACACCACACACACACACCCCACCCCACACACCACACACACACCCCACCCCACACACACACACACACACACACACACCCCACACCACCCACACCACCACACACCCCACACCACCCACACACACACCACCCACACACACACCACCCACACACGTACCTCTGTGGATCCATTATCGTTTATGCCGTACTTGTCTCTGGTCTTCTTGATTTTCTCTGCCACGCTGTTGATAAATTTTTTTATTTCCTGAAGTTGGACACACACACACACACACACACACACACACACACACACACACATATATATATATTAATTTAATTAAACAGTCCAGGCTGAGCATGCAAATCTCACACCATGTTCACTAGCAGAAAAGATCTACTGCACTCCTGAAATCCCTGGAAATTTCAACACACATGAGACTGTCACAAAAACAGCTAACTCAGAAATACAGCTGAATTCTGTTGAAACTGCTCACTTAACAATTCAGTGTGTAAGGAATGGAGTGTAGGAAGTAGGGTTTAAGGAGTAGGGTGTAGGGAAGAGGGTGCAGAAAGTGTGTGATTGAGTATAGGGTGTACACACACACACACACACACACACACACACACACACACACACACACACACTTGTAGTTGATGTCCTGCTGTTATTAAAATCACTTTATCCTCCCAGCACAAGTAAAAGTGTGTGTGTGTGTGTGTGTGTGTGTGTGTGTGTGTGTGTGTGTGTGTGTCTAAAACAATAACATTTTTAATTGTCATGAAAGACATAACATAGAAATTTTTTCAGAGTGAACGTGCGAGAGAGAGAGAGAGAGAGAGAGAGAGAAAAGAACCAATGAATCACGAATCAAATGAATCACGAATCAAATGAATCACATGCCTTCTTTCAGATTTTATATCGGTATTTTGATATCTTATGGCATTTATAACAGAAAAGATAAGAACTGAATTCAATAAAATACTCATTCTATATCAGCGACACTTTTCCCAACACACTAATGACACACCCGACGACACACCCGACGGATGCAGGAAGCTTAAAGCCTCTAGTTTAGAAACTGTGCAAAAGTAAAGAGGCAAACACACACCAAACAAGTCTTAGTTTGTATACTAAGTGTGTGTAAGGGGAACCTGCGGAGTTGTCGCTATAGCAACATGTGACAAACCCTCTAATTAGCCTTAAAGAAATAAAAGAACAAAAGAACATTAACAAAAAGTAACTCAGCTGATTAGTCGAGACAGAAACCCAGCCATGCTTATTATCAGCTACTTATTTTAATCCAGTCTGCACACACACACACACACACACACACACACACACACACACACACACACACACACACACACACACACACACACACGTCTAGCAGTGGCACCACCCAGTGTGAACTCATTAGTGCACCAAGACTTCAAACTCTAAACATCACCTACACATCAACACTGTGGTAATGAGCTTCACTTACACTAAAAGGATAAT
>CM042562.1:18982183-18984683 GCA_023630585.1 Cranoglanis bouderius | reverse complement strand
GGGGTGTAGTGGAGGTACAGTGGGGTGGGGTGTAGTGGAGGTACAGTGGGGTGGGGTGTAGTGGAGGTACAGTGGGGTGGGGTGTAGTGGAGGTACAGTGGGGTGTAGTGGAGGTACAGTGCTGTGTAGTGGAGTACAGTGGGGTGTAGTGGAGGTACAGTGGGGTGTAGTGGAGGTACAGTGGGGGTGTAGTGGAGGTACAGTGGGGTGGGGTGTAGTGGAGGTACAGTGGGGTGTGTAGTGGAGGTACAGTGGGGTGTAGTGGAGGTACAGTGGGGTGGTGGAGGTACAGTGGGGTGTAGTGGAGGTACAGTGCGTGTAGTGGAGGCACAGTGCGGAGTAGTGGAGGTACAGTGGGGTGTAGTGGAGGTACAGGGGGTGTAGTGGAGGTACAGTGGGTGTAGTGGAGGTATAGTGCGGAGTAGTGGAGGTATAGTGGAGTGTAGTGGAGGTATAGTGGGGTGTAGTGGAGGTACAGTGCGGTGTAGTGGAGGTACAGTGGGGTGTAGTGGAGGTACAGTGCGGTGTAGTGGAGGTACAGTGCGGTGTAGTGGAGGTACAGTGCGGTGTAGTGGAGGTACAGTGGGGTGTAGTGGAGGTACAGTGGGGTGTAGTGGAGGTACAGTGGGGTGTAGTGGAGGTACAGTGGGGTGTAGTGGAGGTACAGTGGGGTGTGGTGGAGGTACAGTGCGGTGGAGGTACGGTGCGGTGTAGTGGAGGTACAGTGGAGTGTTAGTTACCTTTTGAGCCACACAGAGCCATGATGAGTGGACTGTTGCTCTTGTCCAGCTCCCTCAGACACGCACTGCCAGCGTGATCTCTAATTACTGACAACTCTCTAAGGATCAGCGCCTAAACACACACACACACACACACACACACACACACACACAAAATGATATACGTTTATATATTCAGATGCAGATAATGTTTTTAAGTCTGTGTGGTTTTAAAGACAATCACTCAGACATAAAAACCACATGCACACAATTACACATGGAATAACGTGTGTGTGTGTGTGTGTGTGTGTGTGTGTGTGTGTGTGTGTGTGTGCACGTGTTTTACCTCCAGCGTCTCCTCGGCTGTACAACCTGGCTGTTGCTGTAGTTTTCCTGTATTCAGGGCCTCGATGTACTCGTCACACTTCTTGTACCCAGCATCCAGCAGTTCCTGTTTGGCCTTCAGCAGACCCTGACCAGGGGTCACGTCCCCGATCCCGATGGAGAACCCACGGTTAGCTGCAACACACACACACACACACACACACACCATCACCATCAGAGAGCAATACATACATACACACACATACACTAATATACGCAAACATATGTTTTACACACACACACACACACAGGATTCTTACACAGGTATGTGGGTGCGACTCGGGCGAGGCGACTCATGGCATCAGCTGCCTCCACCTGACCCCAGTCTCTCAGCAGGATGTAGAAGATATTGTTCTTTGATCCTGAACCCAGCGTGCCTTTATCCATACTGCCACTCAGTAACTCACTGTTCTGGATCACCACGACTAAACACACACACACACACACACACACACACACACACACACAGGAATATGTTTAAACTTCAGGTTACCCTTGTGGCAATGGGTAAACAACAAACTAATCCTAGCTCGCAAATTCCTGTACTGCTCGTCAGGGTCATGATACGTTACACACACTGTGGTATTGTAGTGTAGTAGGAATATAGTATAGTGTAGTATAGTATAGTAGTATTACATAGAATATACTACCAATAGCATTGCATTATGACAGTATAGTGATAACATACTATAGTGTAGTGTAGTAAGAGTATAGTGTAGAGCGTAGTGAGAGTATATTACAGGGCTGTGATACATTAATGAATCAGCTGTGGCTCCTGATTGGTTGGAATGAAATCAGCGTAACCCAATAGTAGGTACAGGAGTCTGAGCGTGTGAGTGACAGGTGTGTGTGTGTGTGTGTGTGTGTGTGTGTGTGTGTGTGTGCAGGTGTAGTTACAGGAGTCGTTGTTACACAGGTCCTCTCCTTTCCCGCTGTACTGCTTGCCTTTGGTTCTCAGGTTCGCTTTTACCGGGCAGCTCTTACTGGGCTTCAGGATTAAACTAAAGATCTGCTTCCCTGTCCACAAACACATGGGCTAACACACACACACACACACACACACACACACACACACACACACACACACTAATTACAGAGTGGTCCAGTTCTAGAATAGTTCACATGAGAGTGAGACAGGTCAGACATTATATGTTAGAAAGGAAGGGAGACAGACACAATGAGACTGAGACAGGCAGTGAGAGTGAGACAGGTAGTACCTTTACAATAGCAGGGTGAGGGAGGGCGATTTTGAGCTTCTCGTCTTTGCCCACCAGGATGGAGGCGATGATCTGACAGGCTTTAGCTCGATCAAAGAACGTGTCCTTCAGAGTGAGCAGATAACCACCTGAACACACACACACACACACACACACACACACACACACACACACACACAC
>CM042562.1:18877183-18972183 GCA_023630585.1 Cranoglanis bouderius | reverse complement strand
GATTGTAGTTTTGGAGACTTTCTGACCCCGAGACACAACTAACTTCTGCAGTACTTCAAATATATTTTTCTCATATGAATTCATAGGGGTGCCAATAATTGTTGCACACCTGTATTTAATAAAGATTTTTTTGGATAAACCTGTGTTGTGTTTGCAGTTGTTTGATATCCATGAGAGCAGAGAATTTTTATGAATTTTTTAACAAAAGATCAAAAGGTTAAACAATAAAGACAATTTTTCACAGCCTTCACTGCTCATATTTACCGAGGGGGGGGGGGGCCGATATCAGTGGAGGGCGGTGTGTGTGATTGTGTAGATGTGTTCAGGTGTAGATATGTTGGTGTACCATGCGGTGGTCCAGCACTCCGTAGGGCAGCGGTGTGTGAGACGTGTCCTGACTGTACAGGTTCTTACTGACCACCTGAATGTGAGCCTGCTGACGCATCTGCTCCGCCGACTTCATCCCAAAACAGATGTGGCTTCTGGAACGAGACACGACGCAAAGACACACTAAGAGTCCCATCTTCTTATACATCTACTGATCTCACCAAGCAGTGCTGAGCTTGATACACTCATCCCCCTGCACCTATCCCCTTACACACTGTAACACTCAGGACACAGGCTGGACATCCTCAACAATAAACAATAACAATAAACAACACAAGGAACAAAACAGACTTGAGGAGAGACAAGAAACAGAGATGAAAAAATACACCATCTTTCTGAACAGAACACACAAATAGTGAATATTTTCCAGCAACAACAATAACAACGTGTGTGTGTGTGTGTGTGTGTGTGTGTGTGTGTGTGTGTGTTTAGTTGAAACTCATCAGCCATGTGAGTGTGTATTTACTTCACACTCAGTGCTCAGTGCTGCTTCGTTTTCCTGAATAAACATCTGTATAAATGAATAACTCACATCTTTTTGGCCACATCTGTCTCTCTGAACTGCTCCTTCACCATGATGGCGTCTTTATTCTCCTTCTTTATTAATTAAACCAGCAGAATTTCGAAGCTGAGACACGCAACAGCGCGGTACGACATGCTGCGGGACTCGAGTGCAAAATACGCGCATGCGCATCAAGACGCAACCCGAACCAGCGCGCGGCTTCTTCTACTCCTGGTGTAATGGCGGTGATGTGAAGTCACAGCGACACCTAGAGGATCGGTGGGATGGATGATACCGTTATATTCAAAAGTTTGTGCACCCCTGGGCAAATCCCATATTTTGTTGATTTTTGAAGTGAAGAGAAATAAACAGAACCTCTGCATCAAAGTATTTTAGTAGTTGTTGTTTTTTTTCTTCAAATGTTAATGAATTGTTATTTTGTATTTGATTAACTTAAAACATTAATTGTGGGATGTGTAAAAGTTTGGACACCCTACTGAGTCACTCAGTACTTAATAACACCGGCTTTGTAAACGGATACGCTTTTTGTATTTCTGTTCTTTTTAAATTAATTTTCACCCACTCTTTGTAAACTCTAATCTCTTCTCAGCTTCAGTTTCTTGACTGATGACTTTGTCACATTTGCTTTCAAAATTTACTGATATTTACAGAATCCATTCTTCTCTCTGCCTGTGCAATGTTTCCTGGGACTCTGGTTGCCACACAAGCCCAAAAGCATAACAGATCCATTCTCATGGTTTTCTCTTGATAAAATGCTTCTCCTTTTTTCCTCCAGACATGTCTAATTGTGGTAAAGGAGCTCCATTTTAACTTCATCAGTCCACAGCGCCTGTTTCGGATGTTGTTTTTCATCCATCAGACACTGGCTATTGTGATAAGGACACAGGATAAGGTTTTTCCTTCTGATGACTCTTCCATGCAGATTATATTTGTGCAAGCAATGCTGAAGAGTGGAACAGAGCACCACCACTCCTGTGTCAGCTAAACCTCAGCTAAGCTCCTCAGTGTCATATGAGGGTTCTATTTTGCCTTTCTGCCCAGCATACAGGAAGTTGTCTCTGAGAGTTTCTTTGCTCTTTCTTGCCTTGTCTTCCACATATCCCTTAACTGGCATTTCTTAATGCCATTTTGGATAGTAAAATGCAGGCTGGAAGCGCTTTAAGATCTTTTTATAGCCCTCCTCTGCTTTATAGGCATCAGTTATTGTTGCTGGGTCGTACCACAAGGTTTGAAAAGTTAGAGAATTTATTTTGCTCTGGAAATATTGTTCCTAATAGAAACTCTCAACCTGAGTAACAAGTCCCAAAGAGTCAATTAAGTTCTGAGACTTTACAACTGGCAGGGTGTCCAAACTTTTGCACATGCCACAGTTACTATTCTATTTTTTCTATTGTTTATTTGTAAGTTAATCAAATATAAAGTGCATTAACATTTGCAGAATAAAAAATATATATATTTATAGGTGGCTGCAGAGGTTGTGTTTATTTAAAATAGACATAAAATAGGTCATTTGGCCAGGAGTGCACATACTTTTGCATACAACTGCAGATAGATAGATAGATAGATAGATAGATAGATAGATAGATAGATAGATAGATAGATAGATAGATAGATAGATGAAGCTTGTAGTATATAATTCACAAAACACCTACAATCTAAAATATACATAAAACTCATTTTAAAATGAAACGATTTTAACACCTCACTAATATTTCATATTTATTAAGACATTTACATGTTCTGTGACTGAATTTACAGTAAAAACTTTCTATACTCTATATCATATCAGTGACTGAGGAGATCACTAAAGGACTGCCACGATTATTGTTATATTTATGTAATTATATATATATATATATATATATATATATATATATATATATATATATATATATATATATAAATGTAAGTAATATATACATGCGCATAAGTATAATTGTATAAGTGTATAAACGTAGAGATAATGTAAATAGCAGGAAATAAAGTTATGTGTATTATAGATGCAAGGATAAAGTAAAGGTGTAATTACACAGTGTGACCACTAGAGGTGGTGCTCCATCACTCACCAATGTAGTCACAGAGCGCGGTTTGTTTTACACTAGTGAAACAGCAGTGTGGTTACACTTTGAGCGTGGCCTTTATATAGAATGTATATGTATCACTTTGTAATAAATGTTATAACATAATATTCATTATTACTGTAATCACTGGTCGTCAATTTCCTGCCAGTTCCTGAGCTGCAGCTCTTCTCCAGGAGGATAGAGGGCGCTGTTCAGTCAGAGAAGAAGAAGAAGAAGAAGTTAAACCGCTTCACTTCACGCGTGCTTGTGTGTGCGCGTGACAGAGAGAGAGAGAGAGAGCGCGAGAGAGGCAGTGGCAGTGTGTGAGTGTGACTCCGCTATAATCTGTAATCATGTTTATAGTGAGCTCCAGGCTGGTTAGAGCGCGCGCGTTAGCCGTTATAGCGCAGCGCGTGCAGTGCAGCGGAGGAGCGCGCGCGAGCAGCAGCAACAGCAACGGCAGACCGGTGGTGTTTATGGAGCTCGCGGCGGACACTGAACCTCTGGGTAGAGTCACCTTCGAGGTATAACACACACACACACACACAGAGTGAGTGTTTAGAGTGAGAGAGTGACAGTGTGTGTGTCTGTGAGAGAGAGAGAGAGAGAGAGCACGCGGACTGTTTAAAGTCATGACCTCGTTATTTTAGTGCAGTAGGTCAGCAGGTGTCTGCTCCAATAAACTCTTACATCTGTATTATAAACTGATTTTATCGGGTTACAAACTAATAAACAATTAGAACTCCTTATTTACATTCAGAAAATACATCTATTATTATTATTATTATTATTATTATTATTATTATTATTATAAGCACTTAAATAAAAAAGTGTTGTAAATAAACATTATTATTAGTAGTAGTGATGTAAACATGTACAAAGGAATAAATGAACTTGAAAATAAATCTCATTTAAAATAATTATACTAAATAATAGTCTTTATTTTAAGATTTTTTAAAAATTCTAATCTTATTTGTAAGATTCAACACTTCAGGTGTTTTACATAAAAGACTCCAAATCAGACAACAATAAACAACCCTGCAAATAAGATAATAAAAGGAAATAAAGCTAATATATAACCTATACAAATTATTAATCAAATCAATCATATGAACTATTAAGAAACAGGTTGTAACCTGAGGGAAGTACAGATTTCCCCCCTGAGCAGCATTTTTAACATCATTTACACAATGATTTAGTTGTTGTTTTATAACATGTTAAATACTTTGGTACATTTTATTTCATGTAACTTTTAATCCATTAAACAGTTCTTTATCAATAAAACTAAGACGAATTCGGCGAATTAACCTGAATCCCATCATCTTTTGTGTTTAGACATAATCATTTTAATTAGTATAATCGTCTAAAAACACTTTACATTATTTTGATCTAGTTAAGTTAACCTAGCCCTAGTCTTGAGTCAATGCAGGTCGCTGTAGTACCACATCCTGCACCACAGCACTTCCTGCATCCCAGACACTTCCGGTCGGTATCTGGCTCAAACCGGAAGATATGGTACGAGCGATTGGTACAAAACATTTTATTTAGTTAACTAGCTGTTAAATATCAAGATTTATATATATATAAATTTGTTCATAAGCTGTTAGTAATACACCAGTAAATCAGTTTAGAGTGTGCTAACGAAATTAGCGCTAAACGGAATAACCGCCGAAACGCGCTGATTAAATGCAAATAATACAATCTTGCCATTTTAAACTTTATTAAATTCACTTGGCAAAGGAGTCGTTTAGTTTTAGACTCAACTAAGCAATATAATTAATAATAATAATAATAATAATAATAATAATAATAATAAAGCGAGTCGGTTTGAGTTGTTAACAGTCGCATGACTTATACGTCAGAGATTCCGGAAGTGCCGGAAGTGCGCTCGTGCACGATACAGCGCAGCAGCACAGCTCGCCTGAGGCAGAAAGTGTAGAAACTTTTACACTGAGAGATTTTCTCTTTCTGTGTTTCAGTATTTTCTATCGAGTTTAAATCCCTTTAAATAAATGAGATTTAATAAACGGAGATGTTCTGAAGGTTGTGTTTGACGGTTTTTTTCAGTGGATTTTGTTCGGTTTAAACCTTTTGAAAAAGTCACATTTACGTCTCTGAGTCTGATTTATTCACATTTAATTCTGTTATAAAGTGGATTTTTGCTTTGTATATAATTTGTGTGTTTTGTTCTGACGTCATTTTAAATGTGTGTTTGTATTTCAGCTGAACGCAGACATTGTTCCAAAAACAGCAGGTTGGTGAAAACAACAACAACAACAACAACAACATCAGTATTGTCATAAACGATATTAAAATGACAATTTCATCACTATTACACTGTTACTGAATATAATTTCTTCTCTTTTTTTTTTTGCTTAGTTTAATAATATATTTATAAATGAATAGTAATATGTTTATAGAGTAATTGGAGGCAGAAATATCATCACAATACTTAAAGATCATTTGATTATAAACAGTAAACAGTGTCTTGGTCTGTAAAGGAAATGATTTATTATTTCAGCCGCGGTTTTATTTAAGTTGTAGGAATAAGACAGGATGAAATAACTGTCAGGAAACTCTCAGGTTTAATCAGGTGACGATCAGGTGAGGAAATGTACAGTGATGTGATTTCCTGCAGTGTTTATTATCTCTTCAGAACCACGTTAGCACTCTGGCTAATGCATCACTAACATCATCTTTCACCTCCAACATCTTACAGCTGAATATTCATGAACTTTAATGGAAATAAAATGTAAAAACTCCAGAAAAATCAGCAGAGATGGAAATCTTAAACGTGTGTGTGTTTGTGTGTGTGTGGGTGTGTGTGTGTGTTTGTGTGTGGGTGTGTGTATGTGTGTGTGTGTGTGTGTGTGTGTGTGTGTGTGTAGAGAATTTCCGAGCTCTGTGTACAGGAGAACACGGCTTTGGATACAAAGGTTCCATCTTCCACAGAGTCATACCACAGTTCATGTGTCAGGTAATCACACATACACACACATACACACACACACATACACACACACACACACACACACACACATACACACACACACATACACACACACACACACACACACACACACACACACACGCTGTCTCTCTCTTTCTCTCATTCTGTGTGTGTGTGTGTGTGTGTGTGTGTGTGTATGTGTGTGTGTGTGTGTGAGATACTGTAACAGACTCTACAGGCTGTGACTCGTCAGCTTCCTTTTTAAACTTCAAAGGAAGTGAAAGTAGAAAAGAGAAGAGTTAACCAATGTCTGTCAAACACAAACACACACACGCACACACACACACACACTCTCCCTCTCACGCACACACACTCTCTCTCGTTTGCGTGCAGGACGCGACATGATTTCTGTTCTGTACTCCATCGTGAGTGAAGCAGAATGAAAGCTAATGTCCTGATTTAGTCTCGCTGTAACCTTTAGTGCATTGTGGGTAAATAGCGGTGGGCAAGATGACAGAATGTCACACATCACCATACAGTTTATGAAGATAAGTAAAGCAAGGGGCTGTTACAGGTTCAGATCATTTCGCTCAGTGTTTATGAAGTCAGTTCATTATTTTAAGTAGAAAAGGAGAGAAAATGAAACAAAATGGTGTCTGTTCATTTTTACACGGAGTAACAACGATGTTACAGCCACAGTAATGAAGTGTGTGTGATTATATTACAGTGTGGATTCTGTGTTTCACGCAGCCCGAATAATAATAATAATAATAATAAGAAGAAGAAGAAGAAGAATTGCTGTCCCATATATATATATATATATATATATGTGTGTGTGTGTGTGTGTGTGTGTGTGTGTGTGTGTGTGTGTTACAGTTTCAAATATCACTCCGGTGGTGAAAACGAAAGGAAATACATATGTAATGATGTTTAATCATTTTACTTGTGACAAAAACAAAAAACTAACATAAAGATCCGAAGCCCTGATTATTCCTCTGTGTTATTCCTCTGTGTTATTCCTGTGTTATTCCTCTGTGTTATTCCTCTGTGTTATTCCTGTGTTATTCCTCTGTGTTATTCCTCTGTGTTATTCCTCTGTGTTATTCCTGTGTTATTCCTCTGTGTTATTCCTCTGTGTTATTCCTCTGTGTTATTCCTCTGTGTTATTCCCCTGTGTTATTCCTGTGTTATTCCCCTGTGTTATTCCCCTGTGTTATTCCCCTGTGTTATTCCCCTGTGTTATTCCCCTGTGTTATTCCTCTGTGTTATTCCTCTGTGTTATTCCTCTGTGTTATTCCTGTGTGTTATTCCTGTGTGTTATTCCTCTGTGTTATTCCTCTGTGTTATTCCTCTGTGTTATTCCTCTGTGTTATTCCTCTGTGTTATTCCACTGTGTTATTCCTGTGTTATTCCCCTGTGTTATTCCTCTGTGTTATTCCTGTGTTATTCCCCTGTGTTATTCCCCTGTGTTATTCCCCTGTGTTATTCCTCTGTGTTATTCCCCTGTGTTATTCCCCTGTGTTATTCCCCTGTGTTATTCCTCTGTGTTATTCCCCTGTGTTATTCCCCTGTGTTATTCCCCTGTGTTATTCCTCTGTGTTATTCCTCTGTGTTATTCCTCTGTGTTATTCCTCTGTGTTATTCCTCTGTGTTATTCCTCTGTGTTATTCCTCTGTGTTATTCCTGTGTTATTCCTCTGTGTTATTCCTCTGTGTTATTCCTCTGTGTTATTCCCCTGTGTTATTCCTCTGTGTTATTCCTGTGTTATTCCTCTGTGTTATTCCTCTGTGTTATTCCCCTGTGTTATTCCTCTGTGTTATTCCTGTGTTATTCCTGTGTTATTCCCCTGTGTTATTCCCCTGTGTTATTCCCCTGTGTTATTCCTCTGTTATTCCTGTGTTATTCCTGTGTTATTCCTCTGTGTTATTCCTCTGTGTTATTCCTCTGTGTTATTCCTCTGTGTTATTCCCCTGTGTTATTCCCCTGTGTTATTCCCCTGTGTTATTCCTCTGTGTTATTCCCCTGTGTTATTCCCCTGTGTTATTCCTGTGTTATTCCTCTGTGTTATTCCTCTGTGTTATTCCTCTGTGTTATTCCTCTGTGTTATTCCCCTGTGTTATTCCCCTGTGTTATTCCCCTGTGTTATTCCTGTGTTATTCCTCTGTGTTATTCCCCTGTGTTATTCCTCTGTTATTCCTCTGTGTTATTCCTCTGTGTTATTCCTGTGTTATTCCTCTGTGTTATTCCTCTGTGTTATTCCCCTGTGTTATTCCTCTGTGTTATTCCTGTGTTATTCCTCTGTGTTATTTCCCTGTGTTATTCCTCTGTGTTATTCCTGTGTTATTCCCCTGTGTTATTCCCCTGTGTTATTCCCCTGTGTTATTCCCCTGTGTTATTCCCCTGTGTTATTCCTCTGTGTTATTCCTCTGTGTTATTCCTGTGTTATTCCCCTGTGTTATTCCCCTGTGTTATTCCTCTGTGTTATTCCTCTGTGTTATTCCTCTGTGTTATTCCTGTGTTATTCCTGTGTTATTCCCCTGTGTTATTCCCCTGTGTTATTCCTCTGTGTTATTCCCCTGTGTTATTCCCCTGTGTTATTCCCCTGTGTTATTCCCCTGTGTTATTCCCCTGTGTTATTCCTCTGTGTTATTCCTCTGTGTTATTCCTCTGTGTTATTCCCCTGTGTTATTCCTGTGTTATTCCTGTGTTATTCCCCTGTGTTATTCCCCTGTGTTATTCCCCTGTGTTATTCCCCTGTGTTATTCCCCTGTGTTATTCCTGTGTTATTCCTCTGTGTTATTCCTCTGTGTTATTCCCCTGTGTTATTCCCCTGTGTTATTCCCCTGTGTTATTCCCCTGTGTTATTCCCCTGTGTTATTCCCCTGTGTTATTCCCCTGTGTTATTCCCCTGTGTTATTCCTGTGTTATTCCTCTGTGTTATTCCTCTGTGTTATTCCCCTGTGATTCCTCTGTGTTATTCCCCTGTGTTATTCCCCTGTGTTATTCCTCTGTGTTATTCCCCTGTGTTATTCCCCTGTGTTATTCCCCTGTGTTATTCCCATGTGTTATTCCCATGTGTTATTCCCATGTGTTATTCCTCTGTGTTATTCCCCTGTGTTATTCCTGTGTTATTCCTGTGTTATTCCTCTGTGTTATTCCTCTGTGTTATTCCTCTGTGTTATTCCTCTGTGTTATTCCTGTGTTATTCCTCTGTGTTATTCCTCTGTGTTATTCCTCTGTGTTATTCCCCTCTGTTATTCCTCTGTGTTATTCCTCTTTATTATAAAGATATTTTTAGCGAATGAATTCCCTGTAAAATCTGCAACACAGGACCTCATCCATCAATCCTTTAGTACAGTCGTGTGTAAACGTGTGTAAACCGAACCGACTTTACGTGAGGTGAAGAGAAACTGGTGTGAGATGTAAAGCGAGAGATCGACACAGCACCCAGGTGATCGTACACTCGTGTCATGAGTATCAGATCCTCATCAGAGTCTCACTGACTGACTGCAAGCAGGAACAACACTCTCAACTGTCGCTGGAGTGCTAGCTTTATCTTTTGTACCTTTTAATATGGATTCAGTGACCTTTAAAGACACTCTAGGTGGATAATTACCTTTTAGAGTAAAGATGTTTAGGGGTAAAAGGTGCACGCTGACGTTAGAAAAGGGTACCACTGCACGACTAGGTACGGTTTACTACCCTTTTATACCCAAGAGTGAAATACGAGGCCCTCACTCACTGCGGTCCATTCGGAAGTTATACTTCACATGGGGACACGCCCAGGGCAGCCATTTTTATTCTCGCTCCACACTGAGGTGATGAAGTCTGCTCTCGAGATCCTGAGGAATGAAAAAAATCCCACCAAAAGTGGATTTACACTTAAATGTGGTTCAGTAACAGTTAGAAAACATTATAACACTTCCATCCGTGCTGTTAGGGGTAAATAATCAGCGACAGGGTGGTGTGTGTGTGTGTGTGTGTGTGTGTGTGTGTGTGTGTGTGTGTGTGTGTGTTATGGGTTATAACTACACCTGTGTGATTGACTCTGACCTCAGATGCTGTTGTTCATGTGTGTTCACTTTACAGTTTGTTATTGTTTGCATGTAACAGGGCGTGTCTCTATAAAACGATTCTTTATGTATCTCTCTCTCTCTCAAGGTACATCATATTTTTTTTCTCTCCGTGTGACCACTTCCTGTTTTTTAAAACGCAATAATATAATTTTAAATGGTCCTCTTTGTGTTTTCGTTCGAGCCGTTGGAACAAACTTCAATCCTATTTCCATAATATTTACATGTTTAGTGTGTAGTTTAAGTCTTTTGGAAATGATTCACTGACTGAATTTTATCATTTAAATATCACAACGATTCGATTTAAACTCTTTAGTAAACGATTCAGTTCATAAGTAAATCTCCCCCAGTTTGATTCGGTAGTGATTCTTTAGAAAATCACCGAATTAATTGAATTTTGAATTCGAAGTTTAGCAGTTAAATATTTCATGACGGTTCGATTTAAATTCGGTCTGTTAGCAAATTCACCGCATCATTACAATTATTCAGTAGTGATTAACAATGTTCATCGTCCCAAAGCAGCTTTACAGAAATATATAAATTCAGGATATAGATTTTAAATGTATGAATTTATCCCTAATGAGCAGCCAGAGGTGACGGTGGTGAGGAAAAACTCCCTGAGACTATATGAGGAAGAAACCTTGAGAGGAACCAGACTCCAAAGGGAACCCATCCTCATCTGGGTGACACCGGATAGTGCCATTATAAATAAATAAATAAATCCCTTCTATAAATGTGCTAATGCTACATGGTCAAATAGTGCAGTTGTGTAACCAGGAAAATTCATTACAGTTTTTACATGAAGTCTGTTTTGTTGAACTTCTCCACTGTTCACTGATGGAGACTCGAGTGTAAAACTGTTTGTGGTAATTGCAGTCCTAAAGCCATCATAGCAATTGTAGTGACATTATATTTCTTATCTTAGCAATATTTCTGAGGTGAAAGAAGACTATCCTAGTAATATTATCTACATGAGCGTCAAAGGAAAGACTGGAGTCAATAATCACACCAAGGTCTTTTACTGCTGCACATGATGAAACAGAAAGGCCATCCAGAGTTACTATGGAATCAGAAAACTTACTTCTAGCTGCATGTGGTCCTAGTATAAGTACTTCTGTCTTGTCAGAATTTAGTAAGAGGAAGTTAATGAGCATCCACCGTCTAATGTCCTTTACACATTCCTCAACTTTATTAAACTGGTGTCTGTCATCTGGCTTTGCTGAAACATACAACTGTGTGTCATCAGCATAACAGTGGAAGCTAATTCCATGTTTACGAATAATTTAACCCAGAGGTAACATATATAAAGAAAAGAGCAGTGGGCCTAAAACAGAACCTTGTGGAACACCAAACTTTACCTCAGTATGCACAGAGAATTCACCATTTGCATCTACGAACTGATAACGATCAGTCAAATAAGACCTGAGCCGGGAGAGGGCCGCGCCCTTAATGCCAACAACGTTTTCTAGTCTACCAAGGAGAATAGTATGATCAACTGTATCAAAAGCTGCACTAAGGTCAAGCAACACAAGCATGGAGACACAACCCTGATCAGAGGCCATCAGTAGGTCATTTACCACTTTAACCAGCGCTGTCTCTGTGCTATGATGAGGCCTAAATCCTGACTGATATATTTCATGAATGTTATTCCTATGTAGGTACGAGCATAGCTGCTTTGCTACAACCTTTTCTAAGATCTTGGAGATAAAGGGGAGATTTGATATTGGCCTGTAGTCGGGCAGCTGACGGGTCGAGGTCAGGTTTTTTAATCAGGGGGTTGATAACTGCTAGTTTAAATGATTTAGGTACATAGCCAGTGCTAAGGGAAGAATTTATTATTTTTAGAAGGGGTTTGATTACTTCTGGAATAATCTGTTTGAAGAAACATGTAGGCAGGGGATCTATTATACAAGTTTATTATTTAGAAAATAATAAAAATTTGTGATGAAGTCTCTAATTTGACCAGGTTTTCTGTAGAAAATGATTCAGTGAAACATGAATAAATCAGACTGCGGTTTTAGTCTTCATCAGATACAGATTTGTTGCATCATCAGTTCGTGTGTGTGTGTGTGTGTGTGTGTGTGTGTGTGTGTGTGTGTGTGTGTGTGTGTGTGTGCAGGGTGGTGATTTTACACATCATAACGGTACAGGAGGGAAGTCGATCTATGGCCCGCGGTTTCCTGATGAGAACTTCACACTGAAACACACAGGGCCTGGTGAGAGAACCTTCACCTCCTCATTCCACCTCCAACAACCACCGCAATAATAAACACACACTTTTAATATTGTATTATTATACACACAGTCTTATTAATATCTATATTAACTCATATTTATCCATTTATATCAAAGTTTTATAATAAAATCCATTATTCAGAGGATGCACTTACATACAAATTACATTTGGGTTATTTTTATTATTATTTTTATTGTTTAAATATGTAAATATCATAATTAAATATTATATCACATTTTAATATTACACTTCTAAAGAAAAAACACAATATTTTATATTCGCTTTATAATGGAATTACTGTTGTAGTTATTTTTTGTTTATTCTACTTTTTTTTGGTAATTTAATATTTTTTAAAACTTAATTTTTTTATAAATAATTAATAATTTTTAAAATATATATCATATGTTGCTATTTTATTTGTTTGGCACAACTAATATAGCTTATTTATTTATTGTTTGATACATTTTTATTAATTTATTTTTTGTATTCCATCATGTCATGTATCTGTCTATCCATCTGTCTGTCTGTCTATCCATCTGTCTGTCTGTCTGTCTGTCTATCTATCTGTCTATCCATCTGTCTATCCATCTGTCTATCCATCTGTCTGTCTGTCTATCCATCTGTCTGTCTGTCTATCCATCTGTCTGTCTGTCTGTCTATCCATCTGTCTGTCTCTGTCTGTCTATCCATCTGTCTATCCATCTGTCTGTCTGTCTATCCATCTGTCTATCCATCTGTCTGTTTGTCTATCCATCTGTCTATCCATCTGTCTGTCTGTCTATCCATCTGTCTGTCTGTCTATCTATCTGTCTATCCATCTGTCTGTCTATCCATCCATCTGTCTATCCATCCATCTGTCTATCCATCTGTCTATCCATCTGTCTGTCTGTCTATCCATCTGTCTATCCATCTGTCTGTCTGTCTATCCATCTGTCTATCCATCTGTCTGTCTCTCTATCCATCTGTCTATCCATCTCTTTGTCTGTCTGTCTGTCTGTCTGTCTATCCATCTGTCTATCCATCTGTCTGTCTGTCTATCCATCTGTCTATCCATCTGTCTATCCATCTCTTTGTCTGTCTGTCTGTCTGTCTATCTGTCTATCCATCTGTCTGTCTGTCTATCCACCTGTCTATCTGTCCATCTGTCTGTCTGTCTATCTGTCTATCTATCTGTCTATCTATCTGTCTGTCTATCTGTCTGTCTGTCTGTCTGTCTGTCTGTCTCTGTTCATTTATTCGTCCTTTTTTAGATTTGAGTTTCTTTTCATAAATTGATTTTCTCACATAATTTTCTTTTTATAGCTCTATTTATCTTTTAAACACATTTGATTATTTCTTTTCTTTTATATTTTTATTTATTTATTTTTCTTTTGCGTGTTGATATTTCTGTTTATTGATTGATTGATTTATTTATTTTAAAAATGTGTTAATCCTCTTAAAGAAACTTGTCCCTGAATTTACTATTTAATTAATATCTGTACCAGTAACAATAATACAGCAATTATTTATCATCTCACACACACACACACACGCACACACACACACACACACACACACACACACAGAGACACACACACGTTTTGTAAGTGTAAGATTTATCTGATGGTATTGAAATGAAATGTGGGAGATTGTATTATTTTATTTGTGTATTATTCTGACTTTATCCACATGCTGTAGACTCTCATTAATCACCATCATACAGGAGTATGTGCTAAATGTGAATATAGAGTGTATAGAGCATTATATTTTTATTGAGCAGTAATAGACACCGTGCTGCTCCGGAGGCTGTAGAGTTAGATTACATGTTCACTGCACATTGGACGGTTCAGATTTCTGTACAGTGATCGTGTAGGAACAGGTCTGGGTTTAGTGTGTAACCTGACGACGTGCAGGTATTAAACTGAGAGTGTGTTGTGTAGCTGCTGCCTGAGGGGGAACAATATTTATATAACATTCAAATTCAAAACAACAACAGTGAGGACAAAGAGCTGGGTGTGGCGTGTAGGAGTGTGTTCTGTAACAAACTGTGTGTGTGTGTGTGTGTGTGTGTGTGTGTGTGTGTGTGTGTGTGTGTGTGTGTGTTGTAGGTGTTCTGTCAATGGCCAACGCAGGACCAAACACCAACGGCTCCCAGTTCTTCATCTGCACTGTAAAAACTGAGTGGTACGCTTCTGTGTGTGTGTGTGTGTGTGTGTGTGTGTGTGTGTGTGTGTGTGTGTGTGTGTGTGTGTGCGCTATTTAAACAAAAAATCTGAAATATCACTACGGTTTGATTCAGAGTCAATTCTTTAGAAGACGAATCAGTTTCACCACCACTTTGTAATTCAGTTCTGTAGGAAGTGATTCAGTGCAGTTTGGAAACTCAAACCACAATTTGATTCATCAGGAGAAGATTCAGTGTGTCAGTTCTCAAAGTTCATTATGAGTTGGGATTAATTTGATTTAATCCAAACGTTTAGGAAGGGAATGTTTCAGTGAATTATGATATTTCATGAAAATTCTCCTTTTTAATGAAAATAATTTAATGCAACATTGAATCTTAAATTTCAACTTTAACCAGAATTTAAACACAGTTAATCTGACTCTGTAGGAAATGATGCTCTATATAATGAAATCACAAATTTGACTCTGATTGAGTTTGATTCTTTAGGAAATGATTCAGCATGAAATGAATCTCAAATTTGACTCTGATTTGATTCAATTCTTTTGGAAATGATTCATCGTGTTAAGAAATTTCCAGTTTTTTTATTTGATTCTTTGGAAAATGATTCAGCACAAATAGGATGCCATTTGAAGCTATAGTTGTGTGTGTGTGTGTGTGTGTGTGTGTGTGTGTGTGTCAGGTTGGACGGGAAGCACGTGGTGTTCGGCAGTGTGAAGGAGGGGATTGAGGTGGTGAAGAAGGTTGAGGCGTTCGGCTCTCGCTCTGGGAAAACCTCCAAGAGGATCATCGTCACCGACTGTGGAGAACTCAAATAACACACACACACACACACACACACACACACACTCAGATCTCATCACAGTGAGCACTTATCTAACACACACACATGACATGACGAGGTCTCCGGTTGAGTGTGTGTTTACTAAAGAGCACATCAGCATTGAGAACACGAGCCAAAACCATGGACCTTGTTCCAATATAGTTCATAACACACCCTCATTCACTTCCTCTTCCCATGTCCCCTCCCTTCTGTCCCCTCCCTTCTGTCCCCTCCCTTCTGTCCCCTCCCTTCTGTCTCTGTTAAATCTGAAGGTTTTTTTTTCCTGGTGACAAACCTGTTCACGTTGGGTTTTATTCCTCCAAACAGAGCTGGCTAACATTAAAGAACATCTTTAAATTAAACTAGCTAGCTAACGTTGAATAATATATCCAAAAAAGTCTAGCTAGCTGATGGTAATAGAATAGCCATTAGATTTCATTTAGTTTGATTTAGGGATCGTCTTTATGCTCTCTGGCTAGTTTGTGGATTTAAACAAAATAATTCCCTAGCGTTAGCACGGTGAGCTTTTGTGTTGTAGGCTGTATTGAAACACAGGGAAACATCTCAAGTTTAGGGACAGAGTAATAAAGCAGATTAGCGTGGGATTAATTTACTGCAATAATGTAGCCTGTGAATTATGGATCTGAGCCGAGTCTGGATTAGACAAGACTGAATTAGTTCGTTCTGGATCAGTGAAGTGGACCGGTCCGGTGTCTCCGTATTAATGTGAACGTTGTATATCTGTGTTTCCTGAAGCCAAACCTCAGGGACCCCTTCATTATAGCTCCTCCCACACCCGTACCAGTGGGCGGAGCCATGAATGACACCAGCGTGAGACACTGGTGTACATTTAAAATAAAAGATTTAATTTCAGATACCATTACAGTGTAAATGAGAAGAGAGGGAACTCTCACTGAGGAGAGTGAACTCTGAACACCAGCTGTGTTTCTGAACACTTCATTGTGTTTGTGTGTTTATTGTGTTACTGTGTGTTGGGTGTGTTTGAGGTAAATGTGGTGTTTACTCTGGTATTGATCCTGTTGGAGCTGGACTTTAACTCAGAAATAAAATAAAATAAGCTAACACAACCTCCTGACCTGCACAAGTCTGTGTTTTGTTTTTGTTTCACAAATCAAGTAAATACAACCTCAATTCCAAAAAAGTTGGGACGCTGTGTAAAATGTAAATAAAAACCGAATGCAATGATTTGCAAATCTCATAAACCCATATGTTATTCACAATAGAACATAGAAAACATATCAAATGTTTAAACTGAGGAAATGTACCGTTTTAAGGAAATAATAAGGTCATTTTGAATTTGATGGCCGCAACACGTCTCAAAAAAGTTGGGACGGAGGCAACAAAAGGCAGGAAAAGTAAGTGTTACTAAAAAGAAACAGCTGGAGGTTAATTGGCAACAGATCAGTAACATGATTGGGTATAAAAAGAGTATCTTAGAGAGGCGGAGTCTCTCAGAAGTAAAGATGGGCAGAGGTTCACCAATCTGAGAAAAACTGCATCTACAAATTGTGGAACAATTTCAGACTAATGTTCCTCAACATAAAATTGTGAAGACTTTGAATATCTCATCATCTACAGCACATAATATCATCTAAAGAATCCGAGAATCTGGAGAAATCTGCGCAAGGGACAAGGGTGAAAATCAATATCGCATGCCCGTGATCTTCGGGCCCTCAGGCGGCACTGCATTAAAAACAGGCCTGATTCTGTAATGGAAATCACTGCATGGGCTTAAACTTAAAGTTACAGCTTTACCTCTGACTTACAAAGCACTGACACTGGAGACTCCTTCCATGAATGTTACATAAACACATTTCTCCTTACAGAAAACTTCACCAGATCAACAATTTTTAAAATCCGTTTATCATTGGAGCGTCCGCTGTACACGTCCCTGTGAATGAGCTGTTACTATGGAAACGATAACGTATTAGAATGAGCGCATTAATATAAACCTGCGCTGCTGTCAGAGCTGCTGTTATAGAACATTAATCAACAATTTCTGATTAATCAGGATTCAGAACTATGGTAGTTTACTGCAGTAAAATGATCATAAATTATAGTTAATTTTCCTAGGAATGTTTTTTTTTGTGGTTGTATTTGTGAGCAGTGAATGTGAGAGTTTTATGAGGATGTTTTTCAGCTCTACACCTCAGATTATTATTTTATTTGTTAATTATGAGCAGTGTGAACCCAAACCAGACGAAATATCAGAATCAGAAATATAAAGTTTGGTTTATTTGGTAGTTGCACCAGGTGTGCTTGAGCTGGAACACATGAAATACCTGAACTGGCTAGGGACCTGCAGCAAGACTTGGTGGCAACAGGTACTGAGGTTTCAGTGAGCACAGTATGGTGTGTACTAAACACAGAAGGTTTCCATGTCAGAACTCCAAGACGTTCACCACTGCTGACCCAAAAGCACAAGAAAAGGCGGCTTAAAGTCATATAAATAAGCCACAGACGTTTTGGGATTCTGTTCTGTGGAGCAATGAAACAAAACTGGAACTTTTCGGCATGATGGATCAGCGGTATGTCTGGAGAAAGAAGAATGAAGAAAGAACACTCTGTCCACAGTCAAGCATGGTGGTGGCTCGATGATGCTCTGGGGCTGCTTTGCATCCTCTGGCACTGGACACCTGCAGCGTGTGGAAGGCAAGATGGATTCATTGAAGTATCAGGAAATCCTAGGAGAAAACGTCATGCCGTCTGTGAGGAAGCTGAAGCTTGGGCGTCATTGGACCTTCCAACAGGACAATGATCCCAAGCATACCTCAAATTCCACCAAGGCTTGGTTGCAGAAGAAGTCCTGGAAGATTCTACAGGACCATCACAGTCACCTGACTTTTTGATTTGAAGAAGGCGGTTGCAGCACACAAACCCAAGAATATTACTGAACTGGAGGCCATTGCTCATGAGGAACAGGCTAAGATTCCTCAGGAATGCTGCCAGAAGCTGGTGTCTGACTATGCAGCTCATTTTCAGCAGGTCATAACAGCAAAAGGGGGCTCTACTAAGTACTAAAGTACTTTTCAGTTGAATTTGGGGAAACCACTTGAAGCATTCGTTGTGTTGAACTATTTCAGTTGCTTTTGTTTGATTTGTTCATCGCAAACAGCTGAAAGTCTGTAAATTTTGACAATAAACCTGATTTGCAATGAGGGAATTATTTTGATTGCAACTGTGTATATATATATGAAGATTCTTTGGGCAGGTATTTATAGAAAATGTTATAATAATCTTATAATAATAATAATAATAATAATAATAATAATAATAATAATAATAATAATAACTCAGATGTATATCCACAAAAAACCTAAATGTTTAGGTAAAGCTCAGTGTTTTATTTCCTGGAGAAGTGAGGTGAGATATTGTTTGGACTCAGCAGGTAATAGAGCGCCATCTGGTGTTGGTTCTCTGTGCACTTCATGAGAAAGTGTTCATGAGGAATAAATTTACTGGAGCAGATGAGCAGTGACAGGATGAGAAGCTCAGATGATCAGATGTGTCTGAGATGAGGATGTTTACGGTTTCATTACTCCAGATTAATGTGTGTGTGTGTGTGTGTGTGTGTGTGTGTGTGTGTGTGTGTGTGTGTGTGTGTGTTGAGCTGAATCAGGCCACCAGAGGGCGCTGGGAGGAAATTCTGTTATTATACAACCTTCAACATTGAGCCCCGTGTGTTCAGGGTCTGGTGTAAATAACACACTCACACACTTTAAACACACAAACAAACTAATTAAGCACATGAATTAATTCATTCATTCATTGAATAAATAAACGTGAAAATTATGTGAACAGGAACAATTATTATTTTTTAAAAATCATTTTTAGTTTTTCTATTACAGGTGTAGTGTTGGGGTGATTTCAGTGAGTGTAAGAAGGGGATATAAAAAAGTGTGCATTTAAAATACATTATACATTTAACAACAACAACAACAACAACAACAACAACAACAACAAACAGTTCAATAAGCTCCATCTCTAAAAACTTACACAAATAAACGAGAAAATAAAATAAAAAGTGATGGAAAACAACCAAATATACTCATATACAAATAATAATAATAATAATAATAATAATAATAATAATAATAATAATAATAATAATCAGTTGATTGCTGATATTCTTGCAAATATCTTATGCAGTGGATTTTTTTTTCAAAGAAATTGACATTATGCAAATGAGGCTTTGTTTAATTAAAGCTGCATAAATTTGTAAAAATCTCACCTTTTTATGTTATTAGAAATCAAATATTTATGTCACTGTGAAGACACTTTCTTTATTAAGTATTTATTAATTTCTTTACGGTTTATTTAATCAAAAATACACCATGCACTGTTCTAAAAATAAAAATAATTTTAAAAATAAAATATAAAATCTAACATAAAATACAAAATAATCACATTTTTGGAAACGTTCCTCTGTAATATCAGGTCAGGAACACAGAAAGATCTGCGTGTGTTAATAATACACTGTGCATTTCACACTTTCATGTGTTTCACTCTAGTTAGTGTGATGTATAAGGTATAAGGTTTATAAAGGAATCTGACATGTACACTGTATATGCCGTATATCATAATGACAATCAAACTGACAGATATTAAAGGGAAAAAAAGATTTTCAGGGATATACACTATGGCGTGGCGTGATTGTAAAGGGGGCGGAGCTTAAAGCCTCCTTCAACCTTAAGCTTTAGATAATCAGGTGGTCGAGAGTGGACAAAAACAATAACGTAAATAAACATTTTCCTATTGAGTCGTGTATATTTATTATAGGGCTGCACGGTGTACCGGTACTACGGTGGTATCGCGATAAAATCAAGCTTCAAAATACCGCCGATGCCACTGTATTTTTTAAACGGTCGCATGGTCAGTACAGTGGTACTGTGAGTAATGTTGTACGCGCGGCACTTAATACTATTTTCACTAAAACGACACCTCACTGCTTTTGCAGAATACACAAAGGTTAGTGACTTCATTTAGCCTAAATTCTTTACCTTAATCTTTAAACATTTCCTGTTTGCTAGAAATTCAGTTATTTATTCCTGATGTTGTGTTCATTCTCAGTTCTCTGAGGACAATTTCATTGCTCTAGGAAACAATAGATGAAATATGTGCATGATGAAATATTTCGCCAACTGTATGATTGTTCTCGAGTTTTTCCAACAGCCGGTTATTCATTCTCATTAATAAAGTATTCAGAGGAAAATTCGGTTTGTCTGTTTTCATTTATATCTATATGTTTCTGTAAATTTGGTTCATTTTGTAGATCTGAATGATGAATTAACACAGTATTGCGTGGTATCGTGACACTACTTGGTACCGTGATACTTCAGCTGGTACAGAATCGTAAGATATGTTTATGGTATCGTGACAACCCTGATTTATTACTGTAAGACCTGCTATACGTCTCTCTCTGTAGTGTCTCGCCTTAATTAACCAGCAGCAGGAGAAACAGGAGGTTAAGTGTAACTTGATCAAGGGTTTCAGTGGATCAAAACATCATGTGAAGGCAAAAATCACCATCAGGATGTTTTCCTGTGAAAGCAGAAGATGAAATGTTTTCCACAGTGGTTAAAAATGGAAAAGTGCGAGGGAGGAAAGTACCACCTGCAGTCGGGTGAACGATCAAAAACTTCTTATCGACGAACTGAGACGTTCGCTGTTAGAGCACAGAATCAGAGCGGGATGCAGGTGCAGGGTTAAAGTGCACATCACTTTATTAGGAACTTCAATAGTATTGGGACAGGCAAAGTTCAAGCGTTAGGCAAAAAACAGTAAACAGTCCAGGGTTGGGCGATAAGCAGACAATATCCTGAGGGCAAAGACAATATCCCAAAGTCGTGAACGAGGCAAAGATCAAAAACCAGAATAGACGATACAAAGATAAAGGCTTGGCAATGACAGAAACAACGTGACTGAACCAATACTTCGCAATGAATGCGAATACTGAAAGTCCTAAAATATTGTGGCTGTGATTGTGCTGTGAAATTGAAATCAGGTGTGTGCTCAAAACGAAGGTGAACGTGAACGTGGGAGTGTGAGAGTGTTGTGGAAAGTGTAGTCCATGGCGGCCATATTTGTAGGCCGCTGGGAATTCTGGGAACTGGAGTCAATGTCGTGGCGTGACCTAACACTTGCTGTGTGAAATTGAACATCTGTAGACTATAAAAAAATAAATAAATACACATTTCATAAATATATACATGTACAACAGAATGTAGTAAATCTGATATAAAATATATATATATATATATATATATATATGGAAGGCCAAAATATCACTCAGAAACGATGCTGAAAAGCAGATAACAGCCAGACAAGTTATGCTTGATAAAAAACAGTAAAAAGAGATGGGGAAGACACTGAAATTCTGTGCAACAAGCATAAAAAAAAACAGATCGAAGCAGCTATCCATAGCCTGAATAAGTAAGGACAGATTTGGAGAGATCTTACCTACTGCATCTTTAAGTAGATAAGAAGAGCCAAAATCGATCGGCTTCACTTCCAGGGTCTGAATGTTCAGGAGAACGTTGTCTTCATTAATGTCTCGGTGGAGCACACGGCGATCACGATTTGAGTTTCAGAAGCGCTGTTGTGTAGACGTCTAGCGTATCGTAGAGGTCAGCGTGAGGACCAGGCCGCTCCAGGATCAAGATAATGTGTCTGGACGTCTCAAACCGTTCCAGCAGATCTATCACATATGGATGGTGAGGCAGTTGCTCCATTAGCACCACCTCTAGAGGGAGACTACGTGTGTCACCAGGCTAAAAATCACTTGCATATTAATATTTTTTATCTAATTAGACACCACTGTAACTGTGACAGCAATATCCTCATGTGACATCAGGATGGCAGACAACCACTAACTTCTCACAGAAATAATGAAAGCACAACACCAACCGACAAATTAGCACCAGAACCGCCAAGCACATCACAAACCCTCCCATATAAACCTATTTAAAGTGTTTTCCTTTAAGCATAAATTAACATTTTGATTGTTACTGGATTTAATGTCATTTTTTTGTTTTCCAGATTTATTTGATTATTTTATTACAATATTAGGTTCATTGTTTAAATGTGTTGTTACTCCCAACGCAGAGTATTAGAGTAAGTTCCGGCATGTGTGTTACGCCTGCTACCTTCTCGCTTCCTCTCGCCCTTAGACCATAGCTCTTAGCTCATAGTTCCTGTTCCTAGACCATAGCTCTTAGCTCATAGTTCCTGTTCCTAGACCATAGCTCTTAGCTCATAGTTCCTGTTCCTAGACCATAGCCTAGTCTCCTGCGTTTGCTTCGGTTTTTGTTTTGTTCTCATGTCCTGTGCATTTTGGAATTACTGCCTCACCTTTTGTGGATTACTGTTTGATTCCTTTTTTTGTGTGTGTTCCGTTACTTTTGAATTCTGTGTTCCTAATAAACTGACTTTTCCCCTGCGCATGCATCCTGCCTTCCCCCGTATTTACATAACATGTGTACAATAATTTTTAGAGAAATTCTAATGGTTTCCACTACAAATACCATTAAAACCATGAACAAATGCTTTATACTATTATTACTTTTTAAGTGCAAAAGAATTAAATGCGCATGTGCGACCTGCACGTACAAAATACACACGGTTAGAGAAATCTGCTGTTCCTATGTATAAAAGGTGAAGCATACTTTCTACTTAGGTTGCATACACAGTACAACGCGTAGTGAAATGATTTTTACTTGTACAGGAAAAAGAAAAGTATTTTAAAAGTATAAAAATATAAAATAAATAAAAATAAATAAATATTAAACATAATGGATATAAAGATGAGTGACAGCAACAGTCTATAATTGGTATAAAGTGCAGATATGTGCAATTATTTGTGCAGTATAATGCTGTGTGACATTAACATTAAGCTGTACAACATTAAGCTGAGGCAGTTGCCTTGAAATTGCCCACATATATGATAAACATTTATAAATACAGGATATAAATAAAGAATTTTCTGTATTATCGTTATACATCTATGCCTATGAGTATATGTGCAGAGTAGATTGAGAAATAACATTTCTAAAAATGACTTTACTGTTGCCAAAAGTATAAGGTAACACCAATAACAAAAAGATTGCAGATGCTTTCTTTAAAATGATGTACAAAAAAATTACTAAAATCCAACGAGCTGCCATTAACGTGGATAACCAATACTGTGGTTTTAGTAAGTTTAAATGTTTTAAAATGAAATCAATTTTAAGACATATCAAAAGTCGACGTTTCTGTAGAATGACCCAAATAAATAAAAAAATCAGAAATTAGTATTTATTGGGCTATGACCCGGGTCCAGGTGGGCATTAAATGGGCTGCTATGTAGGTTCTACCTGGGCCCTAGGTGGGCTAATATAACTTTTGTTATTTTATAAATTTGACCAGAACTGAGTATCAGATTTTTTATTATTATTAATACCTCAAGAAATAACTTATTATTAAATTATTGTTTAATGTCATTAACTTTAAAGTTTTAATAAATGTGAAGTGACAGATGAGGAGCTGAGTGTTTCCCCTCCACCAGGGGAAAATCTCTCTCTCTCTCTCTCTCTCTCTCTCTCAGTGGAGGAGCAGCAGTTCACTGCTGGAGCACTACTACACATTAATAAGGTAAGTAATGTTTATTTTTATTTTTATATCTCAATGTACAGTGACATTTCTGTAGTTTAATAAGAGATACAGATACACAGTTTAAGGCTAAGACAGCTAGCTAGCCGCTAACTAGCGGTTAGCCTTAAGATTAAACCTACCAATAATGAATTTAGCCGAGATGTAGATAATACCTGTCCCTTTCTGAGTTAAATTTAACATGTTAAATTTGGCATACAGCCCAAGGTTTACATCTTCCTGTGTTTTCATTATTATTTTTTACACCCATTTCCTGCTAGAAAAAAAAATACAGAAGCTTTCTAGCTAACATGCTACTGAACAGATTGTTCATCTTAGCACAGTCCAAATTTAAACTATCATGAACTTAAAATGGATATTTTGTCTATTTTAGTGCTTTCCCTCAATTGTTTTTAGCGGTTATTATGCCAGTTTGCTGGCTTTAAAACATAACGTATTATCTGGAGTTGTAAATAGCTTTAAATAACATTGTTTTATATGTTTCTGGGCAGTTTCTCAGTGAGCATATTAATACTAGCTCGCTGCTAGTTGAAGCTCAAGGGTTAGTTATACAAAATGGCGGTCATTTACACAAGATGGCGCCGTGTTACGTCAGGGCTACGAGCGCGTGCGTTACTGCGTTTCCAGTTGATGCTAAGCGAGCTCGTTAGCTAGCTAAAATCCGAAGGGACGGTTGACTTTAAAATGAATATTGTTAGCATTATTACGTGTGTAAACGAGGGTTTTCATATTTTTGCAGTTGATTAAAATCGTTTAACTTCAGCTGTATATCTCTGTGATTGTGTTTGCATTCTTACTGGACTTCCCTTGTATTGTGTAGCTGTACTCATATATTCAATTTGTGGATTGTTTACAGTTTCTGTTATGTATACAAGACACTAAAGTTTGTGTTTACATTTATTTATTTGCTTATTTATTTATTTAGTATTTATTGTTTTGGAAGGAAGTAGGGTCCTTGTGTATTTCTCTGAGAGACCCGTTAGAGCTTCTAATGGGTTTTGTACTTCTTTTTCTTGGTTTCTACTCATAGAGCTGCAGGATCCATATCGAATGACATCAGTAACAGAGGACTTGGCCCTGAAAATCCTACAGGAAACTGAAGTGATAAACACTCACTTTAAAGGTGTAATGATGGTTTCTTTCTTGTGACTTGGGACCTCTGACTCTGGGTAGTTAACAAGAGCGACTTTACGCAGAGGCTCTGGCTTTGAGGCCCGGGAGACTGTTTGGTAATCCACACTTACTCATGCATAGTATGAAATATAACGTGTTCAACAATTTCAAGGGTTCTTAATCAACCTCTAGCCTAAATCTGTTGATGAAAGGTACAGTGTACAGTCTGTGCAGTGAGTAAGCCAGCTTTAACATAAAGCTAGAGAGTCAGTGATAAACATAAATGAGCATGGATTTTAACAGGTAGTCATATAAACATCATTAAAAGCAAAAATATTTCTTTCAAAACTGAATCACTGTTGTGTAATTGAGGAGAGAATGAGAAGCTGAAGGTCCCTGTTTATGCTGTTTATTTGCTCCGTTTGCAGGAACAGTCACGCTGAGCTGATCGGTGATGTGTGTCTGATCAGAGAAGGTCTTTGTGAGCAGCTTAATTAAGTATAAAACCGTATGCAATCCTAAAAATTAAGAAACATCACATATTATATACTTCAATTGTAATTTTCTCCCTAATTTAGTCATGGCCAATCAGATCCCAGCCTCCCCAATCCCTAGACAGCTACCAACCAGGGAGTGCGAAGGCTATCACGAGCTTCCTCTGAGGCGTGTGAAGACAGCCGACTACATCTTTTCGACCTGCTGCTCATGCAGCGTCAGGGGGTGGTGTAACACTCTTGGAAGAAAGCGCTATCCGCCCACTTCCGCATGCATGAGCTCACAGACACCCGTGATAGGCTCGTGTCACTATGATTGATAGGGGAGAGAGAGTATGCCACCCCTCCCTCCCTGACCGCACGGATATCTTTACCACCCAGTGCACAAATTTTCTGTGATGGATATTTATGTCTGCACAAAACATCCAATTTTGTGCTTATGAAAAGGATCATGTTTTGGGGGGAAAAATGTAATTTGATACCGATCTCGTGATGTTTAATCGTCCCTCTGTTCGCTGCTCGCTGCCTTCTAAACATTTATATTGAATACAATGTAAAAGCAAGATCTCAAGATGTTGTTCAGGAACACGGCCGCCTAAAGAGCAGAAATAAAGAGAGAAGATCAAGCTGGATGTGGAGGAGATGAACACCGCACACCTCCAGAACATCACCGAGCTCTAGGCTTCCCTGAATGTCCGTGAGGAACGAGAGAAGACTGCAGAGGTGGAGAGAGAGAGAGCTTGATGAGAGACAGAGTGCGACTGGAGAAACGTGTTGCACAGCTGGAGGCCAGTTTGGATTCAGAGCCAGAGCACCGGAACCAGGAACGGGAGAAGGCCAAGCAGGAAACCTGCAAGGAGAACAACAGCCAGTGTTTGGACAAACCCGTGGAGAACGAGTGCTCATGTGCCAGTGATGAGGTAGAGTTACAAACTGGGGTAAAGGAGCAGTTTAAAAATGACTGAACTTTTCTTCTTTCAAAACGATCAATAAAAATCTTAAGCATGAACACGAATATGTGTGTGTGTGTGTGTGTGTGTGTGTGTGTGTGTGTGTGTGTGTGTGTGTGTGTGTGTGTGTGTGTTTTGTTTCTTTTATTAAAGTGTTACACATAATAATAATAATAATAACAACAACAACTTGTTTTTGAAGGTCACATTAGCTTGGATACTGTAAATCAGTGTTTCTCAGGTCATGGATTGCTGATAAGGAAAAAATAAAACTTTGTGAAATGCAAATGATAAACCGTGACAGAATGGGAAAACGTGGAAAAATATGACAATAAAGCAAATTATAGTAAAGTAATAATAATAAAAAATGAACGCTTGTGGAAAGAATGAAACCGTTGAACTTGAAAAGGCATTTAGAGATGAAGACGAGCCTGTCGGGGGTTTATTTGTTAGGCCAGGGACACTGCACCTGCTCAGGATTACGTGTTTGCATTTATAAAGCGGTCCATTTTTCATACTAATGTCATGTGAATAAATCATTTTGCACTTTATTACGCACCTGCATTTAATAAACCGATATTTTCCATTGTTAATAATTATGAGGTACAATCTCAACAACTCAATATACTGTAAACGTTGATTTATTTCCTGTTATCTGAGGTAGGAAATGATTATTATCCAGCTTTATTAGGCCTATGCGATGGATAAATGCATTTCTTTGTTCACTTCCATATGATAAACGAATCTGATGTGGTGTTGGGGTGCCACCCGATCTCCGACATAAAATGTGTGTCCAGAAGCAGAACCAGTTGAGAACCGCAGCTCTAAATTACAGATGGATACCTTTTGATTATGGATTTACTGATGCGATAAGGAGCTCACTGTCTTGTCCATCAATGAATTAAGAAATCCAAAGCTTTTGTGAGATACTGTATCCTACACATGGAGCCTGAAGCCTACCCCGGGGGACTTGGGGCAGAAGACAGGGGACACCCTGGACAGTGTGCCAACCCATCGCAGGGCACGACTGCACACATACACACACACACACACACACACACACACACACACACACACACACATATCATATAATTCCTCTGCATGTACCCAACATTTTATGTGTAACTTGTGCGATTTAAACAGTGGATGATGGACATACTGTAATCCTCCACGTCTGTCTGTCTGTACTCCACCCGGGGCATCTGCATGGAGTCAAGGGTCCTCCGGAGGTTCAAATGACACGTGTGTGTGTGTATGTGTGTGTGTGTGTGTGTGTGTGTGTGTGTGTGTGTGTGTGTGTGTGTGTCAGTGTGTTTCTGTGTGTGTGTGTGTGTGTCAGTGTGTGTGTGTGTCAGTGTGTGTGTGTGTCAGTGTGTGTCAGTGTGTTTGTGTGTGTGTGTCAGTGTGTTTCTGTGTGTGTGTGTGTCAGTGTGTGTGTGTCAATGTGTATGTGTGTTTATGTGTGTGTGTGTCAGTGTTTGTGTGTGTCAGTGTGTTTATGTGTGTGTGTGTCAGTGTTTGTGTGTGTCAGTGTGTTTATGTGTGTGTGTCAGTGTGTTTCTGTGTGTGTGTGTGTGTCAGTGTGTGTGTGTGTGTCAGTGTGTTTATGTGTGTGTGTGTCAGTGTGTTTCTGTGTGTGTGTGTGTGTGTGTCAGTGTGTGTGTGTGTCAGTGTGTGTGTGTGTGTGTGTGTGTCAGTGTGTGTGTGTGTCAGTGTGTGTGTGTGTGTGTGTGTCAGTGTGTGTGTGTGTGTGTCAGTGTTTTTTCAGTGTATCAGTTAATTTCTGTAAATACTGTCTGAATAAATATTTGCACCTGATGCTCTGACTTTTGTTTGTAACTCATACAGCATGTAGCTACCAGTTTAGCATTGTTATTGTTATTGTTATTGTTATTATTATTATTATTATTATTGTTATTATTATTATTATTATTATTATTATTGTTATTATTAATATGTGATTTATTATTAGCCTCATAGCACAGAACTAAACTGCAGTTTAAAGTGCAGGTTTTCAGGCTTTTGTTTAAATGTTAAATTTCGTTGTGGCCCAGAAATTTGCCCCGCCCCAGACTATACAGAACCTCTTGGCTCCGCCTCTTTTAAAGGAAACTCATGAGGCAAACAAAAGAGGGGGCGGGGTCTGTCAGTGTTTTGATTTGCAATTCATTCCTCCGGACACACTCACACAGACACACTCGCACAGACACACTCACACACACTCACACAGACACACTCGCACAGACACACACAGACACACTCGCACAGACACACACAGACACACTCGCACAGACACACTCGCACAGACACACTCACACACACAGACACACTCACACAGACACACACAGACACACTCGCACAGACACACTCACACACACTCGCACAGACACACTCGCACAGACACACTCACACACACAGACACACTCACACAGACACACACAGACACACTCGCACAGACACACTCACACACACTCGCACAGACACACTCGCACAGACACACTCACACAGACACACTCACACACACTCACACAGACACACTCGCACAGACACACTCGCACAGACACTCACACAGACACACACACACAGACACACTCGCACACACTCGCACACACTCACACAGACACACTGGCACAGACACACTCACACAGACAGACACACTCACACACACTTGCACAGACACTCGCTCAGACACACTCGCACAGACACACTCACACAGACACACTCAGACACACTCGCACAGACACACTCGCACAGACACAGACACACTCAGACACACTCAGACACACTCACACAGACACACTCAGACACACTCGCACAGACCCACTCACACAGACACACTCACACAGACACCCTCAGACACACTCGCACAGACACACAGACACACTCAGACACACTCACACAGACACACTCACACAGACACACACAGACACACTCAGACACACTCGCACAGACACACTCACACAGACACACTCAGACACACTCGCACAGACACACTCGCACAGACACAGACACACTCAGACACACTCAGACACACTCACACAGACACACTCAGACACACTCGCACAGACACACTCACACAGACACACTCACATACACACTCGCACAGACACACTCACTCAGACACACTCAGACACACTCACTCAGACACACTCACAGACACACTCACACAGACACACTCACACAGACACACTTGCACAGACACACTCGCCCAGACACACTCGCACAGACACACTCACACAGACACACTCAGACACACTCAGACACACTCACACAGACACACTCACAGACACACTCACACAGACACACTCACATACACACTCGCACAGACACACTCACACAGACACACTCAGACACACTCAGACACACTCGCACAGACACACTCACACACTCACACAGACACACTCAGACACACTCACACAGACACACTCACATACACACTCACACAGACACACTCACACAGACACTGCATTTGGTATGTCTTAGAGATTCTGTTTATGTATAGCCTAAACACAAACAGCAGGAGTCTTCACACCTAGCATTCATGCACAAAACATGTATTCAATGAGCTCTTCTCCTGCATGCTGTTAGCTACAATACATATAGCATTTTAATTTACTTTTACAAGCAGGGCTAACATTGGCTAACTAGTCTAGTGAAGATGTAACATTGATCTCATTTATACGTCTGAGCAGTTCAGGGTTAAGGGCCCAACAGTGGCAGCTTGGCGGTGCTAGAGTTTGAACTCATGACACAATGACACACCCACATTCCAGTCAGAGGTCTTTAAGCCACGCCCACTCACTGCATGCCTGCAATACTTGTACAGTCACGCCCACTCATGCTATTTTTATTTATATTTATAAAAACACCTACATCCCAAGTCACGTCAGTCATATTTAATTTAATATTTGATCATGTAATAGAACAGGTTAACATGCTTTAATGTTCAAAAAACACATTATTTTTCACATACTGTACAGGTGCATCTCAAAAGACTAGAATATCATAGAAAAGTTCTTTTTTTGTGTGTAATTTAGTTCAAAAAGTGGAACTTTCATATGTTCTAAATTCATTAAACATGAAGTGAAATATTTCAGGTCTTTTTTTGTTTTAATGTTGATGATTACGGCTCACAGCTCATGGAAATCCAAAATCCAGTATCTCATAATATTAGAATAAAGAATTTATAATACAGAAATGTCGACCTTCTGAAAAGTATGTTAATTTATGCACTCAATACTTGGGCGGGGCTCCTTTTGCACGAATTACTGCATCAATGGGGCGTGGCATGGAGGCGATCAGCCTGTGGCACTGCTGAGGTGTTATGGAAGCCCAGGTTGCTTTGATAGCGGCCTTCAGCTCGTCTGTATCGTCGGGTCTGGTGTCTCTCATCTTCCTCTTCTCTTCTTATTTATTCTTTCTTCTGACATGTTGGTGTTATATCTTTCACTTGGATGTTATAAGTTGCACTGAGTAAATACAGCTGGATAAAACAAAAACTGTGTCTGTCTTCATTTCAGGCTGAAAAGCAACAAAATGTGATTATTTTAAGGGGGGGGATTCTTTTCTATACCCACTGTACATACAGATCCATTACACAATGAAGGAGAAGGAAAACATTAAAAAGCATCATATGACCCCTTTAAGCCACAGTCTGTAAACAACTTTATTTCCTCTTTATTTCCTCTTTATTTACTCGAGTGCTTTCAGAAATATTACATCTGCCTCGGGAATTTATTATTAAACACCACACAATCTTAACTTTTATTGTTTTATTAACCATTTTATCATTTCTATCATTACGTTTATAGAAAAATAAATGCGGATGTCGTCCACGTCATACGCTCGTCGGACACACCCAGTGCGTGTGTGTGTGTGTGTGTGTGTGTGTGTGTGTGTGTGTGTGTACAGGCAAATCAGTGGCACACACACTTCCTGCTTCAGCTTCATCACACTCGCTGTAAGTCTCTCCATGTCTCATATTTATTAATACTTATTACATTACTGCGTGTTACTGATGCGGATTATCCTGATAGATGGGTGTTTATCTCGGATTAACTCGCGCGCTGGTATCCCGAGATAAACACACCGTTCTGATTATAAAAGTTACGCGTTTCTTTAATCCTGGAAGTGAGGGTGCTGTATTCTCCAGCCTGCAGGAACTGTGTGTGTGTGTGTGTGTGTGTGTGTGTGTGTGTGTGTGTGTGTGTCTATATACAGATCCAGTGTTTTATTGTGTTGTTGTTGTCCCTGGTTGGGTTTGATTTCCCATAATTGTCTCGGGGTTATGTAATGGTCTAACGCTGTAATGCTGTAATCTCGGGACGATGGCAGCCATTTTACACGAAAAAACCTCTAACAAACTGCCGTCAAAACAAAGCTGCAGAATGATAACGCACTATCTCATTCCGTATCTCGTTTTTCGTTTTGTAGTGTTTCACTTTAACACCTTACTGCACTAACTCGTCATTATGCGGTTGTGACGAGTGAATCTCCGGAGGAATCGGTTGAATTTAAATGGCTCTTTTTAAGCGAATCGATTCGTAAATATGAGTGATGTATAAAAGTGATGTATTAACTAATGAAATATACACTCCACAGTTCTCTGAACTCAGATACCATGAATCAGAGGTGCAGTGCTCAATTTTAAAAATGTATTACTTGTACAAATAATCTGCAAAATATATAGGTTTAAACAAACAAACAAAAAAAAAGGTTTAAACCACCACTTAAGGACAAAAGTATTTTGCAGCTGAGAAATCCTATTTTAAATACTGACTTCCGGTCCAGAATGCTTGTTTGTATTTGGATGTGCCTCATGTTAGTCATTTTATAAACACACTATAATCTACAGGCTGCTGTAGATCCTTGGGGCGGAGCTTTGTGAACATGGGCGGGAATGAGGGGGTGGGCTCAAAGAGTTAAAAAAAAAAAAAAAAAGTATTCAAATGTATAATCCACCTACTTAACTGTTACAGAGTTCATCTTGAAAAAACTGGACTGATCTTACCTAACGCACCTTTAATTTAATGAATCATAGCTGAATAAATCAAAACTCAAGTAGTTTGATTCAAATGAACTGAGTGGCTCATAACTTGGGTAATTGATTCAATCAATAATTCACACAAGTCTTAACACATCAGAATATATATCAAAACGCTGCTAGTTTAAATCTAACGAGCCGAAGGAATCATATTCAGGTAGTTTGAATCAAATGAACGAAACAGCTCGCAACTCATGGAGTCTAAACCAAATGATTCAAATCCAAACATGCAGAGTTTAAACTTTAAAATTAATAATAATAATAATAATAAAGCTTAATTTTAACAAATGAAGAAATCAGGTGGATTAAATTAAACAAATTTAGTGAATTAACTCACTTTGTTCCAGTAAAACAAATCAAAAGTCATATGTTTGAATCAAAAGAATCAGTAGTCGGGCAGTGAATCGGTGAGTCAGTATTGTGTTGTGTTTCTGTTGGAGGAAGAATGTTGTCTAACACAATCAGACTAAAACCAGTTTATCAGGTTAGGAGAGTCACAGTTCAGTTCTGCTGAAATGATTTCCGATAGGAAGTCGAACGCAAAAAGGTTAGATCGTGCTTTAGAAACATGAAATAAACACACACACACACACACACACACACACACACACACACACACACACACACACACACACAGTAGAAACTCTCTGAACTGATTTTGCGACACTGCTGTGTTGAAACGGCTCTAACCATCCACGTTGCGTGATTTCCTGCGTCTTTCACAACGTTTGAAAAGGTTTTGATGTTTTTATACAAACTCCGAGTGAATTTTAAACGTGCAGTAAGTGTACTGCTCCTGACTGGTGACTCACCGAAAACAAATTCATTCAAATCAGTTTGGGCTGGATGGAGTTTCAGGGTCATCCAGGGTGGAGCTGAAATACATCACACATCATCTCACACCACACTACATCACACACCACACCACACCACACTACACCACACCGCACTACACCACACCACACTACACCACACCACACTACATCACACTACACCACACTACACCACACTACACCACACTACATCACACACCACACTACACCACACTACATTACACTACACCACACCACATTACACTACACCACACCACATTACACTACACCACACCACACCACATTACACTACACCACACTACATTACACTACACCACACTACATCACACTACACCACACTACATCACACACCACACTACACCACACTACATTACACTACACCACACCACATTACACTACACCACACCACACCACATTACACTACACCACACTACATTACACTACACCACACTACATCACACACCACACTACACCACACTACATTACACTACACCACACTACATTACACTACACCACACCACATTACACTACACCACACTACATTACACTACACCACACTACATTACACCACACCACGCCACATTACACCACACCACACTACATTACACCACACCACACTACATTACACCACACCACACTACATTACACCACACCACACTACATTACACCACACCACGCCACATTACACCACACCACGCCACATTACACCACACCACACTACATTACACCACACCACACTACATTACACCACACCACACTACATTACACCACACCACACTACATTACACCACACCACACTACATCACACTACACCACACTACATCACACACCACACTACACCACACCACACTACATCACACTACACCACACCACACCACACTACATTACACTACACCACACCACACCACATTACACCACACCACATTACACCACACCACATTACACCACACCACACTACATTACACCACACCACACTACATTACACCACACCACACTACATTACACCACACCACGCCACATTACACCACACCACGCCACACTACATTACACTACACCACACCACATCACACCACACCACATTACACCACACCACACTACATTACACCACACCACACTACATTACACCACACCACGCCACATTACACCACACCACACTACATTACACCACACCACGCCACACTACATTACACTACACCACACCACACTACATTACACTACACCACACCACACCACATTACACCACACCACATTACACCACGCCACACTACATTACACCACACCACACTACATTACACCACACCACGCCACATTACACCACACCACACTACATTACACTACACCACACCACACCACATTACACCACACTACATTACACCACACCACACTACATTACACCACACCACACTACATTACACCACACCACACTACATTACACCACACCACACTACATTACACCACACCACACTACATTACACCACACCACGCCACATTACACCACACCACGCCACATTACACCACACCACACCACATTACACCACACCACACCACATTACACCACACCACACCACATTACACCACACCACACCACATTACACCACACCACACCACATTACACCACACCACACCACATTACACCACACCACACCACATTACACTACACCACACCACATTACACCACACCACACCACATTACACCACACCACACTACATTACACCACACCACACTACATTACACCACACCACACTACATTACACCACACCACACTACATTACACCACACCACACTACATTACACCACACCACACTACATCACACTACACCACACTACATCACACACCACACTACACCACACCACACTACATCACACTACACCACACCACACCACACTACATTACACCACACCACACTACATTACACTACACCACACCACACCACATTACACCACACCACATTACACCACACCACACTACATTACACCACACCACACTACATTACACCACACCACACTACATTACACCACACCACGCCACATTACACCACACCACGCCACACTACATCACACTACGCCACACCACACTACACCACACCACATCACACCACACCACATTACACCACACCACACTACATTACACCACACCACACTACATTACACCACACCACGCCACATTACACCACACCACACTACATTACACCACACCACGCCACACTACATTACACTACACCACACCACACTACATTACACTACACCACACCACACCACATTACACCACACCACATTACACCACACCACATTACACCACGCCACACTACATTACACCACACCACACTACATTACACCACACCACGCCACATTACACCACACCACACTACATTACACTACACCACACCACACCACATTACACCACACTACATTACACCACACCACACTACATTACACCACATCACACTACATTACACCACACCACGCCACATTACACCACACCACGCCACATTACACCACACCACGCCACATTACACCACACCACACTACATTACACCACACCACACTACATTACACCACACCACACCACATTACACCACACCACACCACATTACACCACACCACACTACATTACACTACACCACACTACATTACACTACACCACACTACATTACACTACACCACACTACATTACACCACACCACACTACATTACACCACACCACACTACATTACACTACACCACACTACACTACACTACACCACACTACACCACATTACACCACATTACACCACATTACACCACACCACATTACACTACACCACACTACATTACACTACACCACACTACATCACACACCACACTACACCACACTACATTACACTACACCACACCACATTACACTACACCACACCACATTACACTACACCACACTACATTACACTACACCACACTACATTACACCACACCACGCCACATTACACCACACCACACTACATTACACCACACCACACTACATTACACCACACCACACTACATTACACCACACCACGCCACATTACACCACACCACGCCACATTACACCACACCACACTACATTACACCACACCACACTACATTACACCACACCACACTACATTACACCACACCACACTACATTACACCACACCACACTACATCACACTACACCACACTACATCACACACCACACTACACCACACCACACTACATCACACTACACCACACCACACCACACTACATTACACCACACCACACTACATTACACTACACCACACCACACCACATTACACCACACCACATTACACCACACCACACTACATTACACCACACCACACTACATTACACCACACCACACTACATTACACCACACCACACTACATTACACCACACCACACTACATTACACCACACCACGCCACATTACACCACACCACACTACATTACACCACACCACGCCACACTACATTACACTACACCACACCACACTACATTACACTACACCACACCACACCACATTACACCACACCACACCACATTACACCACACCACACTACATTACACCACACCACGCCACATTACACCACACCACACTACATTACACTACACCACACCACACTACATTACACCACACCACACTACATTACACCACACCACACTACACCACACCACACTACATTACACCACACCACACTACATTACACCACACCACACTACATTACACCACACCACACTACATTACACCACACCACACTACATTACACCACACCACGCCACATTACACCACACCACGCCACATTACACCACACCACACTACATTACACCACACCACACCACATTACACCACACCACACCACATTACACCACACCACACCACATTACACCACACCACACTACATTACACTACACCACACTACATTACACTACACCACACTACATTACACCACACCACACTACATTACACCACACCACACTACATTACACCACACCACACTACATTACACCACACCACACTACATTACACCACACCACACTACATTACACCACACCACGCCACATTACACCACACCACGCCACATTACACCACACCACACTACATTACACCACACCACACTACATTACACCACACCACACTACATTACACCACACCACACTACATCACACTACACCACACTACATCACACACCACACTACACCACACCACACTACATCACACTACACCACACCACACCACACTACATTACACCACACCACACTACATTACACTACACCACACCACACCACATTACACCACACCACATTACACCACACCACACTACATTACACCACACCACACTACATTACACCACACCACACTACATTACACCACACCACGCCACATTACACCACACCACGCCACACTACATCACACTACACCACACCACATCACACCACACCACATTACACCACACCACACTACATTACACCACACCACACTACATTACACCACACCACGCCACATTACACCACACCACACTACATTACACCACACCACGCCACACTACATTACACTACACCACACCACACTACATTACACTACACCACACCACACCACATTACACCACACCACATTACACCACGCCACACTACATTACACCCACACCACACTACATTACACCACACCACGCCACATTACACCACACCACACCACATTACACCACACTACATTACACCACACCACACTACATTACACCACACCACACTACATTACACCACATCACACTACATTACACCACACCACAACACATTACACCACACCACGCCACATTACACCACACCACGCCACATTACACCACACCACACTACATTACACCACACCACACCACATTACACCACACCACACCACATTACACCACACCACACTACATTACACTACACCACACTACATTACACTACACCACACTACATTACACCACACCACACTACATTACACCACACCACACCACACTACACCACACCGCACTACATCACACTACACCACATTACACCACACTACACCGCACCACACTACACCACATTCATTCATGAGTTTCACACCTGAATTTGTGTAAATGTTCATATAAAGAGACTCACTAATGTGAACCTCGAGCGATCGGCTTTGAGTCTTATAACTGTTGATGAGTTACTGAGATTTTGCATATGGATTACACCGTCACGTTTAAATCACGTTTAAATCACGTTTAAATCACTTACACACCTATTTAATGAAACTTTTGTGAAACCCAGTCGCTTCATATTAAAAAAAAAGAAAGTGATTCCAAAAGAAATCCATAAACGAAGAGGAATTAAACTAGCATTTAAATGAGGGCAAAAGTAATAGCACCCTTGAAAAGGAGGAAGTGTTAGAGTGTGTGTGTGTGTGTGTGTGTGTGTGTGTGTGTGTGTGTGTGTGTATGGGAGCTGAGCTGTATTACTGGGTTACATTACTGACCACGCTTAGGAGGCGCTCTTTCATCGTTTAGTGATTTCCAGCTCTCTCTCTCTCTCTCTCTCTCTCTCTCTCTCTCTCTCTCTCTCTCTCTCTCTCTCTCTGTGAGCTTTGTGTGTGTGGATAATGTAAGGCAGCCGTGCCATGAGCCTGCCTGTTGTTTTATGGCTACGAGTGTGAAGAACGTCAGCAAAACGTCTAAATTTCTCATTCGGTTTGGCCTACGATAACATTTACACACAACTTCACTAAAAGATTAATAACTGTGGCCTGTTTTTAATTAAAGAATGATGTTTCTCACAGGAAGTCCATCATCATTAGGAGTAAACTTCAGTAGCATCAGCTTTGTGTTTTGTTTTGTTTTTTGTATAGCTTAATCTGCCCATGTTACAAATACAAATACCTTTTATAGTCATTGTACATAGAAATGGATTGAATTTCTGTTTCTCTTCATCTTTAATTGCACTCGTTCACGTGTGAGCGTGGTGTATGTGCGGCGTGGACGTAGAGGCGTGTTCTTTGTTCTGTAAACACGTGAGGAGCCACGGTGTGTTTACCGAACACTGCACGTTACATCGTGTTTACCTGCTCGAACACGCGTGACTCAGCTCAATAACCAGCCCTTTGTGTGAGTAATATTGAGAAATGTCTATGTACGCACAAGTGCATGTGTGTGTGAGCGTGTGTTAGAGAGTGTTTCCCAATCCTGCACCTGTAACTCTCCTTGTTCCTAACACACCTGAGTCCGCTCGTTAACACACCCTGTGTGTAGCCGGAACCGAAACCTCAGGGTTGTAAAATGTGTTTCACTGGGATCTGTTGTGTTTGCAGTAGTAGTAGTGGCTAATAAATAATAAATGCCACGCCCACTGGCTCTGAGCTCCACAAACGGTGAAGTCATCGCTACAAACACTTTGATACGTCAGATTTATATCACTTTGCTCGCAGCTGATTGGTCCAATTAGGGTTTGAGTTTTCTTACCCAGAATAAAGCCTGCTCCGGAGCAGGTTAGCGGTGTAGCGCAAGTCATCATGGTGATGAAACCCGCTAAAAACCAATTCACCTTGTTGAGACAGAAAAACCAGAATTTGCTCAAATTAACTCACATAGGAACATGTAATCTGTGTTGCCGAAGTGGGCGGGGTTTTGTACACTTTCAAAGGGTAGCATAAGGACTGTTTAGGCGAAAAATGCAGGCAGTAATAATTGTAACCAGCCTAACGCCAATGTCTTTCTCTCTCTCTGTCAGAGTTTACCATAATGAGTTACCCCGGATACCCTGGTTACCCACCTCAGGGTGGTGGTTACCCGCCCCAACAGCAAGGCGGATATCCTGGGTATCCCCCTCAGGCTGGGGGTTTCCCAGCAGGGGGTGGTTTTCCTCCACAACAGCAGGGTGGTTATCCAGGGTACCCCTCTCAAGGAGGTGGTTACCCCGGATACCCCGGATTCCCTCAAGACCAGTCCGGAGGTTACCCCGGCATGCCCCAAGGTAAGTGGCAGGCAATGTTCAGGATGATGTATGAATTGTGGCCTAAGTAGTGTGGAATGCTGATGCCTTTTCCTCTTTAGGGATGATAATGTTGACCTTTTTGTTGTTACAGGTGGATGGGGAGGTCAGCCTGGGTTTGGAGCTGTAAGTACCCCTACCTTTGATCAATCTTGTATATTTCATACCAAATGCACATGATGTAGCTGTATGAAGTGCACTATGAAGGTCTAATACCTGTGTGTGTTGTGTACAGCCGGGGGGAGCGATTCCACAGGGTTATCCTGGAGGTCCAGTGCCGGGGCAACAACCCATGCCAAATTACCCTGGAGGTGCTCCTGTCCCAAACCCCTCATTTCCCGGCATGCCTGGCTTTGGAGGACCCGGAGCTCCAGCTGGACCTGTAGGACCTGCAGGACCTGCAATGCCTGCAGGACCAGGGGCACCTGTAGCACCTGTCATTAACGTAAGATTAAAAAAAAAAAAAAAAAATCCTGGCTTCTGATTGGCCAGAGATGACACGTATAACCAACATCCTGTCCCAAAACACACCATCATAAACACTCACCATCATCAGATCACTCGTTTCTCCATCATGATCATGCTGCTCGTTCTCATTCTCGTTCACACCCTTGCTTATTATTGTTTAGCCCTGTTGTAACACATACATGATGTTTTTCAACAATTATAAGGATTAAGTGAATGAGGCGTGTCAGTTTCTCTCACTGCTGTGACATCACACCCTCAGCAGCTGAAGCTGAACACTGTCCACTTTACCCATGATGAAACGTTGGATGGAATAATCAGAGACAAACTCGGAATGTTAAATGGTCTCATATTAGACACTGTGTAGAGTCTAGGAGCCGTTATGTATCGTACTGCACCAATGAAATTAGCAGTGAACCTTATTGTGTGCTGCATTAATATATAGATATATGTTGATTTTTGTTTTTATATATATATATATATATTCATTCATTCATTCATTCATTTATTTATTTATTTATTTTTGCAGCGTGGTTTTCGTGGCACCATAAAGGACGCCCCCGGTGCAGACCCTCTCCGAGATGTTGAGGTTCTCCGCAAAGCCATGAAGGGCTTCGGTGAGACAATGTCACACTCTGTTATTTATCACTCTTTATTATTGTCTCGTTTATCAACACTGTCAGAGAAAAAGGTTCTACAGCAATGGGTTCCTCATTCAGAGAGGGTTTCCCCATTCAGAGAGGGTTTCCCCATTCAGAGAGGGTTTCCCATTAAGAGAGGGTTTCCCATTCAGAGAGGGTTCCCCATTCAGAGAGAGTTCCCATTCAGAGAGGGTTCCCCATTCAGAGAGGGTTTCCCATTCAGAGAGGGTTTCCCCTTCAGAGAGGGTTTCCCCTTCAGAGAGGATTGGGTTTCCCCTTCAGAGAGGGTTTCCCCTTCAGAGAGGGTTTCCCCATTCAGAGAGGGTTTCCCCATTCAGAGAGGGTTTCCCCATTCAGAGAGGGTTCCCTTTCAGAGAGGGTTCCCCATTCAGAGAGGGTTCCCCATTCAGAGAGGGTTCCCCATTCAGAGAGGGTTCCCCATTCAGAGAGGGTTTCCCATTCAGAGAGGGTTTCCCATTCAGAGAGGGTTTCCCCTTCAGAGAGGGTTTCCCCATTCAGAGAGGGTTTCCCCTTCAGAGAGGGTTTCCCCTTCAGAGAGGATTGGGTTTCCCCTTCAGAGAGGATTGGGTTTCCCCATTCAGAGAGGGTTTCCCCATTCAGAGAGGGTTCCCCCATTCAGAGAGGGTTCCCCATTCAGAGAGGGTTCCAAGTAGAACCCATTTCTAAATGCTAGAAATCTCAACCATCCAAAGAACTCTGCAGGAAACCACTAAACCTCTCATGTTACCGAAAAACCGCAATGAAGCGTAAACTCCTCTGTGCTGAAGATGTCGAAAAACTTCTGACTTTTACAAAGCGCTGACACTGGAGACTCCTTCCGTAAACGTTAAATAAACATCTCCTTACTCTGGAGGAAACATCATCATATCAACAATTTTTAAAAATCTGTTTATCTGGAGCGTCCACTGTACACATCGCTGTGAACGAGCTGTTACTATAGAAACGATAACGTGTCAGAACGAGTGCATTGATTATAAATAATGCTGCACTACTGTCAGAGCTGCTGTCATAGAAAATTAATCAACACCTTTATTTATTTATTTATTTATTTATTTACTTGTGTATGTTTAGAAGTGAATCGTAGCTAAAAGTGTCTTTTTTAACAGAAAATATCTTAGCTAGACTCCACGGTGCGCATAGCATGAATCACATTCCTGTATTTTTGTGTTTGTTTGTGTATTAGGTTGTTGACTTGTTTGTTGTTGTTTTGTAGGCACTGATGAGAACGCCATCATCGAGTTACTAGGGAGTCGCTCCAGTAAGCAGCGTGCGCCACTGGTTAAGGCTTACAAGACCACTTACGGGAAGGTGAGACGGGAAACTTCTGAAACGTCTGACTGGAACCTCAGTGAATAGATCTAGATCCGGTTCTCTCTGTGTTCTTCTCTCATGCTGTAGTTGAGCAGTCGCAGGTTCTCATCACTTCAGAAGCCACTCCAGCATTACCCTTTGTAGAATTTGTAGCTCCAGATTTGGCTGAAAGCCAGGAAAAGCTTTGTGTGTGTGTGTGTTTGTGGTAGAGTTTGACCACTCTGTCAGATTAAACACTACTCACTTCATCTCCTGTCAAACTTATTACTGAGTAAATGGTAATAATAGTAATAATAATAATAATAATAATAATAATAATAATAAATGTCTCGGTTTCAACAAACTCAAATATACCTGAAGTTTGCCGATACGCTAGTTGATCTTTGCAGAAGCTTCCAAATCATTTTTCGTATCCGTTTGTTACAGTAATTTAAGTACAGTACTCGTTTCTTGTACTTCAGTACTTGTTTCAGTACTTCAGTACTTGTACTCACAGTACTTCGCTGTTATCTTTTACCCGAGTCCTTTTCTGATCCCCAAATCTAATGTTATATCTTGCGGTAGCTGTCTAACTTGATGACTCCGCCTCTATGTTTTTCAGCAGCTTGACCTACATACATGGCAACAGTAACCGAGCATGGGCGGGTCATATGATTAGAAAAATCGGAAGTAAAAAAATGGTACAGTGGGTAGGATTACTTCCTCACAGCTCCACGATCCCCGGTGTCTGATTTTCTTTTCTTGTCTCTGTCTGTTTTTCTTCAGGATCTGATCCATGATATAAAGTCGGAGATATCAGGGAACTTTGAGAATCTTGTGGTGGCCATGTTGAAGAGCCCATCCGAGTTCGACGCCTCCGAGCTCCACGAGGCCATATCGGTGAGTGTGCATGAGTGGAGCAGGAAAGCCTTGTGCTGAATTAGCTCATCTAGGAGCTGTGTCGAGATAACGTGTGTTTGATCTCGTAGTTTATATAGCTGTATGTCCTTTTTTACTGTATTTTCAGTGTGAGAGATTGGACTGTGATTTGTGTTTTCTGTAGCAGTAATGATGGGAGTGTGTTGGATCTCCACCTGTGTCAGCGAAATGCAAACAGTCGAGCCACACCATGCAAATCTGTTCCAGAATTAAAGCTGATGTGATTTTAGTCCAGGCTTCCAGTGACTCACCCACTGTTACAGATGTTTTCAGTTTAGAGGACGATACAGATGGATGTTAAAGAATTACAGATGGATGTTAGAGCGTTACAGATGGATGTTAGAGCGTTACAGATGGATGTTAGAGCGTTACAGATGGATGTTAGAGCGTTAGAGATGGATGTTGGAGCGTTACAGATGGATGTTAGAGCGTTAGAGATGGATGTTAGAGTGTTAGAGATGGATGTTAGAGCGTTACAGATGGATGTTAGAGCGTTACAGATGGATGTTAGAGCGTTACAGATGGATGTTAGAGCGTTACAGATGGATGTTAGAGCGTTACAGATGGATCTTAGCGTTACAGATGGATCTTAGCGTTACAGATGGATGTTAGAGTGTTACAGATGGATGTTAGAGTGTTACAGATGGATGTTAGAGTGTTACAGATGGATGTTAGAGCGTTACAGATGGATGTTAGAGCGTTACAGATGGATGTTAGAGCGTTACAGATGGATGTTAGAGCGTTACAGATGGATGTTAGAGCGTTGCAGATGGATGTTAGAGCGTTGCAGATGGATGTTAGAGCGTTGCAGATGGATGTTATTGTTACAGATGGATGTTAGAGCGTTACAGATGGATGTTATAGCGTTACAGATGGATGTTATAGCGTTACAGATGGATGTTATAGCATTGCAGATGGATGTTAGAGCGTTGCAGATGGATGTTATTGTTACAGATGGATGTTAGAGCGTTGCAGATGGATGTTATTGTTACAGATGGATGTTAGAGCGTTGCAGATGGATGTTATTGTTACAGATGGATGTTAGAGCGTTACAGATGGATGTTAGAGCGTTACAGATGGATGTTAGAGCGTTGCAGATGGATGTTATTGTTACAGATGGATGTTAGAGAGTTACAGATGGATGTTAGAGAGTTACAGATGGATGTTAGAGAGTTACAGATGGATGTTAGAGCGTTACAGATGGATGTTAGAGCGTTACAGATGGATGTTAGAGCGTTACAGATGGATGTTAGTGTTACAGATGGATGTTAGTGTTACAGATGGATGTTAGAGCGTTACAGATGGATGTTAGAGCGTTACAGATGGATGTTAGAGAGTTACAGATGGATGTTAGAGAGTTACACATGGATGTTAGAGCGTTACAGATGGATGTTAGAGAGTTACAGATGGATGTTAGAGCGTTGCAGATGGATGTTATTGTTACAGATGGATGTTATTGTTACAGATGGATGTTAGAGTGTTACAGATGGATGTTAGAGAGTTACAGATGGATGTTAGAGCGTTACAGATGGATGTTAGAGCGTTACAGATGGATGTTAGAGCGTTACAGATGGATGTTAGAGAGTTACACATGGATGTTAGAGAGTTACACATGGATGTTAGAGCGTTACAGATGGATGTTAGAGCGTTACAGATGGATGTTAGAGCGTTACAGATGGATGTTAGAGAGTTACAGATGGATGTTAGAGCGTTACAGATGGATGTTAGAGCGTTACAGATGGATGTTAGAGCGTTACAGATGGATGTTAGAGCGTTACAGATGGATGTTAGAGCGTTACAGATGGATGTTAGAGCGTTACAGATGGATGTTAGAGCGTTACAGATGGATGTTAGAGCGTTACAGATGGATGTTAGAGCGTTACAGATGGATGTTAGAGCGTTACAGATGGATGTTAGAGCGTTACAGATGGATGTTAGAGCGTTGCAGATGGATGTTAGAGCGTTGCAGATGGATGTTAGAGCGTTGCAGATGGATGTTAGAGCGTTACAGATGGATGTTAGAGCGTTACAGATGGATGTTAGAGCGTTACAGATGGATGTTAGAGCGTTACAGATGGATGTTATTGTTACAGATGGATGTTAGAGCGTTACAGATGGATGTTAGAGCGTTACAGATGGATGTTAGAGAGTTACAGATGGATGTTAGAGCGTTACAGATGGATGTTACAGCGTTACAGATGGACGTTAGAGAGTTACAGATGGACGTTAGAGAGTTACAGATGGATGTTAGAGAGTTACAGATGGATGTTAGAGTGTTACAGATGGATGTTAGAGTGTTACAGATGGATGTTAGAGAGTTACAGATGGATGTTAGAGAGTTACAGATGGATGTTAGAGAGTTACAGATGGATGTTAGAGTGTTACAGATGGATGTTAGAGAGTTACAGATGGATGTTAGAGAGTTACAGATGGATGTTAGAGAGTTACAGATGGGACTTTTTAAAATATGCTTTTTTCTTTACATAACTTTTGTATTGCAGAGTGATCCAAAACCCTCACGAGTGACAGCAGTTCTTTAATGTGTGTGTGTGTGTGTGTGTGTGTGTGTGTGTGTGTGTGTGTGTGTGTGTGTGTGTGTGTACAGGGTGCAGGGACAGATGAACCATGTCTGATTGAGATTCTTTCATCTCGCTCTAATGCAGAGATTCAAGAGATCAACCGTATTTATAAAGCACGTGAGTGTACTCTTACACACGTACACGTGTCTCGCATCTCCTGCTTATGAAGTGAACCTATATTAAAGATATGACTGTATTGTAAAATCTTTTTGTAATAGTTTAGGAGATTGTGTATCTAACAATTAATGGAAGCTAATGGCCTCCAGTTTATCGTCATAGCTCCAGTACAAAACTGAAGACGTCAAGCATGCCGGTTTGGTTATACAACTGAAAGAACATTGACGTGCATGTTCTTAGTGTGTGTGTGCGTGTGTGTGTGTGTGTGGAGATAATAAAGAGTGTGTGTTCTCCAGAATACGGCAAAGCTCTGGAGGACGCTATCATCCATGACACCTCGGGTCATTTCCGCAGGCTGCTGGTTTCTCTCTGCCAGGTGAGACTCGTTTATCAATTACACTGTGATTGGTTAATATTCACGGATATAGTGAAGAGAAGTGCATGATGGGTAATGCGGTTTCTGTTCGTCTACGTGTTTTAGGGGAACCGTGATGAGAGAGAGACTGTGGACATTTCTTTGGCCAAGCAGGACGCTCAGGTGAGACAAAACCTCATGGTGTTGATTAATTTTCTATAACAGCAGCTCTGACAGTAGTGCAGCTACATTAATTTACATTAACGCACGTTATAGTTTCAGTAGTAACCGCTCATTCACAGGGACTTGTGTGTGTGTGTGTGTGTGTGTGTGTGTGTGTGTGCGCACGCGCGGATATTTTAGGCACTCTACACTGCAGGAGAGAAGAAACTCGGGACGGACGAGTCTCAGTTCAATGCCGTTCTGTGTGCACGCAGCAAACCACACCTGCGACAGGGTACACACTACACAACACTACACAACACTACACAACAGCATGCAATAATGTACAATACTTCACAACACACATGACACGCTGTAGATACATAATACTATACAGTAATGCACAATGTTACACAACACTGCACAGTAATATGCAGTACTTATACTATAGTACGTAACACAATGTGCTATAGATATTTATTTCATGCTGATATGTGGTGTGTGTGTGTGTGTGTGTGTGTGTGTGTGTGTGTGTGTGTGTGTGTGTGTGTGTAGTGTTTCATGAGTACCAGCAGATGTGTGGCAAGGAAATTGAGAAGAGTATCTGCAGTGAGATGCACGGAGATCTGGAGCATGGCATGGTGGCAGTGGGTGTGTCCATCATTTGCATATTCAAATATTACTGATTAGCAATTCAAATGATTTGTTCCACATTTTTGTGGGTGTGTTTGTGTGTGTCTGTGCTGGTGTTTTAACTGTCTCCTCTGTGTGTGTGTGTGTGTGTGTGTGTGTGTGTGTGTGTGTGTGTGTGTGTTTTAGTGAAGTGTATCAAGAACACGCCTGGCTTCTTCTCTGAGAGACTCCGCAAGGCTATGAAGGTAGAGAGCATGTTCTCGTCAGTTTATTACATTTCTGCTCTACCTGTCTCTCTTCTCGCCAAACTGTTGACCTCTGAGCAACAACTTCTCCAGTTTTCTACCATCTGATGTGGTAAAGAGCTACTGATCCAGTCATTGAACCAACACCATCACACCCCACCAGGAATCCTCAAGGTTCTCCTGATTATCCAAGCCAGTGTTGTCCTGATGCATTGTTGTGTCACAGTTCTTTGGTGAGGGTTATTGGTAAAACCATCCTGAAGGTTCAGCTCCATAGTTCCTGCCACTTGCATTCTGAATCACAATTTCAGCGGACATTCTAGGAGCCCGGCTTGGTGACCCTGTAGCTTACAGAGCCTGGCTTCTTCCCAGTGGTGTAGGTGCCCTTCTGGGTCATGAGGAATATGCAGGTGGTGTTTAAAATAGGGATGTTTTACACGCTTGATGACCAGGAGAGAGCCATTGTTCCCATTGGGGCAACAAACAATACAGAATGGTGCTGGAACACTCGAGGTATCTGCTTCTCACACAGGTCTACCGTCTGCCAGGACATGAAGGTTGTGGCTTGTTTTTACCAGAAAGAGGTTTTGTTAAAGTCAAATATGGAGCCAGAATTCCCTACCAGTCATCCTCGTTCCATCTCATGCTCTTTGGCTGTCCGTTTTTGAAGGTATCTTGGGTAGGCTTTGACATTGTCATCATGTTTGTCAATAAGGACTGCAGCAAACCCCACGGTTCCTCACCATTCTTTAGCCAGGTTTCCATCAAGTCCTCAGCTCACATGCGTTAGTCCATGGGGTTTAAACAACAGCTCAGATGAGGAGAACTTTGCAGAGGTCTGGGAGATCTGTGACTAGGAGGCTGTAATCAGGGAACTCTGACATTGTGGATGAAAGCTTTTGGCTGTCTGTCCTTCTCTGTCTCTCTGTCTGCCTGCCCGTCTGTCTGTCTTACCATCTGTCTTTCTCTCCATCTGTCTTTCTCTCCATCTGTCTTTGTCGTTCTGTCTCTCTCTTTCCATCTGTATTTCTTTCAGTCTGTCTGTCTTTCTCTCTTTGGCTGTCTTTCTTTATCTCTTGTCTGTCTTTTCATCAGACATTTTTGTCTTTCTCTCTGTCTGTCTGTGTGTCTGTCTGTCTGTCTGTCTGTAGGGGGCGGGCACTAAGGATCGTACTCTGATCCGTATCATGGTGAGTCGCTCTGAGGTCGACATGTTGGACATCAGACAGGAATATCTGCGTAACTACGGCAAATCCCTTTACAACGACATCTCAGTGAGTACACACACACACACACACACACACACACACACACACACACAGTTTTTAAGTGTGCGGACTACTAATGTGTGTGTATGTGTGTGTTTCTTTGCAGAGTGACACATCTGGTGACTACAAGAAGCTGCTGCTGAAGCTGTGTGGAGGAAGTGATTAAGAGTACACACACTGACACACACACACCGACACACACACACACACACACACACACACACACACACACACACATTTATTTTCCCACTGGTGCTCCTACAGCCTGGCGTGTGTGTGTGTGTGTGTGTGTGCTTGTGTGTGTGTGTGTGTGTGTGTTAAAACCTGTGGCAGATTTCTACACAGAGTTTATACTGCATTTATATCAGCTTGTAGCCACATAGCCGTGTTACACAGGAAGTACAATCATTATGGCCTTATAGAGTGTGTATGTGCCTTTATATATATATATAAAAATATAAATGTATATACACATCATTTTATACATCTATGTGTTTGTCTGTGAGTGTGTGTGGAACTAACAATCACAATAAAGTCTGATGTAGGAACATCATCGTGTACACTCATTACTGAACTTTCGCTGCATTTATACCTGTCTGTCTGTCTATCTGTCTATCTGTCTGTCTGTCTATCCCTCCATCTTTCTGTCTGCCTGTCCATCTCTATTTCCATGTGTCTTTCTCTCTCTCTCTCTTTTTCTCTGCACTTGTCTTTCTATCGTTAGGTCTCTGTGTCTCCATCTGTCTCTCTGTCCTTCATTCTTTGCATCTGTCTTTAATTCTGTCTGTCTCTCCATCCGCCTGTCTATCTGTATCAGTCTCATTATATACAGTCCTGTGCAAAAGATGTTAAAAATGAAACTAAACATTTCTCCACATAATAAAGTGCTTATAAACATCAGTAAACTGATAAACTGGAATAAATCAGTGGTTTTTTTGTGTGACTGTTTTCCTTTAAAGCTGCGTGAGTTCTCTCAGGTTCACTGCCTTTATACAGTTTTTCCTGACGTGGTTCTTCTGGAGGTTCTTCTTTCTCTGTTATGGAATATCTTACTTTCCTTTAACCACAGATACACATCTCTCTCTCTCTCTTTTTTTTTTGAACCCCTTTCTACTGACACACTAATTGCAGAAGAGATGCAGATTGAAGGTCCCATGCGTCTCAGAAGACACCCGAGAGTCGACTGAAGATCATCTGAGAGACCTTAATGTCACACTCCCTGTACGTCCGTCTGTACAGCTGTAAATTACTCCACCGACTCAGCAGTTAAGAACTTTTACCTTTATAAAAGGGTTCTACTTGGATCTGTCTCAGATAAAGTTCTACAGGGACCTTTAAGGGTTCCTCTAGTGGGACAACCGAAGAACCCGAGTGTGTTGCTGTCTGTCTGTGTGTGTATATAGGCCTGAGGTTCTAAGACTTCTTGTAGTCTGGCATTCCTGTAAATCTGTAAAATAAATACCGCTCGGTACAGATTTATTTCATGAGCATTATTTAAATGTGTACAGTAATATTTCATCTCTTTATTAGAGCCATACAGCGTTCTGTTCCAGAACCTTCCACTGATTAGACACATTAGACTGAATGAAAGAATAAAGTTTATAAGTGACTGATTTTTTAAACATTTTTTATTGTGGTTTGAAACCATTACATTTAAGGGAGCAGTTAAACAAGCTGACTATAAACACTATAATAGCTGTATAATAATTTTGATAATGGCTATTTTGCTTGTCTGTCTCTCTGTCTGTCTCTCTGTCTGTCTGTCTGTCTGTCTCTCTGTCTGTCTGTCTCTCTGTCTGTCTGTCTGTCTCTCTGTCTGTCTCTCTGTCTGTCTGTCTCTCTGTCTGTCTGTAACTTTAATGACATTAAGCAAAAATACTGCAGTGTTTAGCTCCGTTCACCATGATCTGTTGAAGTGCTCCCTCTACTGGCTCTGTAGTGAACTACAGTAACATTATTGGTGGAATTTGATAACCCGGAAGTAGTGATGGGAAATTCAGTGAGTCAGATCATTCGGCTCGTTTCACCAATAAACCGATTCTTTTTATTTATTATTTTTTTTAAAATGAAGTTTGGCCTATCCGTTGTTTAAATTGTTCAGAGAACGTTAAGAAACGAAAACTCTGTAAAAACAGCAACATGCTGTATAATTAAACTGATAAATATTCTGCAGTGAGCGTTAGATAATAATATGACCGAACCTCACTTATCTTTCATTAATAAAGTGGAATTTAAACAGGATGTCTGTCTATTTATCTTTACACTGTGCCAGATATTGATATGACTCACTGATTCTTTTTGATTCACAGTTGCAGTGTGTGTTATAAACTGTTACTGAATCATGAATATAGAATACCGATGTTATTAATGGATATTGAATATTGATGTTATTGATGTTACTGATGCATTTTCTGTAACAGCATCACAGGATCTATTTGTTTTTCTCTCGATTTAAAAAACAACAAAAACTATTCTGCAGAATGTGAGTCGGTTCCCAGTGTTCACCTAAAATAGTCGGTTCAAAGAGTCGACTCGTTCGAGCATGGGATTCAGAAACGTGCTCTGAATAAAAATGAGCTCAGAACACACACACACACACACACACACAAAGACATATATTCACACCCCACTGTGACACTGTATAACTAGCCTGGCCTGACTTGGTAGTATCTGGTAAGTGTGTGTGTGTGTGTGTGTGTGTGTGTGTGTGTGTGTGTGTGTGTGTATACATGCTGTGTTCCTAAAACTCCTCTCTCATGCCCTGTAGAGCAGATTACAGTATGATGATTATGTCCTGCTGGTGCTGCCAAATGAATTAATCTCTCTCTCTCTCTCTCTCTCTCTCTCTCTCTCTCTCTCTCTCTCTCTCTCTCTCTTTATATCTACATTTAAACATTATAAACATAATAAACAAACAAACAAAACCAAAAAACACAAGCAAACCACTTAACAACAGGGGAAAAAACAGACTGAGAGGTATCTGAACATATAGTGCTTATTCAGGGTGTGTGCAGGACGCTCGGGGTCTCACTGTTCCTCATTAAATTACAGACACACACATTTACACACACATTTACACACATTCACACGCAATAAAATAAAAAGTTTGATAAAATAATAGCAATAAAAGAAGAAAATACACACTGGTTTGAGTGTTGTGTACATGTTTACGGTGTTGTGTACACGTTTACAGTGGTGGTGTTATTGTGCGGCTGGTGGTCCTGTTCCACTGGTTACTCTTTTGTCATGTACTGACCCCTAAACACCCCTTAAACATGAAATACTTCAGTAGGAATTATTTGTGAAGGTGTCGGTGTTTTAGTGAGCACTTATTCATGCAGAAATATATACAGTCTGAATGGTTACATACACACAATATACAGCTGCAGCTCAAAGAATTAGAATATCATGGAAAAGTTTATTTTCCCCCCCATAATTTAATTAAAAAAAATTTTTTTTTGAACTAAATTATGGGATAAAATGAACTTTTACATGATATTCTAATTCTTTGAGCTGCAGCTGTATATTGTGTGTATCTAACCATTCAGACTGTATATATTTCTGCATGAATAAGTGCTCACTAAAACACCGACACCTTCACAAATAATTCCTACTTAAGTGTTTCATTTTTAAGGGGTGTTTAGGGGTCAGTACATGACAGGTGGATCTGATGAACTGGCCACATACCTGTGGAAGGAAAAGGAAAGAAAAGAAAGGAAAAGAAAAGAAAGAAAGAAAGAAAGAAAGAAAGAAAGAAAGAAAGAAAGAAAGAAAGAAAGAAAGAAAAGAAATGTGATAAAGAAAAAAGGGGAAACATTATATATAAAATCATATATACAGTATAAATCAGCTCCTCATATATTACATCATTATGTTCATTAAAATGAAGCTTATATTTATTCGTATTATTTGTATATTTGTTTTTAACTTGTTTTTAACTTGTTTTTGTTTTTTAAATGCACCTTTTAAAAGATATTGTTGAAAAAGTGGTATTAATTTTAAATTGTAAAACTTTTTCCATTTTTAAGCTTTAACAGGGTTCAGTGTTTCACCGTTTATCTTCTCACAGTATTACTCTGTTCTTTCTACTCTTTGCTCTATTGCTTTGTTTTGTTAATGTTACTATAAATTGAACACATAAATAAATGAATGAATAAACAAACAAACAAATAAATTCATGTACAATGAGATGATATTGGAAATAAAAATGATGATGATGATGATGATGATGATTAGTGTTATTAATGTTGGTGTTGATGAAGGTGAAAATGTCTTGTTTTGATTATTTAATCTTTTCTTGTCCCTTTAACACAAACACTTTCTGCATAGACTTTGCATTTCTTTATTATTATTTATCTCTATCTTTATCTTTATTATTTATATATCTGATGTAAAGCACTTTGAATTGCCTTTATGTATGAAATACGCTTTATAAATAAACTGTTTTCCCTTAAACTCTTCACTGTACCACTTTCATCCACCAGGAGGCGCTCAGAGACTCTTTTTCTACAGAAATAAACACTGTTACTATTATAAATTGTAATGGTCAGTATAGCAGTGTCTAATAGACATGAAAAGGCAGTAAAGTATTCTTAAATATCATTTATAAAAGTTGGCTACTAGTGAACTGCCCTGTAGTAAATATTATACTAAATTATATTTAGTATATATAAATATTATTATACTGTTGTTTATTTAGTCTATTTTATTTTTAGATTTATTATCACAATACACTGGCCTGTTAATAAATTATTTAGAAAGTACTGTTCTGTACATATTATATATCTGTATGGGATTGTGATGTGATAAGGGAGGTGTAATATATAGATTTACTCTTCACTAGTCCGTGTGCATGTTTATACACGACGTGGAAATAGAAACAGCTGTACAAAAATCAACCGATTTATCGGCTCGCTTACAAAATGGTGTCACTTTAGTTTATCTCAGATTATTCCTGTATTAGGACATCGAATTTATCATTTATAACAGTGGATATCTGTTTATGTCAGTGGTGCATGTCGTTCAGCATAATCTTGCAGTAATAACTAGAAGAAAATATTACACAATTTTGAGATAATAAGTAAGAATTTTGAGATATTAAATAAAAAAAATTGAGGTCAGAATTTTGAGATAATAAAAAATAAAGATAATAAGCCATAATTTTGAGATAACAAATAAAAAAATGAGATAATAAATCAGAATTTTAGATGTCAGAATTTTGAGATAAAAAATTAAGATGAATAAGTCAGAATTTTTAGATAATAAATAAAAAATTAAGATAATAAGCCATGATTTTGAGATAATAAATAAAAAAATGAGATAATAAATCAGAATTTTAGATGTCAGAATTTTGAGAAAATAAATTAAAAAAATTAGAGATGTCAGAATTTTTGAGATAAAATTTTTTATTTAGAATTTTTGAGATAAAAATTAAAGATAATAAGTAAGAATTTTGAGATAATAAATAAAAAATAAAGATAATAAGCCATAATTTTGAGATAATAAATAAAACAACCTTGAGATAATAAGTCAGAATTTTGAGATAAATTAAAAAAATAAAGATAATAAGTATGAATTTTGAGATAAATAAAAAAAAGTCAAAGTCAAGAGTTTTTATATCTCTACATACTGCTGCTGCCAAAATATACGTTATGCAATGTTTTTGCTTTCTACCTGGCAGGAATGGGCTTTAACACCGGACCTATTCTTTATTCAGCTTGGTCTGAGCAGCCACCAGAACACAGGCTGAACTGCTCCAACCTGTAGACCATCTTCACTACATCATAAACAATTCATATCAAGGCAAACAGAAGATGGTGCAGCAGTTAAACCAGCAGGTCAGAGCGAGCTGGGTTTCTCAGCAGGGTGGGGAGGAGGAAGGAATCTGACATATTTCTGGACGCTTTCTCAAAATGGTGTCGCTCTAGTTTATCTCGAATTATATAGTGTGTGTGTGTGTGTGTGTGTGTGTGTGTGTGTGTGTGACAGATTTGGGACGCCGCCTTGTCACGGCTACTGCGCAGGTTCTCGTGAGCGCGCGTTTGTTTCTGTGAAACAAACGCGCGCTCACGAGAACCTGCGCGCTCCTGTGAGTGAGGAGAAAGCGCTTCAGCTCAGCGTCCAACTCACCGCTTCTCCAAACCTGTTGCCTTTTTTGAATTTATTTATCATTTTTTATTATTGTTGTTATTATTTTAAGCCCCGAGAAGGACCGGATATACGAGGTACTGAATTATATATATATATATTTTCATTTAAAAAATGTTTTATTCGGATTTCAGTCGTCGAATTGAGATGTTTCTGGCGACTTAAAGCAGAATTGTGTTCGGTCTGGATGTTTTCTGTTTTTTTTTTTGTTATTAATGAAAAGCATCCGCCCTTCTGTGTACCTGTGTAACGGTAAATCTCTCCCTGAACAGCCTGACTAGCCTGGAGGAGAAGAAACACGGGAATAAATGAGGAATGTAAAGAGGAGTGAATGAGAAGAGGAATAGGAATAGGAGCGGATTTCCTGTCGCCTGTTCGCTTTGATGTTTCGGAGAAAACTAATCCCAAGAACGGAAACGACACCAGCCAGAGGAGTTTGAAGATCAGAATCGGAATGAGAAGAAAACACACCGTTTTCCATTTTAATACCACACACGCACTCTCTCTCTCTCTCTCTCTCTCTCAAGCTCATGAAGGACGGATATAATCTTCTAGAGCTGAAGCTGGTATCACCTCAGGACTCTGATCTTCAACATCCATGCAGAATGGAGTAATGTTTCATGTTGTTATATAATCATGGGCTAAAATGTTCCTATAAATCCATTTCAGTCTGTTTTTGATGGAAATTGTGCGACTAAAAATCCAGAACAAGACCAAGAAGTTACCAATAGTCGGTTCTTCCTTCAGGAGCCGTCATGTGAACTTCTCATCTCCTTCTCTCCATACACACCGCAATTATATAACAGTATATCTGAACTCCACTAACATGGTCTTAAATGGATTCTTCGTTGCTAAATCCGATTCCCGGAGTACGGATTAATCCTGATCGTGAACTTCATTTCATCGTTGATGGAGTTCCATCACTGATAAACATGACTCGCTTCTGATTTCCGTGATTTTCTCAGTGGGGTTTTTCCTGCTAGCACTTCCCACGTCGAGCGGGTCTACATGGCCGATGAGCATTCAGGGCCCGCATGCTTCCAGCTAAAGATGGTGACGTTCGGCACGAGCCCTCCCAAAACTCCATGATGGCGAACCCGAAGAAGATGGACCTGATCATCCCGTACTTTGCCGACGTGCCGTGCGACAGTAATGGCCAGCGCATGTGGTGGGCCTTCCTCGCGTCGTCCATGGTTACGTTCTTCGGCGGCCTCTTCATCATCCTGCTGTGGAGGACGGTCCGGTACCTGTGGACCGTGTGCTGTCACTGCAGCACCAAAAAAAAGGTAGAACATTACTTTTGTGAGGGAATTCCTGCTTGGTTAAAGGTTCCTTTGCTCCCTGATGACCCTAAATGTCCAATCTATAGTTGGTGATCCAACAAGGAGATCTATTCATACTTCTCAGATTCAACACACATAAGATTTAGATCTTGGATTTGAGTATTGGAGGCCATTTTAGTCCAAACGTTCTCCGTGGCCCAGTTCTAAACTTCAATTGTTCTGGTTCTAGTTCTTTCCTGGGTTAAACCCAGCCGACGTCTTAATCTTATTATTTTATCGAGTGGCCACGCTTGCTCATCAGTAGGTCACATGACCATAACGTGTCTGTAGGAACTCAGTAACTTCCCTAAAACCCTCTGGAAGTGTCGTTTCTCTGACACGCCCTTTTAAACCTCGTCTATATTTTATTGTTCTGCTTCTTTTTAAAAAAAAATCTTTTGAGAAACATGAGAAACTAATCCCGTCTGTACAGGGCTTTGGGCCGCATCTGTGTTCTAAACTAGAAAATATGATATATATATATATTATATAAATATTATGACTCATAGAGTTAAGAGCTTTATTTAAACATGGTGTGATTAGCACATTTTGCCATTGTGACCACACACACACACACACACACACACACACACACACACACACACACACACACACACACACACACACACAGTAATGGTAGTTTCCGTTTTTTCTAAGTGCCCTCATGATGTCTATCAGCTGATATTTCCTCTGTGTGTTTTTCCTCAGAAAATTTTTCCGTTTTGCGTTAAATTCCACTCATTAAATTCGAATGTAACTTTTTTGTTTAGTTGATTCTGCCTCATTAGACGCTAAATTTAGCCAAAAAAAAAAAAAAAATGCTTGTAATGTTCTCAAATTAAACCGAACCTAGAAATTAAATATATAATTCCTGTGTGTAGCGAGACTGGACAGTTTAAAAAGTACAACATTCCACGTTTATATGCAGAGAAGCATATAAAAAGAAAGCTAAACTGCCTGAAATGTCGATTTACAAATAAAATCCTTGTAAATTATATTTCAGATTTTATTTATTAGGCTGTTCTTACTCTGAGACATATCAGTTTGTAAACTGGAAATGTAAATACAACCAAAATCAGACATTACACATAAAAAAGAAATCAGTTTAATACACATGTTATTATATGTAATACATCACCACAGCAAGAACACTTGTGTTGGAAAGCTATTAAAGTATTCAGATTAGCGCGGGGCGGGCCTGTAGCCTCCAGGCTAACTGTTAATCTCATCAACGAAATTACCGACAAAATTGTTTGTTGGTGTCAACAATTAAACAAACAAACAAACAAACAAACAAACAAAAAAAAAACAGACTCAGAAAGCTGCTTATAACTTTTAAAAACACTGTAAATCTTTTCTCTGGAAGACAGTGACAGCCGTATCCGAACACTTCTCTCATCCTGGGTTATGATTTATTAATCGTTTCTACTCACAAATCCACACAGGAGATAAAGCTCCTGATTAACTGAGGATTTTCAGTGTTCGTACACACGGCATTCCACTACAGAAACAACACGAAAACCCATTTAATTCGACTTAACATCATTAAAAGGACGTGTTTAGGAGGCGGGGTTAAGCCTAGCAGTAAAGCAGGCGTGTAAATAAGATTTAACGTCTGTTTGTTGTTTGAGTTGAGAAAAGAGAGATCACGGATAAGATAGAGTTTAGCGTAACCTTCTTTACTCTTACTCCTTTTATTCTGTTTTGTTTACGTTGTAGTTTGACGTTAATCCCAAATGTTGTGTGGAAAAACAAATAAGACATTATTTAAGGTAATAATTCTAATAGCTGAAATATTTATAGTGTACATTTAATTTACTGTAGTTTTACTTTTGAGCGAATTATTAGTGTAGTTTATTTTTATTTTTTATTTTTTATTTTTGTTTTGTACTTATAGGTTTAGTTATTATTAATTATTGATGAGAGCTCTGGCGAGACACATTTTACCTACTACAGTCTTTTATCAGAACTTAAAAACCTCTAACCAGGTCAACGATCCTGTAACGTGACTGTGTGTCCTGTCTAGACGTGTTTAAAAAAAAAAAAAAAAAAATTTCTAATAAAAAATGTATTACAATGATTAACGTCTAGACAGGCCACGCCCGCTAGCGACAATCCGGTAACGTAAGTGTGACCTGTTTAGACATTTAAAAAATGTTCTGGTTAATAATGAATCCTGTAAGATGTACCATGAGTGTGAGTGAGGGATTAAAATAAGAGCACCGATGTAGAAGTTGAGTCCTGGACCTAATTTATAATGCGTTTGCTGACATCTTCAAGACAGGGCTGGTGAGGGAACGACTGTTTACAGCTGTTATAACGTAAGTGACAACAGGAACTAACTTGTTTCACGACGTTCCACAACAGTAAATGTAACTATAAATGGATAAAAAGTGTGAAAATTGTAATTGTTGGTACGTTGCTGTGGCGTAAGAGGAATAAAACACTTGGGGACGTGCTGGTAGAGGAACATAATCAGCTTTAGGGTGGTTACAGTAACTCTGCTTCATCACACCACTGCGTCACTGTGTTTTAGTACGACACACACACACACACACACACACACACACACACACACACACACACACACACCTAAACATACACTACTTTAACCTGTCACTTTACCTTTTTTTTTGTGTGTTTTCTTTTATTTTTGGACTTTATTCCTCTGTCCTCTGACTCTTCACTGGAGAGATTACTGAGTTACAGTATATTCTAAACGTTTGACAGGTCCGATATAAACAGAGTTCGGTATTCGTCGTATAAAGTAGTATGACTTGGACTCGATTTGGACTAATGGTTTAGTGACTTGACTGTAACACGAGTTAAAATAATCAAACCAGGTCAAGTTTACGCTGTAAAGTTTTTGCTTTTGCAGATGAAAATCACATATTGTAAAAGAATTCCCTGGATGCGATTTAAGCAATTTAGTGTCACTACAACCACAAAGTGTGTGTCACTGTGAGAATTTCGGATTAATTTCTGAGCGCTGCTGCTACGACGATCGTCTAAAATCCACCGATAGGACGACGGCAAACTCACAGCACGGCTACAGATAAGGTAGCGGCAATCTCCTCATTACCTCGAGCTCACGGTGAAGAATGTGTGTGTTTATGAGAACCTGTTTTCTGCACCAGCTGATTTCCGGATCACGCTGATTGTGAGCAGAACGTATATATAATCACAGGTCTATCATAAGAGGATCTTCACTGTATAATCTGACACAGAGACACGCGGCTATCATACAGTCTGCTGTAGAATTCACTACACAGTTTATTGAGATCTCGAACAGTGTGACGAGGAATCATCTACAGGATGCTGAATTAAAACAACAGATTCAGTACGATCAGTAACAATAAAGCAGTTTTAGTTAGAATAGATTCCCTGAAATATTTTCAGGTCATTCAAACCAGATCACTGATGAGAGAGAGAGAGAGAGACAGACAGACAGACAGACAGACAGATAGACAGACAGATAGATGAAGAGACATTAGATATCTGTTTGTCTTCCATGTTTGACATCGTGCCAGTAGTCAGGAATAGGTCTGATTTGCACAGACATTTTGGCCTCCACACACACACACACACACACACTCACACACACACACACACACACACACACACACACACACACACACACACTCTCTCTCTCTCTCTCTCTCTGCAGCTGTTGCCTTCCCTTCATTACAGGCCTGTCAAACATTACCCTGTGAATTGTGGGTATTTCCAGGCAGGTGCTCTGTCAGGCTGTTTAACACTTTCTGTTCTGCTTTATATCAAATTTATATTTCTGTTTCAGGTACAGCCACCAGGAGAGTGAGGAGGTAGAGCCGCGTTAGGAGAGTGAGGAGGTAGAGCCGCGTTAGGAGAGTGAGGAGGTAGAGCCGCGTTAGGAGAGAGAGGAGGTAGAGCCGTGTGAGGAGAGTGAGGAGGTAGAGCCGAGTGAGGAGGTAGAGCCGAGTGAGGAGGTAGAGCCGTGTGAGGAGAGTGAGGAGGTAGAGCCGCGTGAGGAGAGTGAGGAGGTAGAGCCGCGTTAGGAGAGTGAGGAGGTAGAGCCGTGTGAGGAGAGTGAGGAGGTAGAGCCGAGTGAGGAGAGTGAGGAGGTAGAGCCGCGTTAGGAGAGTGAGGAGGTAGAGCCGTGTGAGGAGAGTGAGGAGGTAGAGCCGTGTGAGGAGAGTGAGGAGGTAGAGCCGAGTGAGGAGGTAGAGCCGCGTTAGGAGAGTGAGGAGGTAGAGCCGCGTTAGGAGAGTGAGGAGGTAGAGCCGTGTGAGGAGAGTGAGGAGGTAGAGCCGTGTGAGGGGAGTGAGGAGGTAGAGCCGAGTGAGGAGGTAGAGCCGCGTTAGGAGAGTGAGGAGGTAGAGCCGTGTGAGGAGAGTGAGGAGGTAGAGCCGCGTTAGGAGAGTGAGGAGGTAGAGCCGCGTTAGGAGAGTGAGGAGGTAGAGCCGCGTTAGGAGAGTGAGGAGGTAGAGCCGTGTGAGGAGAGTGAGGAGGTAGAGCCGCGTGAGGAGAGTGAGGAGGTAGAGCCGCGTGAGGAGAGTGAGGAGGTAGAGCCGAGTGAGGAGAGTGAGGAGGAAGAGGCGCGTGAGGAGAGTGAGGAGGTAGAGCCGTGTGAGGAGAGTGAGGAGGTAGAGCCGCGTGAGGAGAGTGAGGAGGTAGAGCCGCGTGAGGAGAGTGAGGAGGTAGAGCCGCGTTAGGAGAGTGAGGAGGTAGAGCCGCGTGAGGAGAGTGAGGAGGTAGAGCCGCGTGAGGAGAGTGAGGAGGTAGAGCCGCGTTAGGAGAGTGAGGAGGTAGAGCCGCGTGAGGAGAGTGAGGAGGTAGAGCCGTGTGAGGAGAGTGAGGAGGTAGAGCCGCGTGAGGAGAGTGAGGAGGTAGAGCCGCGTGAGGAGAGTGAGGAGGTAGAGCCGCGTTAGGAGAGTGAGGAGGTAGAGCCGCGTGAGGAGAGTGAGGAGGTAGTTAATGAAGGGATTTGCTGTGTTGCATTTACTCGTTAGGATAAAGAAGAATGGAGACAGTGGTGTCATCTTCTCAGATTATCCGGATTAAAACGTGTGTAAAGTCCAATCTTAACTCCTCTCATCTACTCATTTGCAGTCTGATCTCGACTTTCAATTGAAAGGCTAAATATTTTTTTTTAAATGCAACATTAAACACAGTTGTCTTTTTCCTTTCAATAAAACAGCAGATGAGCCAATCAGCATATGAATCTGGATTGATTGACAGGTGCTACAACAAAGCATCATCATCATCATCATCATCATCATCATCATCATCATCATCATGATTGTTTAAATCATATACAGCTTGTTGTTAGAGGCTAACACTGGTTCAGTAATGTGCTAATGAGTGTGTAGTGATTTAGCAGTGTTTATCACCTCACTATAATCTTTAATATACACATATGAGTGTGTGTGTGTGTGTGTGTGTGTGTGTGTGTGTGTGTGTGTGTGTGTGTGTGTGTGTGTGTGTGAGAGAGAGCGAGAGAGAAAGGGTTTACTTCTTCAACAACATGTTTGCTTGGTGGGTGGGCCTGTCTCTGTCTGTCTGTCTGTCTGTCTGTCTGTCTGTCTCTCTCTCTCTCTCTCTCTCTCTCTCTCTTTCACTCAGTCTCTCAGTTTGTGTGTGTCTCTCAGTCTCCCTCTCTCTCTCAGTCTCTCTCTCTCTCTCAGCATCTGTGTGTCTGTCTCTCAGTCTTTCAGTCTCTCTCAGTCTCTCAGTGTGTGTCTCTCTCTCTCAGTCTCTCAGTGTGTGTCTCTCTCTCAGTCTCTCAGTGTGTGTCTCTCTCTCAGTCTCTCAGTGTGTGTCTCTCTCTCTCAGTCTCTCAGTGTGTGTCTCTCTCTCTCAGTCTCTCAGTGTGTGTGTCTCTCTCTCAGTCTCTCAGTGTGTGTCTCTCTCTCAGTCTCTCAGTGTGTGTCTCTCTCTCTGAGTCTCTCAGTGTGTGTCTCTCTCTCAGTCTTTCAGTCTTTCTCAGTCTCTCAGTGTGTCTCTCTCTCTCAGTCTCTCAGTGTGTGTCTCTCTCTCTCAGTCTCTCAGTGTGTGTCTCTCTCTCAGTCTCTCAGTGTGTGTCTCTCTCTCTCAGTCTCTCAGTGTGTGTGTCTCTCTCTCAGTCTCTCAGTGTGTGTCTCTCTCTCTCAGTCTCTCATTGTGTGTCTCTCTCTCTCAGTCTCTCAGTGTGTGTGTCTCTCTCTCAGTCTTTCAGTCTCTCTCAGTCTCTCAGTGTGTGTCTCTCTCTCAGTCTCTCAGTGTGTGTCTCTCTCTCAGTCTCTCAGTGTGTCTCTCTCTCTCAGTTTTTCAGTCTCTCTCAGTCGTTCTCTCTCTGTCTCTCTCAGTTTCAGTTTTCGTGTGCTTTATTGGCATGATGAACTGTACATTTGTATTGCCAAAGCACGTATAAGGGAAGGTTAGCGTAAACACGAGAGAAATAAAATAAAAGACAAAACAAAATAAAATAAAACTGAATAAAATACTAATAGATTAAATGTAAAAATAGTGCAAACAGTGTACATAATAAAATTATGTATGGACAAAATAAATTTACTATATACAGAATAATTGAAAAAAAGAAGGATAAAATGTGTAAAATTACAGGATAAAAATGAATTTACTAATAAAGGTAAGAAAAAGATGTAAGACAACAAGAATAAAGAAGAGCAATCACAATAATGACAGGAAACATGAGGGCGGGGCAGATCACTCACTGTCCCTAATATTGTGGCAGGCCGAGACGTACTGTGCTGCTAATATACAGCCGTCTTTATCTTCTCCTAGCAGGAGGGGGAGTTTTTCACTGTGTGACAGATTGTGGAATGTTTGGTGTGTGTGTGTGTGTGTGTAATTTTGGGGAAGAATGTGTCTCGGATGTGTGTGTGTGTGTGTGTGTGTGTGTGTGTGTGTGTGTGTGTGTTGTGTGTGTGTGTGTGTGTGTGTGTGTGTGTGTGTTGTGTGTGTGTGTGTGTGTGTGTGTGTGTGTGTGTGTGTGTGTGTGTGTGTGTGTGTGTTCTGTTAGGAAGTGCAGCGCCGTCTCAGTTGTGTTTTGGTTGTAGTGTAGCACAACCTTTCTTCCTGTGGGAGCCATGTTTTCCTGTGTCTGCCTGTTTCTATTGCTAGGGCGTGGCCACCAAGTCTGTACCTGGTCAAGGTGTTTCTCAGTGTTTTATCTGTCACTGTGTACAGAGAGTCTGCCGTGGGGGGGTGGCGTTGGGTGGGGTGGGGTGGGGTGGGGGGTCTCTTCAGGGCCGAACAGCACTGCGTTTTACTCTGGTGTTGTGTTTGGGTTTCCCAGTAGGTGATGAAGTTTTATTTCATTTGTGTTGTAATTTGGTCTAATCTGATGTGTTTGGGTCTAATCTGATGTGTTTGGGTCTAATCTGATGTGTCTGACTTTGTTGTTCTGGTCTGAAGTGTCAGTGTGGTGGGGGTTAGTAGGACTGGTGATCCACACACACACACACACACACACACACACACACACACACACACACACACACACACACACACACACACACACACAGTTTTTCCATCTTGTGCACGTATGTCACTCTCCCCTATACTCAAAGTTAGCACTTGTTGCTAAGCAACAAGTAACTATTCCTCATCGAGGGTTATCATATAAACAGGAACCTGTTATGCCGGAGGAAGAGAGCGAGAGAGAGAGAGAGAGAGAGAGAGAGAGAGAGAGAGAGAGAGGAGGGTGGAGAGATGAAGTTAGAGAGACATTCGCGTCACTTGCCCCGCCCATGTTGTGTCACTAACGGTCACTTTGCCGTTAGTGACAGGAATTCTCCAGCTCTCATAGAAGATAAATGACTTCCAGCCACATCATCATGTCACTGCTGGTGTGTGTGTGTGTGTGTGTGTGTGTGTGTGTGTGTGTGTGTGTGTGTGTGTGTGTGGATTAAATATCTCACACACAAGCATCATTTAGAAGGTCAACTCTAAATCCACCTCTGTCCCTCTCTCTCTCTCTCTCTCTCTCTTTCTCTCTCTCTGTCCCTCTCTCTCTCTCTCTCTCTCTCTCTCTCTCTGTCCCTCTCTCGCTCTCAATCATCAGGTCAGAGTTACTTCCTGTTCTTATTACCATACTTTAAAGACAATAAATAAATAAATAAATAAATAAATAAATAACTGAACACTGCACTCGTTCCTGAAATACAGAAATACAGTTACATCCTGTACAGGGTCAGTCCATCTCCAGTGGTCTAATAATTGTAAAGTTGGTTGCTTGACTGTTTTTAATTTTATTAATTATTTTGAATGATTACCTTTATGTATTAGCATTGCAAAACCACCAGTTTTGTTATTGTTGTTTCTTATTTATTTTACTTGGTTTAACTACAACCCCAATTCCCAAAAACGCTAATAAAAACACAGAGGAGTGATTTGTAAATGTACTTTGACTTGTATTTAAACAAAAGACGTATAAAGACGAGGTATTTGATGTTTTATCTAATCAACTGCATCGGTTTTTTTTTGAAGTTAAACGTTTATTTTGAAATCGATGCATGCAACACGTTCCAAAAAAGTTGGGACAGGGGCAATTTAGGACTTATAGTGATGTGAGAAGTCGAAATAAGAAGGTGATGTGAAACAGGTGAGGTGATCGTCTAATCATAGTATATAAGGAGCCTCCAAAAAAGGCCTAGTCCTTCAAGAGTAAGGATGGGTCGAGGCTCAACAATCTTCTTCTACATCACCTTCTACAGAGCACAATATAATTAAAAGATTCAAGGAATCCGGTCTAATCTCGGTGCGTAAAGGGCGTGGCCAAAAACCTCTTCTGAATTAAAAACCCTCATGAGTCTGTAATGGAGATCCTGACATGGGCTCAGGAATACTTTGGTAAACCTGTCAGTCGACACCATTCACCGCTGCATCCACAGACGCTAGTTAAGGCTTTACTATGCAAAGCAGAAGCCGTACATCAACACTGTCCAGAAGCTCCGCCCACTTCTCTGGGCTCGGTCTCATCCGAGATGGACAGTAGCACAGTGGAATGGTGTTTTGTGGTCCGATGAGTCGACATTTCAAATAGTTTTTGGACAGAACGGCCGTCGTGTTCTCCGGGCCAAAGAGGAAAAGGACCATCCGAGCTGTTATCAGCGTCGGGTCCAAAAGCCAGTGTCTGTCATGGTATGGGGGCGTGTCAGTGCCCATGGCATGGGGAACCTGCACATCTGTGAGGGCATCATTAATGCAGAAAGATATGTACCCATTTTGGAGCATCATAAGCTGCCATTAAGAGCAGGACAACCACAACCAAACCATATTCTGCCCGGATGGTTGTGTAAGCAGAGAGTGCGGGTGTTAGCATGGCCTGCCTGCAGTCCTGACCCGTCTCCCATTGAGAATGTGTGGAGCATTATGGAGCGCAAAATCAGGCAACGAAGCCCCGTACAGCTGCACAGCTGAAGAAATGCATAATGCATGAATGGGTGAAAAATTCCACTCGCTAAACTTAACCAACTGGTGTCTTCAGTCCCAAACACTTAATAAGTGTCATTAAAAGTAAAGGTGATGTTACACAGCGGGAAACAGTCGACTGTCCCAATTTATTTGGAGTGTGTTGCAGTCATCAGATTTGATGTAAAACATCAGATAACATGTTAATAATGTGTTTAATAATGTATAGTACAGGGTGAAATGAATTTTCAAATGACTCCTTTTGTTTGCTTTTTTGCATTTTCCATACTGTCCCAACTTTTTCGGAATTGGGGTTGGGGTACGACGGCCATCTTTGTGTCATGATACACAACAGATATTGGTTATACAGCTGCTAACGGAAACCTCAGTATCTCAGCTCAGGATGGTCCTAGTTCCTTGGAATATAAACTGATCTCTAGAGCACATTACAAGGTACATGGACATATATAAACATTTTACACATTCATGTTCCTTAGACTTAGAACTTAAGTCCAAATGTAACGCTCAAGATCGCTCACAGTTCCAGTTTTAGGGTCAATTTATAATGGGAAAGGTTTGAATAAAATTTTTTTAGGGGGTACCTGGGTAAGTATAGTGTGCAGTGGTAGCTCAGTGGTTAAGACGTTGGACTACGGATCGGAAGGTCGTGAGTTAAATAAGAAATGAATGTCCGTCACTCAGGTGAACAATGTATGCAGAACATTTCAGATTTGAAACTTCTCTTATTATTATTATTATTTTATGGGGATGAGAAAGTGCAATTATTTAAAAAAAAACAGCCTTATTTTCAGGTTGAATATCTCTGGTGGGGGATCAGACACGAGCCTGAATTTTTCAGAAAAATATCTCCTCTATAGTAGCATTGTGCTGTAAAAATATTGAGTTTGAGATCCCACTGGTTACAGAGCTGGGGTTAGTAGAAATCTGGGGAACAGCCTACTTTATTCTGCATTTTGAGAAATGAACAGATGTAATATGAACATAACAAATAATAAAAATAAACAGTATTTTACAATAATTATGTTTATGATTGTATGACTGTATCAGCAACAGTGAAGCATGATCTCTCACAGGGTTCTTCAAATCGGCAGTTTAGCTCCAACCTCCAAACTCACCTGCCTGTAAGTTTCTAGTAATCCTGAAGACCTCGGTTAGCTTATTCAGGTGTGTTTGATTAGGGTTGGAGCTAAACTCTGCAGGACAGTGGACCTCGAGGGCCAGATTAGAAGAACCAGCCTGATCTCTCATGTTGGTACAGGTCTACAGTTGGAATGCGTGAATAGATTTTATCCAAATATGGAAGTACAGTGTTGAGTTGGTGTTTTACAGATGAACAGAGCTGTGGTGGTGTTTCTCCTGTGATAAAAGCAGTGAGTGCCTTCTGAGCTGTAGTCGCTAACTTCCTGTACCTTGTAATGTGCTCTAGAGATGAGTTTTTGTTCCAAGGAGCTAAGGAACTAGGACCATCCTGAGCCGAGATACTGAGGTAGAGGTAATCACAAGAAATTTAAAAAAAAATTAAAAACGGTCAAGCAACCAACATTATAATTACCACTTGAGATGGACTGACCTTATTATACACACTATACATATTCCCTGTACACACACACACACACACACACACACACACACACACACACACACACACACACACCCTTCTCATCAGCATGTCTTTACAAAGTGTTTGAACTTTTACTCTTTACGTCCCTCAGTGTGTATGTAAATATATTTGGGGGTTTTGCGATGCTCTTGTCTCTTACACTGTACCGTAACCTTAATGATGGACCTGTAGAGGAAAATAAACCCTGTGCTAATTTAAAACTAAATACAGCAAACAGCGGGGGATTAGATTAGAAAACAATTAGACAAAACCCTCATTCCCCTGTAAGGATTATTCATTCCAAATATAATACATTATATAAATACTGAATTTTTATTATCTTATTTATTTATTTATTTTTAAGCATTATTGTCTAATTTTTCTAATCTAGTTCCTGCCAGTTCTGGTTTGAGTTCCTGGTAAAAAAAAACAAAAACAAAATAAAACAAAACAAAAACAAACAAAAAAACCCTTAATAGAACACAAAGAAATAAAACATCCCATAATAACATGTGACAGATTGGTTTATTAGTTTTTTTTATTTATTTATACTTTTTTTTTTTTAATACAAGATTCTACAAAATACATCAAAATACATAGAGTTACAGATTATTATTATACTGCAATTAGACTTTTCTCTAATCTATCATTTTTCAGTATTATACTGAAATTACAGTTGTTTAATTTAATTTAAATGTTTTACTTATAAAAACAAATAAACAAGATGTAATTTTTTAAAAATTATTATATAAAAACAAACAAACCCTAAACCATTAAATCATTAACTCAAAAAATGTTTTTTTTGTAAAAATAAATAAATAAATAAATAAAAACAAATAAAAAATGAACCTCGCTCAAAAGTATAAACTAAATAAAATATCCCACAATAGCATGTTAGCTTGTTACTGAATCAGATCGGATTATTACTAATCACACCACTGGATATCTTTACTGTTTATTCACTAATAAAGGACATGTTTCTTCAAAGTGATCTCACTTTGATTGCCAAGAAAGTCTCACTATAAAAAATCCTTGGACTTGATTTAGTGTCGCTCAACTAATTTAGAAAAGTGACACTGCCTTTACAGAGCTGGCAAAAACTGCTACGGCTAAAACGCTAAGTCATGGTGCAGTTATTAATGTCCCGAAAAACAGTTTTATTTTCTCTATTCCAGACTTTCAGCCATCAGCTGTGAATCTCTAGTTCACTGTCATGAATATTGCGTTATATTTGTGTGTATTCTCTATCAGGTCAGATGCTGGGTTTTAGTTTCAGCTTTAATGTATATATAGAGGATATCTGCTGATGCCTGAACATTAAGCTTTTAAATTTGTGGAGAGTTCTCGGCTAATTAAGTGAATAGGTTGCACTGATTTATAAGCAGTACTCAGCCAATGATGGAAATGAGGGCAGATTAAAAGGATAGAGAGAGAGAGAGAGAGAGAGAGAGAGAGAGAGAGAGAGAGAGAGAGATTAAATGGATATGAGGCTGAATAATGCAGAGGTCTGAGGAAATTGTCTCGGCTCTAATGTGCTCCTGTGAGCTGAATGTTGATGTGGACGGATGGAGGCTCGGCATTGGGGCTAAACAGGGATGAGTCAGGCTTAATTTAACTCCACAAGATGAATTTTAGAATTTCAAAACCCCCTGTTTAAGAGCAGTAAGTGATCAGAGACGAGGCAGGGGAGCTCGTGCTTAAAGCTCTGGTTTACCTCTTTAGATCCTCTTCAGATCACCTTCTTAGCTCATCAGTTCATTTGAGCTTAATATATTTGAGCTGATCATTAACCTGATCATTAATTAATTTGAGCTGATCATTAATATATTTGAGCTGATCATTAATTAATTTGAGCTGATCATTAACCTGATCATTAATTAATTTGAGCTGATCATTAATTAATTTGAGCTGATCATTAACCTGATCATTAATTAATTTGAGCTTATCATTAATTAATTTGAGCTGATCATTAATTAATTTGAGCTGATCATTAACCTGATTATTAATTAATTTGAGCTGATCATTAATTAATTTGAGCTGATCATTAATTAATTTGAGCTGATAATTAACCTGATCATTAATTAATTTGAGCTGATCTTTAACCTGATTATTAATTAATTTGAGCAGATCATTACCCTGATCATTAATTAATTTGAGCTGATCATTAACCTGATCATTAATTAATTTGAGCTGATCTTTAACCTGATCATTAATTATTTTGAGCTGATCATTAATATATTTGAGCTGATCATTAATTAATTTGAGCTGATCATTAATATATTTGAGCTGATCATTAATTAATTTGAGCTGATCATTAATCTGATCATTAATATATTTGAGCTGATCATTAATTAATTTGAGCTGATCTTTAACCTGATCATTAATTAATTTGAGCAGATCATTAATTAATTTGAGCTGATCTTTAACCTGATTATTAATTAATTTGAGCTGATCTTTAACCTGATCATTAATATATTTGAGCTGATCTTTAACCTGATCATTAATTAATTTGAGCAGATCATTAATTAATTTGAGCTGATCTTTAACCTGATTATTAATTAATTTGAGCTGATCTTTAACCTGATTATTAATTAATTTGAGCTGATCATTAATTAATTTGAGCTGATCATTAACCTGATTATTAATTAATTTGAGCTGATCATTAATTAATTTGAGCTGATCTTTAACCTGATTATTAATTAATTTGAGCTGATCATGAATTTATTTGACTTGATCTTTAAGCTGATATTTGAGCTGATCTTTAAGCTGATATTTGAGCTGATCTTTAAGCTGATATTTGAGCTGATCTTTAAGCTGACCTATAGCTGATGAGGTGATCTATAAGCATGAAGTGGACATTGGTGATTTTGAGTTTTTGGAGAATTGGGCTCTGGTGCATGAAAATGAGATAAACCCGGATAAATTGCAGACTGCATTACGGCTGTGATGTTGATGAACTCGGTTCAGTGTGACGGGAACAGCAGGAGGTGTCTGTTCACTCCAAAACTCTGTCATCTCTCATTTAGGAATCTGAATAATTTCTTACATGCGCTGCTTTGACGAACATAAATTAGTGTGACGGCGAGGCAGGGGAGTGTGTCATAACACATTCACTAATGGCTGTGAGAAAGCAGAGTGAAGTACACTACGCTGTGTGGATCCTAATTTCTCTACACTTCCTGTACTGTATCCTACATACCACTATACACCGCCCTCCACTAATAGTGGCCCCCCCGGTAAATATGAGCAGTGAAGGCTGTGAAAAATTGTCTTTATTGTTTAACCTTTTGATCTTTTGTTAAAAAATTCATAAAAATTCTCTGCTGTCATGAATATCAAACAACTGCAAACACAACACAGGTTTATCTGAAATATCTTTATTAAATATAGGTGTGCAACAATTATTGGCACCCCTATGAATTCATATGAGAAAAATATATTTGAAGTATTGCAGAAGTTAGTTGTGTCTTGGGGTCAGAAAGTCCCCAAAACTACAATCTGAAGTCACCTACATCATCACAAGTTGTCTGGAAGGGTTTCAAGAAAAAAGCCTCTACTCTCATCCAAAAACAAACTCAAGCATCTTCAGTTTGCCAGACACTACTGGACCTTCAGATGGGATCAGGTTCTATGGTCAGATGAAACCAAAAATAGGGCTTTTTGGCAATAAACACCAGAGGTGGTTTTGGAGCACACAGAGAGGTAGCCATATGGAAAAGTACCTCATGCCCACGGTTAAATATGGTGGTGGCTCTTTAATGTTTTTGGGCTGTTTTTCTGCCAGAGGACCTGGACATTTTGTTAGGATACATGGCATCATGGACTCTATCAGATATCAACAGATATTAAATGAAAACCTGACTGCCTCTGCCAGAAAGCTTCAAATGGGCCGTGGTCGGATCTTCCAGCAGGACAATGATCCAAAACATACATGAAAATCAACACAAAAATGGTTTACTGACCACAAAATCAAGGTCCTGCCCTGGCCATCCCAGTCCCCTGACCTGAAACCCATAGAAAACCTGTGGGGTGAACTGAAGAGGAGAGTCCACCAGCGTGGACCTCGAAATGTGAAGGATCTGGAGAGATTCTGTATGGAGGAATGGTCTCAGATCCCTTGCCATGTATTCTCCAACCTCATCAGGCATTATAGGAGAAGACTCAGAGCTGTTATCTTGGCAAAGGGAGGGGGCACAAAGTATTGAGTAAAAGGGTGCCAATAATTGTTGCACACCTATATTTAACAAATAGATATTTTTTTTGATAAACCTGTGTTGTGTTTGCAGTTGTTTGATATCCATGAGAGCAGAGTATTTTTGTGAATTTTTTAAAACAAAAGATCAAAAGGTTAAACAATAAAGACAATTTTCACAGCCTTCTTTGCTCATATTTACCGAGGGGCTGATATTAGTGGAGGGCGGTGTATATACTGTACTACATGCATTCTATACTACACAATACACACTGCGGATCTCTATACCACTACATATACCATATACATATACAACACTGCAAGAAAAATACTCAGGGAAGTTTTTCTTGTACTCAGCAGTACTTTGTGTGACAACATACACAACTGTACACACAGTGTATTCAATCACACATTCACCTGCACCATTTGAGTTAAAACGACAGCCTGCTAGCCAACAAAGCCACCCTGACGCTTAGCCCCACCCTATTGGTGATTGCACAACCCCATAATTAGTTAAAAACCTCATCATATACTCATCATACCCCGCCCTGTGTACTGAATACTATACTCATCATACCCCGCCCTGTGTACTGAATACTATACTCATCATACCCCGCCCTGTGTGCTGAATACTATACTCATCACACCCCGCCCTCTGTACTGAATACTATACTCATCATACCCCGCCCTGTGTGCTGAATACTATACTCATCACACCCCGCCCTGTGTACTGAATACTATACTCATCACACCCCGCCCTGTGTGCTGAATACTATACTCATCACACCCCGCCCTGTGTACTGAATACTATACTCATCACACCCCGCCCTGTGTGCTGAATACTATACTCATCACACCCCGCCCTGTGTGCTGAATACTATACTCATCACACCCCGCCCTCTGTGCTGAATACTATACTCATCACACCCCGCCCTGTGTGCTGAATACTATACTCATCACACCCCGCCCTCTGTACTGAATACTATACTCATCGCACCCCGCCCTGTGTGCTGAATACTATACTCATCACACCCCGCCCTCTGTACTGAATACTATACTCATCGCACCCCGCCCTGTGTGCTGAATACTATACTCATCACACCCCGCCCTCTGTACTGAATACTATACTCATCGCACCCCGCCCTGTGTACTGAATACTATACTCATCACACCCCGCCCTGTGTGCTGAATACTATACTCATCGCACCCCGCCCTGTGTACTGAATACTATACTCATCACACCCCGCCCTGTGTGCTGAATACTATACTCATCACACCCCGCCCTTTGTGCTGAATACTATACTCATCACACCCCGCCCTGTGTGCTGAATACTATACTCATCACACCCCGCCCTGTGTGCTGAATACTATACTCATCACACCCCGCCCTGTGTGCTGAATACTATACTCATCACACCCCGCCCTGTGTACTGAATACTATACTCATCATACCCCGCCCTGTGTGCTGAATACTATACTCATCACACCCCGCCCTGTGTACTGAATACTATACTCATCACACCCCGCCCTGTGTGCTGAATACTATACTCATCATACCCCGCCCTGTGTACTGAATACTATACTCATCACACCCCGCCCTGTGTGCTGAATACTATACTCATCATACCCCGCCCTGTGTACTGAATACTATACTCATCACACCCCGCCCTCTGTACTGAATACTATACTCATCATACCCCGCCCTGTGTACTGAATACTATACTCATCACACCCCGCCCTCTGTACTGAATACTATACTCATCATACCCCGCCCTGTGTACTGAATACTATACTCATCACACCCCGCCCTCTGTACTGAATACTATACTCATCATACCCCGCCCTGTGTACTGAATACTATACTCATCACACCCCGCCCTCTGTACTGAATACTATACTCATCATACCCCGCCCTGTGTACTGAATACTATACTCATCACACCCCGCCCTCTGTACTGAATACTATACTCATCATACCCCGCCCTGTGTACTGAATACTATACTCATCACACCCCGCCCTCTGTACTGAATACTATACTCATCATACCCCGCCCTGTGTACTGAATACTATACTCATCATACCCCGCCCTGTGTACTGAATACTATAGTCATCATACCCCGCCCTGTGTACTGAATACTATACTCATCACACCCCACCCTGTGTACTGAATACTATACTCATCACACCCCGCCCTCTGTACTGAATACTATACTCATCACACCCCGCCCTGTGTACTGAATACTATACTCATCACACCCCGCCCTCTGTACTGAATACTATACTCATCACACCCCGCCCTCTGTACTGAATACTATACTCATCACACCCCGCCCTGTGTGCTGAATACTATACTCATCACACCCCGCCCTGTGTACTGAATACTATACTCATCATACCCCGCCCTGTGTGCTGAATACTATACTCATCACACCCCGCCCTGTGTACTGAATACTATACTCATCATACCCCACCCTGTGTACTGAATACTATACTCATCACACCCCACCCTCTGTACTGAATACTATACTCATCACACCCCGCCCTCTGTACTGAATACTATACTCATCACACCCCGCCCTGTGTACTGAATACTATACTCATCACACCCCGCCCTGTGTACTGAATACTATACTCATCATACCCCACCCTGTGTACTGAATACTATACTCATCATACCCCACCCTGTGTACTGAATACTATACTCATCATACCCCACCCTGTGTACTGAATACTATACTCATCACACCCCACCCTCTGTACTGAATACTATACTCATCATACCCCACCATGTGTACTGAATACTATACTCATCACACCCCGCCCTGTGTACTGAATACTATACTCATCATACCCCACCCTGTGTACTGAATACTATACTCATCATACCCCACCCTGTGTACTGAATACTATACTCATCATACCCCACCCTGTGTACTGAATACTATACTCATCATACCCCACCCTGTTTACTGAATACTTTTGCTTTTCTGACTCATCTCTTCTTAAATTCAGTATTGTGGCTATAAATGAGTTTTTGGGGTTTAGGACACTGTGAAATGGCCGATATTCCAGTACAGAGAGTAGACAGAGTGTACTGTAGGGTTTGGGATGGAGCCTCTGTGTGTGTGTGTGTGTGTGTGTGTGTGTGTGTGTGTGTGTGTGTGTGTGTGTGTGTGTCACCCTGAAGGAACAGACTGTAACAGAGTGAGTTAGATGAGTGATACTACAGTAATAGATTTAGGTGGTATAATTGAGGGCAGGTGGGGTTTATGTGTAGGAGATGTCAGAGTGGATTAGTGAGGAGATTAATGACACACTGCACATCTCTGATTCACCACCTCATCCTCACACACACTTTAATTACAGAGACTGTCACGTTTCTGAACTTTACCATCTTATACATTAAATATTTATTCTCATTGTTTATTATGGTGAAGAGGTCAGCGCTGTGATGCCAATTACACACACACACACACACACACACACACACACACACACACACACACACACAGCACCATCACATCAGTTCAACTTTTTTTTTGTTTTTTTGTTTTTACCTGTAATACTGATACAACCACTATACACAGACTTCTGTTTGTGTGTGTGTGTGTGTGTGTGTGTGTGTGTGTGTATGTGTGTGTAGAGTAACAAATATTGTTTGTTTATTTTTTTGTGTTGCGCTGTTATTTATACTGCAGTCTGTAGCTATATTTGTCTGTCTGTCTGTCTGCCTGCCTGTGTCTACCCGTCTGTCTGTCTGTCTGTCTGCCTGCCTGTGTCTACCCGTCTGTCTGTCTGTCTGTCTGTCTGTCTATCTATTTGTTTCTCTGTGTCTTTGATCTGTCTATCTCTCTCTCTCTCTGCCTTTCTGACTCTTGGTCTGTCTCTCTCTCTGTTTGTCTCTCTGTGCTTGTATTTGTCTACCTATCTTGTCTGTTACTCTGCCTGTCTTTCTGTCTGTCTGTATGTCTGTCTCTCTACCTGTCTGTTCATATGTCTGTCTGTTATTATAACTGTCTGTGTGTCTGGCTGTATATCTGTCTGCCTCTTTGTCTCTCTGTGTGCCTGTTTATCTGTCTACCTGGCTGTCTCTCCATCTGTCTGTCTGTCTGTCTGTCTGTCAACCTGTCTTGGTCTATCTGTCTCTCTGCCTGTCTCTCTATGCGTCTCTGTGAATGCGGAGGCTGTACTGTTGATTAATGTGCTTTGTAGTGAAGTGTGTTCCTGTAATTTCCCATCATGCCCTCCTCCATCTCAATCTCTCTCATCATCTGTCTCATTGAATATGTACTCAGTACAGAGGAGGAGGAGGAGGAGGAGGAGGAGGAAGAGGGACACAATCATCCATCATTATTTTTCATGTTTTTCATGGGTTTTGTTGTGTTTATTTCACAGATATCCACTAGTCTTGTGTGACTTTTCTATTTAAGACACGACTGACACGACTGACACGACTGACCTCCTCACTGTGACATGTGGAAACTTTCACACAGTGATGAATAAATCAAACTGATGTTATATGAACTAATGTTGTTCTCTGTATTATTTAAATAAAAAGCTGCAGATGAAAGCTGCTCTAATTCTGCCTGCTTTCCACAGAGCTGCTGAGTTCTGGATTGTGATTGGGTCAGAAGGTGTTGATTAATTCTCTATAACAGCAGCTCTGACAGTAGTGCAGCTGCAAATCACAGGTTTATATTAATGCGCTCGTTCTAATACGGTGTGTGTGTGTGTGTTTGTGTGTGTGTGTGTGTGTGTGTGTGTGTGTGTGTGTGTGTGTGTGTGTGTGTGTGTGTACACGTGTCTGCGTTAATTAAAACCAAGTCACTTGTGTGGTTCATAAGAAATGTCTGACATTTAACACCAGCACCTTCTGCCCTTTACTTCGTGTGTGTGTTATATTTATGTGCCTAGAGTCACACACCTCAGGCTCAGTGGGAAATGCACAGGAGACTGTAATTAACCTGTACAAAAGCTTTTTAGCCCCACCCTGTCCTTTCTAACCCCATACACTCCTTTCTAGCCCCACCCTGTCCTTTCTAACCCCACCCTGTCCTTTCTAACCCCATATACTCCTTTCTAGCCCCACCCTGTCCTTTCTAACCCCACCCTGTCCTTTCTAACCCCATACACTCCTTTCTAGCCCCACCCTGTCCTTTCTAACCCCACCCTGTCCTTTCTAACCCCATACACTCCTTTCTAGCCCCACCCTGTCCTTTCTAACCCCCCACACTCCTTTCTCCCCCCACCCTGGCCTTTCTAACCCCATACACTCCTTTCTAGCCCCACCCTGTCCTTTCTAACCCCATACACTCCTTTCTAGCCCCACCCTGTCCTTTCTAACCCCATACACTCCTTTCTAGCCCCACCCTGTCCTTTCTAACCCCATATACTCCTTTCTAGCCCCACCCTGTCCTTTCTAACCCCACCCTGTCCTTTCTAACCCCATACACTCCTTTCTAGCCCCACCCTGTCCTTTCTAGCCACACCCTGTCCTTTCTAACCCCATACACTCCTTTCTAGCCCCACCCTGTCCTTTCTAACCCCATACACTCCTTTCTAGCCCCACCCTGTCCTTTCTAGCCCCACCCTGACCTTTCTGACCCTGCCCTGACATTTCTAACCCCATCAAGTCCTTTCTAACCCCACCCTGCACTATCTAGCCCCGCCCTTCCCTCATTTCTCATACACACAGAACAACATACTGACTTTGCTATATCGTTGTCCTTCTGCTCGACCCTGTGTTTCGTTCCCAGACAGAGTCCTTTCACTTTCATTGTCTGTCTGTCTCAAACACACACACACACACACACACACACACACACACACACACACACACACACACACACACACACACTGCAAGATTTATTACCTGTCATTTCAGATACATTGGGAAATGTCAGGCCATTGGACGGTGATTAGTCACTGACCTGGAGGTTGTTGTGCACTCAAAAAAAATTGTGTGGAATAGGAATTGGTTAATGTACTCTCGGCATAATTGTCTGCTTTTGTGTGTGTGTGTGTGTGTGTGTGTGTGTGTGTGTGTGTGTGTGTGCAGGATGTTCAGCGGGTCATCAGTGTGGAGAAGAAGGACAGTACGGTGATCAGTGAGGTGGGCTGGATGACCTCGGTGAAGGACTGGGCCGGGGTCATGATCTCCGCACAGACCCTCACCGGACGCGTGCTGGTGAGTCTCTACATATGACCTCTGACCTTTACCTTGAACCTACCAGATGCGGAAATTAGATCATGATGGTGATGTCAAGATGTTCTGTGGTCAGAAATGAATAATCACCAGCTCCCCAGTTCTGTATTTTCACACTGTAGGTTCACAGCACAGTGCAGTGTTCCTATACTGACTCTCACCAGGAGCATATTATTCACATTCGGCCTCACTGCTATCGTCCGATTATATTATTATAGACTAATAGGGTGTCTAGCCGACCTAGTCTGTATCCATGGTAACAGAAGCCTAATGATGCAGTTACAATCAAAATGTCTGTGTTTCGTGTTGCTTAATAAACAACACTATTTAAATGACAAATGTGTTTAGATTTTGAAGAAGTTTATTATTGCATTAGTTCTCTTCATCATGACCTTACATGACCTGTAATCATGCTAACTTCACTAGCAGCGGTCGCTTTGTACGTGTATGGTATCCGAAGTACGACTCCAGAGTCGACTTCTGTGAAAGCCTGCGATAAAATAACTTTTTATTTACGTTAAAAATGAGGCTTTACTCTTACCCAGGTAAATACTGTGCTACGTTCTATTAATGACGTTGAATGTTAAATGGTGTCCACTACATCTAGTGCACTAGGTAGGATGTTATACCCTAGGTATCGTCTGTGTGTTGGTGGGGCTTAAATAAAAAATAATAAATAAAAGATGGTGTTGATGGAGCAGGTTGAGTCATAGGACTGACATTTCTAGATATATGTGTTTATCTATTCAATTTAGTATTTTATACTTTTAAGATGATGAGTCATTTGCAAAGAGTAACTACACATTTGAGTGTGTGTGTGTGTGTGTGTGTGTGTGTGTGTGTGTGAGAGAGAGAGAGAGAGATGTATAATGGGATACTGGCGTGTCCTTTAGTCCCACTGAGCATGTGCAGTAAACAGTGTTAGCATTAGCCGCTGGCTGAAGTGGTTGCTATGGCTTCCAGGCTGTTCAGTAACATGGCCGAGTTAGAGCCAGACAAATGCCCAGACACACACACACACACACACACACACACACACACACACACACACACACACACACACTGAATCATCATATGATCCACAAGCCATTTTACATATTAATATGAGCCATGAATTACAATATTAATCATTAATCATATTATTAACATGAGCCATCATACATATCTACAAGCCAGAGGATCTGTGTGTGTGTGTGTGTGTGTGTGTGTGTGTGTGTGTGTGTGTGTGTGTGTGTGTGTGTGCGTAAGTGAACACGTGTGCATGCATGAGTGTGTGGGTGTGTGTGATGTAAGCACACTATGACTCAGCTGTAGCTGCTGGACGATGAATGAAGCTCATCACTGGTGTGTGTGTGTGTGTGTGTGTGTGTGTGTGTGTGTGTGTGTGTGTGTGTGTGTGTGTGTGTGTGTAGAAACCTTGAGCATCATAGTGTGTTTAGCTGACCTAGTCTGTAGCCACGGTAACAGCAGCTTCACGTAGCATGGCAGGTGTGTGTGTGTGTGTGTGTGTGTGTGTGTGTGTGTGTGTTTAATGTTGAACACTGCAGCGAGCTTGTTAATTAGTGCTGTTATTAAAACATCATTAGAATAAGTAAGCAGAGCATCGCGTACACAAACAGCTGCTACATTCGTATCCTTTTAAAGTCAGACTCGAAATGAATTAACATTCAAGCAATTAATTTCCCACCAAAATAGAGTTACTGTGATAAGAGAAAAAAAAACAATGATAGGTTTGGAGACCATCAAGGTTGGAGACCACAGACCGTCATATTTGGAGACCATCATGTTAAAAGGCAATCGTGTTCAGAGACCATCATATTTTGAACATAATGTTTGAGGACACTCATATTTGGCGACAATAAAGTTTGGAGTCCATCATGTTTGGAGGTCGTCTCGTTTAGAGGCCATCATGTTTGATCAATGTCGTGTGTGGCAAGTGTCATTTTTGAAGACCATCATATTTGGAAACTTTCAGATTTGGAGACAGTCACGTTTGGAGGCCGTCTTGTTTGGACTGCGTCTTGTTTGGAGGCCATCTTTTTTGGAGGCCGTCCTGTTTGGAGGCCGTCCTGTTTTGACGCTGTCTTGTTTGGACGGCGTCTTGTTTGGAGGCTGTCTTTTTTGGAGGCCGTCCTGTTTTGATGCCATCTTGTTTGGAGGGCGTCCTGTTTTGACGCCATCTTGTTTGGAGGCCGTCTTGTTTGGAGGCCGTCCTGTTTTGACGCCATCTTGTTTGGAGGGCGTCCTGTTTTGATGCCATCTTGTTTTGACGCCATCTTGTTTGGAGGCCGTCTTGTTTGGAGGCCGTCCTGTTTTGACGCCATCTTGTTTTGACGCCGTCTTGTTTGGAGGCCGTCTTGTTTGGAGGCCGTCCTGTTTTGACGCTGTCTTGTTTGGACGGCGTCTTGTTTGGAGGCTGTCTTTTTTGGAGGCCGTCCTGTTTTGACGCCATCTTGTTTGGAGGCCGTCTTGTTTGGAGGCCGTCTTGTTTGGAGGCCGTCCTGTTTTGACGCCATCTTGTTTGGAGGGTGTCTTGTTCAGAGACTGTCCTGTTTGGAGGCCATCTTGTTCGGAGGCCGTCCTGTTTGGAGGCCGTCTTGTTTGGAGGCCGTCTTGTTCGGAGGCTGTCTTGTTCGGAGGCTGTCTTTTTGGAGGCCGTCCTGTTTTGACGCCATCTTGTTTGGAGGCCGTCCTGTTTTGATGCCATCATGTGTGGATGGCATCCTGTTTGGATGCCGTCTTGTTTGGACTGCGTCTTGTTTGGATGCCGTCTTGTTTGGACTGCGTCTTGTTTGGAGGCCGTCTTTTTTGGAGGCCGTCCTGTTTGGAGGCCGTCCTGTTTTGACGGCGTCTTGTTTGGAGGCCGTCTTGTTTTGACGCCGTCTTGTTTGGAGGCTGTCTTGTTTGGAGGCCGTCCTGTTTGGAGGCCGTCCTGTTTTGATGCCATCTTGTTTGGAGGCCGTCTTGTTTGGAGGCCGTCCTGTTTGGAGGCCGTCCTGTTTTGATGCCATCTTATTTGGAGGCCATCTTGTTTGGAGGCCGTCCTGTTTTGACGCCATCTTGTTTGGAGGCCGTCTTGTTTGGAGGCCGTCTTGTTTGGAGGCCGTCCTGTTTGGAGGCCGTCCTGTTTTGATGCCATCTTATTTGGAGGCCATCTTGTTTGGAGGCTGTCCTGTTTTGACACCATCTTGTTTGGAGGCTGTCTTGTTTGGAGGCCGTCTTGTTTGGAGGCCGTCCTGTTTTGACGCCATCTTGTTTGGAGGGCGTCCTGTTTTGATGCCATCTTGTTTGGAGGCCGTCTTGTTTGGAGGCCGTCCTGTTTTGACGCTATCTTGTTTGGAGGCCGTCCTGTTTTGACGCCATCTTGTTTGGAGGCCGTCCTGTTTTGACGCCATCTTGTTTGGAGGGCGTCCTGTTTTGACGCCATCTTGTTTGGAGGCCGTCTTTTTTGGAGGCCGTCCTGTTTTGACGCCATTTTGTTTGGAGGCCGTCCTGTTTTGACGCCGTCTTGTTTGGCGGCCGTCTTGTTTGGAGGCCGTCTTGATAGGACGCCATCTTGTTTGGAGGCCGTCTTGATAGGATGCCATCTTGTTTGGAGGCCGTCTTGATAGGATGCCATCTTGTTTGGAGGCCATCCTGTTTTGACACCGTCTATTTGGAGGCCGTCTTGTTTGGAGGCTGTCCTGTTTTAACGCCATCTTGTTTTGACACCGTCTTGTTCGGAGGCCGTCACGTTTGGATGTCTTCATGTTTGGACACTGTCTTGTTTGGAAGCCATCTTGTTTGGTGATCACACCAATGTTACGGAGACCACCATATAAAGTAACCATACAGAGATAGCACAGGCTAATCAATAACCACTATACAAATAAACAGACTAGAGACAAAACTAAGAAGTACTAGAACATAACCGAGGAGTAGAAAACTAGGACGAGGAAGTGGGAAACAAGGAAACAGGGTTACCTGGGAAACTAGGACACTACAAACAGCAATGGGACACAGCTTAAAATTACAGCAGTAACATGCAAGACACATTATAAACTAAAGGGCTATAAGGTCACAAGTGCACACAGGTGACACTGATAAATCGGGGTGGAGCTAGAACAGGAAGTAAACAGGACATGGGCTGTTTCGAATGCTACAATGCATGAATACTTACTGTTCTTACTATAATTTTTACGCAAAATTTTTTTGACAGTGGTTGTTTTATTTGCAAGTGTGTATTACCCATAATGCACTGTGAGCAGTGAGTTGGTTTACAGTGGTTGGTGTTCAGATGTGTGTAATGAAATAAGGTGTAAATTTGAAGCACCATTATCTGGAACATGGAGCTGGAGATAAGATGTTTAGAGCAATAATCTCGTAGGTGCTAAGTTGCCAATTAGCACGCAAGGTGTTAGCTAGCTACTTAATAGGCTACTATAGAAGTTATGACTAGCGTCTGTAATTTGTTACTCTCCTCAACCACATAGTGTTTTATGGTTCCTCAGTGTCTGTTCCTAATGAGACCTTGCATATCAAACAGTAGTGTTTAACTCATGTTATGGATTATTATTATTATTTATTATTATTATTATTATTTTTTGCCAATCTTTGCTTAACTACAGTGCAGCTAATGACTCCGTGAGTATGTGTGTAGAATATTCCATTAGAGTCGGAGGAAACGTATCTCAGGCATGAGGACCTTCTCAGTGCATCCTGAAGACTTTCTCCTTTAGCCCTTCCTGTTCACCATGAGAAGCTCAAACAGGCCAAAGACAGGAGCTTGCAGGGTGAATCAGTGTGCATGTGCACCATTAATTAGATTCATTAATCATTAATTAAGTACAGCAGACTGAGCTGTATTTTCCTCTCCAGTGTCCTAAATCCGTTTAGCGTAATCTATATTAATGAACTCCGGCTCTGATTGGCTGTCAGTCCTAAACACTGTTACTACATTATATAAACAATGTCACTCAAATACTAATAAAAAGTTTAATAACTGACACGTCAGGTCAAATAAATCCAGTGTAAACAGCTGTAAAGTCAGGACAGCACGCACAGTTTAATTAACAAGCATGCCTGTTTGAGTATAATTACAGTTTATTCACTCTAATGAATATTTATGAATATTTATAGTGTGTTTCTTATTAATTCAGCCTGTGATACAGTTCCTTAGATCACAGATGAAGTCTTGTGTTTTAAACTGATGCAGCTAAAAGGTTGTCATGAAATAACTTGGGAGGTTTGACCGAAGACTCGCTTGAACGATGCTTTGACACGGCGTCCTCGCTTTCTGTCACGGTAAATGGAGAATGTTTTGTAATGTAAAATTAATTAACTATTACACAAGTATATAGTTATTAGAAATGCCACAGAAGATTTGCAGCCAAAAATGGTCAAAAACTGCTGAATTTTAATGATAATTTTAATGATCAGCGCAGACTTGTTTTAACAGCGCAGTGAAGCTCATAAATCCATCCATGCATGCTGAAGGCTCACAGCGGAGTGTCTGATGGTTAACCATTTGATTTCAGGCTTGATGGAACAGTTATAGACAACAGTAAGGGTGTACTAATGAGGCTTATTGGGAAACCATGGCAACAGGAAACCGTTACCATATAAGGAAAGGGAGAGACCAAACTTGATAGACACTTTGCAGTTTTTAAAAAAAATAAAATATTAAGCATTAAATGATAAGTAAGCGGGGTGTATATAATTACCCATGTGAGGGCTTTTGGCTTTTGGTATTCTTAAACTAAGGCCTATTTGTATTAGCGTGCTGTAAATGTAAATCTTAACATGAAGCTTATAGGTGAAAACTTTGTGTAACTTTAGCTGATATTCAGTAAACATTCTGCTGTGTATTTAATATTCATGTTCATTATTTCTTTATATAGACATCTGTCAAACACAAACATGTCCACTGCCGTGGACAGGAGGGACGTTTCATTGCAGTGGAAAATGATTACGCTGTAGTAAATATGCTTTTCCCTATTAGCAGATAACTGAATAGTCATTTATTAACTTTTAGAGATATTTCAATATTAAAATTTTAATAACATGCCTAATAAATATGTCCAGCCATTTTTCCTGTACAGATTTCATTCGATCTGATTTCTAAATACAATATTAATGTCATTACTAACCCCATTTCCATAAAACTTGGAAATAAAAAAACAAAAACAAAAAAAAAAGCAAGGATGGGGCATGGCTTACCACTTTGTGCCAAACTTCGTGAGAGAATTGTCAGTCAGTTCAAAAAGAACATTGCTCAATGCAAGATTGCAAAGAATTTAGGTCTTTCACCATCTACAGTGCATGATATTGTGAAAAGATTCAGGGCATCCGGAGAAATCTCATTGTGTAAAGTGCAAGGCCGGAAACCTCTGTTGAATGTGCGTGACCATCGAGCCCTCAGGGGGCATTGCCTGAGAAATCGTCATCCTACTGTGATAAATATCAGCACATGGGCTCGGGAGAACTTCGGAAAACCGTCATCACTTAACACAGTCCGCCGCTGCATCCAGAAATGCGACCTGAAACTCTATTACGCAAGGAGGAAGCCACACATCAACTCTATGCATTTACATTTACATTTATGGCATTTGGCAGACACCCTTATCAACTTGGCGACTTGCATTTTATTTCATTTATACACCTGAGCAGTTGAGGGTTAAGGGCCCGACAGTGGTGGCTTGGCTGTGCTGGGGTTTGAATTCACGATCTTCCGATCCGTAGCCCAATGCCTTAAAGTCCACGTTTCAGCTTGTTTTCAGGAAAAACGGACATCGAGTTCTCCATGCCAAAGATGAAAAAGACCACCCAGACTGTTCGTAGACACAGAGTGCGTGTGCTTGACTGGCCTGCCAGCAGTCCACATCTGTCTCCTATGGAGCATTTTAGAAAAAATCCAATCTTTTATGGAAATGGGGTTAGTAGAATATCATTCTAGTTTTTCTATATTTCATTGGGAAAGTTGATTCCAGATGTTAGGATGGTACTGCACACATTTTCTTATTTTCACACATTTTATTTACTGATTTTATAAGTATTCAAACCGAGAGACTCTGATAGAGTCGGACACAAGAAAATGAGTAATTTCACCAACTAATAAACTCCTACTTTAGGAAATAAGCAACTGATGATGTTTACCCCTGCTTCAGCCACGTTTCCAATCAGCCAGCTCCATTTTACCACCTGACTCATACATGAGGACCAGAATCAGATGACAGCTCTGTTTTTCTCTGATCACGCCAAGAAATCAGGCAGTTGATTACTTAAACAAGCCATGTGTCCAAGGAAATAAATTAAAATAAGAATTCTAGTTAGATTAGCATCTTGTATATGGAATGGAAGTTTTTACATCTTCATGAATCCTCCTACATACCTACAAGAACGCTTAAACATATAAAGAATGCATAAACACGTAAAGCATGCTAGTGAACCCTGGTGTGTGAGGGTGTGGAAGAAGATTTGAGAGACAAGCAGAATTTGAAATGAGCTCCGGGATCACATTTATTCAGGCCGTGCTTTTCAGCGCACTTTCAAAACTCGACAGAGAACACTTGCAGCTTTCGCTCCATCAAGTTCAAGTTCACGCTTCTTGGCATGTGTACGTGTGTGTGTGTGTGTGTGTGTGTGTGTGTGTGTGTGTGTGTGTGTGTGTGTGTGTGTGTGTGTGTCGCAAGCTCTGCCAAGCTGTCTCACACTCTGTCTCTCTCTTGCTCATGGGTTACGGGAGTCAACTGAAAGCACAAAGAGACACACATAAAATCAATAAAACACAGGTGCGAATCATCACGTGTTACCTGTTGGCTCGACCCGCCTCTTCTCCTGCCACCACCATCTGTGGCCCACCTCGAATTTAAATGGCTGAAGTGCCAGGTACCAACGAGTGATCCGCGTGTCGTCATCCTTCATGCGGTGGAGCCACTGGAGTGGGGCATGATTGGAACACAGGGTGAAAGGGTGCCCCAGCAGGTAGTATCTGAGGGTGAGGACCACCCACCTGATGGACAGACACCTCTGCTGTGTCCGTGGTGACAGAGAGCTAGGCTTCCCCCGATAGCAAGGGGAGGAGTCACAGAGCCCATTCCACCTCTTGCCATCCCCATGCAGCTGCCGCATGCTCAAAGACCTCCAGGAAAGACTCTAGATCATCCGTGGAGGCTATCTTCGTGAGTGTCACATGTGGCACGGGGGCAGGGGACACCGCTGGAGGTGTACTGGGCTGCAGCAGTGTCTGAAGTACCTGCCGGCTCTCAGACTACTCGTGCCACAGGTTGTGGAGCACCTGATGTTGGGTTTGGTGGAGGGTGATGAGGGCTCTGATGATATCGGCTAGATGGGAGGTTGCCATGGCGGCGTTGGAGTCTACCTCAATCCCGAGTTTCGGCACAACTGTTGAACCCCGGTGTGTGAAGTTGTGGAGGAAGACTTGAGAGACAGGCAGAGCTTGAACTGGGCTCTGGACATTTATTCAGACCGTGCTTTTAAGCGCATTTTCAAAACTCAACAGAAAACACTCGCAGCTTTTGCTCTGTCAGGTTCGAGTTGATGCTTGTTGCCGTGTGTATGTGTGCGGGCATGTTTGTGTGTCTTGCAAGCTCTGCCAAGCGGTCTCACACTCTGTCTCTGTCTTGCTCATGGGTTACGGGAGTCAACTGAAAGCACAAAGAGAGACACATAAATCAACTCGGGATAATAGAACACAGGTGAGAATCATCGCCCTTTACCTGCTGGTTCGACCCGCCTCCTCTCCATCCACAGCTGATGCTCGACCCCGCCTCCACCGCCACAGAAGCAGTTACTACTTTAGAATGGTTTTATCTTAAAAGGCTATATCTTTTTCACTTTGTGGATTAACACTAGTTACATATGTAACTTGCTTCAATGAACACTGGATACATGCAAGGTGGAGAGTGCCATCTGAGCTCATGCTCAGGTATTTGATGTATCTAACCATCATGATGTTGTCCAAAGGGCCCAGCACATGATGGTGTCTTGTATTAAGAATTTGCGGGCTAGGTAGACTGCCCTTACTTTCAGCTGGTTGATGTGTTCTGCTCTCAGACTGGGGCGCCACATGCCTCCTTGTGGTCTCCCTAGATATCTCCAAAGATAAATGCAAGCAGTCTCTCCATGTGATGGTACACAGTACACAGGAGATATATGGAACTTTTTCTTAATGCAGTTTGTGGGAGATAGACGGACATCTATCCTAATGTGGTATGCTGGAGGCAGACTGTCATAAGATGGTATGCATGATAGCCGAAAGTTTGTCATAACGCAGTATGCACTGGAGTTGCATAATATAAATGCAAATGATCAGCTTTAATACTTTGAAGAAGGAACTTTGATTATGAGCAACAATATTTGATGTCAGTTTGTGTATAGTGCTTAAACAGTGTAGCATTTAGTGTTTAGTCTTTATTATTACACTAAGACACTTTAGTGTCGTTCAATGGATTGTTCTTTCGATGATTAGTTCGTTAGTAGAGGATGAAAGGAGCGTGTGATAGATGTGTACAGAGTTTCACACTGGTGATTAATGAGCTTAATGAAGACATGAACATTATTTTACATGGCAGAAACTCATAAGTACTGTAATTTCAACATGCCCATCCTGACACACCTTTCAGTAATGCTGTATCGATTGTTTGTGGTGTGGTGATTGAATATTGATTGTCTGGTGGTAGCACTAGCCTGAGTGCTGTGGTTAGCCAGAAAAATGTATAATAATAATAATAATAATAATAATAATAATAATAATAATAATAATAACAATACTACTACTGCTAATAATAATAATAATGACCACTTTGAACACTTTGAAAGTTTAAGACTTCATAGCATAAACTATAAATAAATGACTTCTCTAAAATTCATGCATCTGGATGGGGCATAACTAAACTTTATGACAAACAGCGGAGCTAGGTCTCTTTACTCAGTGTCATAATTTGGGACTCGTTACTCTGGCTCTTGGTCTGGGTCTCATTACTCTGGGTCTTGATCTGGGTCTCAATACTTGGGGTCTTGGTCTCGGTCTCATTATTTGGGGTCTTGGTCTCGGTCTCATTTCTTGGGGTCTTGGTCTGGGTCTCATTACTCGGGGTCTTGGTCTCGGTCTCATTTCTTGGGGTCTTGGTCTGGGTCTCATTACTCGGGGTCTTGGTCTGGGTCTCATTACTCGGGGTCTTGGTCTCAGTCTCATTACTCGAGGTCTTGGGCTGGGTTTCATTACTCGGGGTCTTGGTCTCGGTCTCATTACTCGGGGTCTTGGTCTCGGTCTCATTACTCGGGGTCTTGGTCTCGGTCTCATTACTCGAGGTCTTGGTCTGGGTCTCATTACTCTGGGTCTTGTTCTAAGTATCATTACTTGGGGTGTCATTCTTTATGGTGGAAATCAGTGCCATGAAAGCATGAGTATGCATAGTCCACACAGCTCTATTTTGTGTGTGTGTGTGTTGAGTTGTGTGAGCTGATATGATGAGACAAAGTTGATCTCTGACCCTTGACCCCTGAAATGGTATCTTAGTGTTCAGCACTAAAGAGAGAGCTCCTTACCTTACAGTGTGTATTGATACACTCTCTATTGTTGTCTCATTTTCTCTCATTCACTGAGAGATGGATAGAGGGAAAGGTGAAAGGATAGAAAGGAAAATGAGAGCTATGATGAGAGAAAGACAGAGAAACAAAGGGAGATTGGAGCCACTTACATCTTCACAGCCAGAGCAGATGCGTTGGAGCAAAAGCTCTCTGTTACATCTGCTGTTCCAGTAAAACAGCATAGAAATATCGTCATTGGAGTTTCTGTTCGTTTAACAGCTTAGTTGCTCTGTCACATACTCCACTTTTTCCTGCTCACAATCCACTGTGGGATAAAGTCCTCCAAGTCCACAGCCACAACTTCACTTGGTAATGTGAAGGTGGTCCTAGATCGGATACATATTGCATAAGTGGCCACGCGACATAAACGAGAACGGTCGCATCTGAATTTCTGAGGCTTTTTCCCAACACACTTCAAATCGCATGTGCATACCACTGTCATCATCACCATCTAACGTCGGCAGCACAGCAAAACAACATGGAGGACGACGACAGGAGTGACGATACTCAGTGGAATGACAGGGAACCTGGCGATTTACTTGATATTTGGGAAATCGATTTAAACAAAACTGAAATCAACCTACCAAAACAGAGTAACCTTTGAAACAATTACCCCAGAAATCGATGTGCTCATCCAGGACGTTTTGGTGGAAGGTGCGTTCAGATTAAAGACAGATATTTCATGGTTACTTGCAGTTATTACTATGAACCATCAATATAGACAGATTCAATCTAAACAATTAAATCGGAATCTTGCAAAGAAGCTTATAAGGTGAACATAGCCAAAGTGGATCAGGTGTGATTTGAAAAGATCACGTTTTTATTTCCACACAGAACTAAAAAACCTCCATAGCTTGGTAATTTCCCTTTCCATAACTGCCCATTCTTAACATAACCCCAACCGTAATAATTTATTAATCTGTCTGAAGAGCACCGGTCCAACACAGTCATGGAGAGACTGAAACACACTCATGTCATCATCAGTTATTGCACATCTGGCACATCTTGTTCTTCATTAACTCTGCTCTTCATCCTCTTACCAGCTTTTTTTGACATCCACATTTTTGGTTTCCACTGAGGTTTGGAGGTATAAAGACAAAGCAGTTGGATGAAAACTTCACAGACAACAGAAATTGTATCATCTCTGGGTTCATAGGGTTCATAAACTGTCAAAATGTCAAACTGGATACTAAAACAAAACTTTATTCATATTGATTCCAGGCATTAGTTCATATTTTCAGCCTACTTAAGCGTTCCTCGTGGATTTAAGTGAATGTGCAGTAGTTGTGTCTCCTGATGCCCGAAAGGGAATATCGAGTGATTCTTGCTGCCATGGAAACAACCATAAAAAAGATCATGACCTTGCATTAATCAGATAATAGAGGGAAAGATAAACAGATCACAGACAGAGAAATATACGTATTGATGTAGTCTTGGAAGAAGTCATTATTGTTTCAATCCACAAAGCCATCGCCTGCTCATGCTGGCACTGAGTGTTTTTATTTTTTAAATTTCTGATGGCCCCAAATTAAAAATGCATGCCGGAGTTTTCTCACAGAGATGGAGTGACAATGACGTTTGGCATCATGGAAAATAATCGGCCTTCCTCATGTATTATACATGTTTCTAGCTGCTGCAATAAAAGGAGTGCACGAGGGGCCATTGTGTAATGTAGATACAGTTCCTCACAGGCCGAGCTCCTTAAATACCAGAGTGGTGAAGACCACATCATCAGCTACATTAAATAACCTTTATCCGATCTCTCCTATCCTTCTCAGTCTGATCTGCTTCGCTGTCTTGCACTGCGTCGTCGGCGTACTGTGTTCATGAGGAGCTTTCACGTGAACTTGCACATGCGACACAGTGTTGACGTTTCTGTTGCTATAGGATGTTGTGCTAGCATCGATGCTAAGTGTAATGATGGTGTAATTTAAGGCGTACATAACGTGTTAATAATTTACCAGCACCTGAGGGAAGTGTTGATGTTCCTGATCGCAGTGTCTCAGTTCAGTTCAATGTATTTGTACGGCATGTTTTAACCCCAGACATCGTCACAAAGCAGCTTTACAGAAGTACAGGTTTAAGATTTTTACAGGTTCTTGTTCCTGTTTTATCTTGTTTGATCTTTCCTTTTTGATCTCCTCTATACAGCTGTATGTTCTTTCTTCCACACTCATGTCTGATCTATCGGATCTACCTTCTATAGTTACATATCTCCTGTGATGCTTTGTTTAATCTCTCCTACACTGAATCATTCTATTTCACTTATGCTGTCTTGTCTGATCTCTCCTACCTGTGTTCCGCCTTCTTATATCTAATGTTTGTCGAGTCTTTCCTGTTCTGTCTTGTCTGATCTTGATTGATCTGTCATGACTTTTCTTGTCTGTCTTCCAGCATTAAATTTATTCCCTCTAGTCTGTACTTCCCTGATCTTTTCAGGTTCCCTTTCGTGATCATCTTTGTCTTCATTTGTCTGATCTTACCTGCTCTTTGTTATCTGATCTCTCCAATACAGCTGTTTTCTCTTTCTTCTGCACTCATGTCTGATCTTATCTGATCTGATCTACTCTACTTAGTTCTTCTGTTCTTTTTTTCCTCTTGCCTTTTTATCCTTTTCTAATGCTTTTAAATTTATTCCTTTTCTGTCTTGTCTGATCTGGCCTGTCTAATATCGACTGATATGTCATGTTCTGTCATGTCTCATCTCTTCTGCCCTTTCTTGTTTGATACTTTTTCTTGTTTTTTATTTATTTTCTCTTCTCTTTTTATCCTGAGTTTTTCAGATTCTTTATATGATCAGCATTGCCTCGCCTTGTCTGATGTTACCTGCCCTTACTTATCTGATCTCTTCTATACAGCTGTATTTTCTCTCTCTTCTACACTCATCTTACCTGATCTGCTTTACCTTCTCTATTTCTATAATGTCTGTGATGCTTTGTCTGATCTCCCCTGAGCTGTCTCATTCAATCTCTGTCAGATTTCATTTGTCTTGTCTGATCTCTTCCAGCTTTGTTTCACTCTCTTGTATCTAATGCTTGTCAAATTGTTCATGTCCTGTCTGATCTTTCTTTGTCTGATATTTCCTGCATTTCTTTGTTTATTCTCTCTTGCCCTGTCTTTCCTGAGCTTTTCCCTTCTGTTCTATGTGATAAGCTCTACCTTATCTTATCTTGTCTGATCTTATCTGCCATTTCTTATCTGATCTTTCATGCCTTGTCTGATCTTCCCTGCAATGATTTATTTATTGCATCCTGTGCTGCCTTTTCTTATCTAATCTTTATGGCTCTGTTTTTTCTCATTATCTAATTTCAGCTGTGTGTTCTTGTCTGATCTGTCCTGCTCAGTCCTGCCTAATCTTTCTTGTCCTGTTCTATCTAATCTCCTCTGTCATGATTTTTTCACAGTTCCCAAAATGTTCTCTGCTGCATTTGTGGGTGTCTTATTCCCGGAACTTAAAATGTTCCTGAAGCATAGGATTTTGGGTTTGCATCCAATGGACTAGAGCCAGGTCTGAGAGTACCAGCATACACAGCGACAGGAGGGTGGAGTAAAGTGGGCGGGACTGCTTGACACTAAAGATGAGCAGAGATTTGATGACTAACGATGGACTCCGGTGATGTTTAGATGGAAACTAACGCAATGTGATCATTTATGGTGAGCTAGATACAAACTCAGGGAAAATTCCCAGGAGGAGATTGAGATCAAGGAGACTGGAAGCTGTAGATGTTGTCTCCTCGTGATGAATTTCTAATGTAGCTCATCATGTTTGTGCCCTCGACACAAAGTCAGTAAGTCACTGCTGAAACTGTTCTGTCCTCTTATCGCTCATAAAAGATGTCATTTAAAATCAGGATAATTACTTAATTTGATGTATTGTGCATGTAGCAAGCAGGTAAGTTATATGTGTGTAGTGTTGTATGTTGGCTGATGTGTATAAGAGGTCGACCGCTAGTGGATTTTACCGATACCGATAACTAAGTTGGGCGGTACCTGCCGATAACCGATTAATCGATTGATAGATTTTAAAACTGATACTGAATGAAAACATAGCACTCAAAGTAAAATATTGCTGAACTTTATTACAAAAATAAACAACACTGACTGTACCATGAAAATGTACTGAACTTTTTAAAATAAAATAAATATATTCATATTAATATACATGAACTATTAATAAATATTAAAGTAAATAAAAGTTATACGTCCAAACTGAACCAAAAAGTAAGACTCGAAATAACTAATAAAAATAGAGACGTCCAAAACGAATCAAAAAACACTTCAAATAACACAACAAATTTGGTCAGTGATTGTTTTTATTTCGCCTCTAGAGGCCGCTCTCGTACTGTATATAACGACAGCGGAGCTTCCTCAGCTGCTCCCGCAACGGACGCAACCGGGAAAAACCATCGGGTTGGATTTTTGCAGACGGTCGATAGTTCCAGCGATCGGTTATCGGGGACGATTAACCGGCAAAACCGATCAATCAGTCGACCTCTAGTGTGTGTAGCGTAGCAGGCGGTGGCATACGGAAGTGAGTGCTATAGTTAGTTACATCACAACACCGTGAAGTGCACTATCTTTATACTCACACACTAGAGATGGGATCGATCTGATACCTGGGATTGATTTTGCTATGTTTTATACTTTTGCAAGATACTTATATTTGCAATGTAAGTGGTTTTTGTGTGAAAGAAGTCAAGTTTTTAGCTGTGTTTTTAGCTTCAAAGGAAAAAAAGATAGTCGATATTGACTGATAGTGAAGGTTTCGGTATCTGAAAAAGAACAAAGAAAAAGTGACATAAGTGAGAAAGTAAAGTTTCTTGCCCAGGTTACTGATTTGCGTGTAAAGATGATTACTGCTCTAGCAAGGTGCTTCTAGGGAAACCATGGCAACCATCAGTATACTGGAGTAAGGAAAGCCTAGTAATGACCAGAGTATAGCCTGAATAATCCCTGCTGTGTGCATGCAGGGACAGAAAGAAACAGAGAGAGACAGGCCGAGAGCAATAAAAAAGGGATAACAGAGATGTGATCATGCTAAATAAGGAATGATAGAGATGTGGGGATATAGAGGGATAAAGAGATGGAGTGAGGGATAAAGAGATGGAAAGGGAGGGCAGATAAGACCAGAGCGAGAGGGAGATTAAACATTCTCATCCCTCCTGTATGGAGATTAACTTTAATACGCACTCTGCCAATCCCTCTATAGCACACACACACACACACACACACACACACACACACACACACACTGTTCCTAAAGACATTAAACTCTGCACTATTCATTCAGACATGCACATGCACATGCAAAACATCCTTTATCCTCCTCGACTTTAATTATCACCTTTAATACACCTTTAAAACATATAGCACTTTCTCAGGATGTTTACCTGCACCTCATCCAAGGTGTATACACACACACATGCACACACACACACATTAGGGGTGGGGCCATTTCGATGGCTCAAGGAAGTAAAGGAGGCGGGGCCATATAAATGGCTTCAGGGAGTAGAGTGGGTGGAGCCTGGTGGGTAGCTGCAGGGAGTAGAGAGGGTGGAGCCTGGTGGGTAGCAGAGGGGGTGGAGCCTGGTGGGTAGCTGTAGGCTGTAGAGGGGGTGGAGCCTGGTGGGTAGCTGTAGGGCGTAGAAGGGGTGCAGCCTGGTGGGTAGCTGTGGGGAGTAGAGGGGGTGGAGCCTGGTGGGTAGCTGTGGGGAGTAGAGGGGGTGGAGCCTGGTGGGTAGCTGTGGGGAGTAGAGGGGGTGGAGCCTGGTGGGTAGCTGTGGGGAGTAGAGGGGGTGGAGCCTGGTGGGTAGCTGTGGGGAGTAGAGGGGGTGGAGCCTGGTGGGTAGCTGTAGGAAGTGGAGAACAGTGGGGTGTTTGTCATCCTCCACATTCAGTCCTGTTTGGATTAAAATTCAAAGGAAATAATTGGAGTAAATAAGATTATATTATCTGTATAAGAAGGAGATGAATGAGATCAGTGCAGCTCCTTCACTTCCCCCGTGGTGTTTCCTGCTCTGACACCTGACTCAGCTCATTAACACACACACAGGTGTCAGAGTGTGTTAGAGTGTGTTAGAGCAGGAAACACTACAGTCTACACAACCTGAGGAACTGAAGCAGCACTGGGAAACACCTCGGTTATACCTGACGAGGGGTGTGTTAACGAGAATGCTTTTCTAAGTGTGTGTCCTGTTCTCCGGTTCTCCTCCTCAGGTGGTGCTGGTGTTCGTCCTCAGTATCGGAGCGCTCGTCATTTACTTCATCGACTCCTCCAAGTGAGTGTTCCTGTTCCTTCACTGCTCTCCATCTCTACACAACCTAACCCTAACCCTAACCCTAATCCTAACCCTAATCTTAACCCTAACCCTAACCCTTACCCTAACCCTAACCCTAACCCTAACCCTTACCCTAACCCTAACCCTAACCCTAATCCTAACCCTAACCTTCACACTCAGTGCTTTACAGAATTCAAGTAATCATCAATGCATAAAGTCATTGTTTATTTGTGGATTCCTGTTAC
>CM042562.1:18827183-18867183 GCA_023630585.1 Cranoglanis bouderius | reverse complement strand
GATCTCTTTCAGAACGGATACCGCGTAAAGCTGAGCCACACACACGGCCCGGTCAGAGAGGAACCCGAGAGAGACGGAGTGTATCACACACTCTCTTCCTGTTTCCGTCTTCTAGCGTACTGGGGTAAGACGGAGAACCGCGTCACTCTGATCTGAAGGTGCTTTAACACCTAATGATCAGTGTGTCGAGTCTGAGTCAGAATGAAAGTGATTCTTTTGATTCGTTTGCTAATCGGTTTGGTTTGATTTCACACCGTACAAACCGGAAAGCGAAAAACGTCGTCTGAGGTGTGTGTAGAGCTGAAAACATCCTCGTAAAACGCTTCAACAAACCTTTACTAAGTGTGTAGAAATCACAAAAATCCCCAGAGCGTGGAGAACAAAACCCAAAACACACTGCGTGTTCGATTCGCAGGTGAGTCGATTCGGAGTCGAATCATTTTCTCACCAGAGTTCACTCAGAAGCGGATCGAGACCTCGTTCAGACGCCCTCAGACCCCAGTGTGAGCGCTGTGTTCTCACCTGACTAAAGAACCGCACCGAGGGAGAGAACACACCAGGGTTCTGTTTCTAACACACTTCCTAAAACACTGCGGACGTGGAAGAACGTACTCCGCTGTAGCGTGTTAAAGCCGTGTTAAAGCCGTGATACGGGGAAAACCAAACGACTCCATATTGGATTTATAGCGCCCTGTGTAAGGAGGACGCAGGAAGTTGGATTCAGTGCAAGTCTTGAAATCAAAATCAGTGTTTGAGAGCTTTTTATAACTTTTTTTAACCTGACCCTTAGTCAGTCCCTCCAGGATTCCGTGATCGCAGAAATTAACGCAAAATCAACGCAATATTCGGAGGAGATCGCAATTTTTCAGAGTTAACACGGATTTTCCGCAGATTTGAGCCGAGACGCGCCATGTGACATCATCACAGCGTGCATTCAGCCAAAGCCCTCTTCGGTTCACGTGTGTCGAACGTGAGTACAGCTAAAAACAAACATCACTGCGAAAGAGCGTGCAAAACTATTTCGTGCAGTTGCAATTTCACCGATTCGAGTATTTTTCCGCAAAAAAAGCACAAAAAACTCCGCAAGTTGCATCGCAAATTTCGAAAATCAAACATTTTTGGCCGCAACAACCACAAAAAAACCCTCTGCGAAATCCTGTACGGACTGATAATACACACCGATACCATGTAATATTCTCAGTTTAATGTTATAGATCATCACTCCTGGGAAAGCGTTTAATATTTTTTTGATAACTCATCCTGTACTGGTCTTGTGTTCATCCAACTAAATGCTCTCTAGAGTGTTTATGCCCCGCCCCCTAGGGGCGTGTCTTGCTCTACGGATATAGTTCATTAGCATTAAACATGGTTCATCTGTGTGTGTGTTTTTTTTTGTCCACACGTCTGCACGCACGCTATTCACTTTTCCAACTGAGAATAAATATTTGGAATTTATTGACGTAGAAGAGGGCGGAGTTTGTGTGAGCTGGCGGTCATGTGACTTTTCAGAGGACAGGAGAGGACAGGAGAGGAAAGGAGAGGAGAGAGGGTGAAGGTATCGATGAGAAATCCCTGTCCTCTTTCTCGCTAAGCTACTGTCAGGTATGTTTAGATTGGATGCGGGCGTGGCGTAGCGTACATCTCAAACACTACTGGCTGTTCAGAAAGTCAGTCAAGCACTTCCTGTTTCGAAAGGAAATCCGTACATCAACGTACGAAATCGAATCACGTCTCTCGGGCCGTAGGAGACAGTTAACAGTGAGCGTGGAAAGCACCGAACGTCCAAACAATAACGGTTTCTGTCCGTTCCTTATGTTTAACAGGAAGACGTCTGATTGGTGGTTCGGGTGGATTTGTGTTAATGTTGTGTAGCTAGCTGTGTATCACACTAAAGACAGCAGCGCCCCCTGGTGTCCATGCTGTGATCTGATTAACACAGTGTGTAAATGTGTGCGTTATCTCTGTAGACTGTCACTCACCGTGTCCTTCCTCTGTTCCTCTGTGTTTTCTTTATTCAGGTTTGAGGTTTTTAAGAGCCTTACGCTTGATACAGTTCTCTGAAATATTACAGTTTTTAAATATCCTAAAAACCAGGTACGTCTCACTGTTCCACTTCTCTACTATTATAAAAAGCCATGATTCAGAATTGTTGTCTTTTATCGTCACAGAACACATTGAGAATATAAAAAGAGCTCAGTGATATACCTCATTAACTGTTATATTTTCATAACATAATGTTAGTGTTATTTCAGATATATATATATATATACAGTATGATTTCCCGCCATATTGTTCATATAAAACTGTAAAAATACACCCAGTACCCATTTACACAGATATTAGTTGATTGTTAGGTTATGTTTTTTCCGAGATGAGCTCTCCTTCCTGTGATAAAACCCTCGAATACATTTGTTTATCTTTATATTTACATTTGTTTATCTTTATCTTTCCAGCAATTCTATAAAGTTGGTGAACTTGTGTTCGATCTTTATTAGCACGTGGCTAACCGCTGCAGGCTTCATACACTTGGTATGTACATTTATTCAAACTTTATATAAACCTCAACAACTCTTTTATTCTCACAACACAGTCATCGTAGCTGTGTTTATACCGTAATTCATAACAACTGGTGCTTAGCAAACATTTTCAGATGCTGTAATTAATTCTTCAGTGGTGTATAAACATGTCAGAACATAAACTACAGTCGGTGCGAGTCGGTGCGAGAGCGAGCGTGATGATAAGTGTCTGTGTTTCAGGTGGAAAACTCAGGCGATCCGTGGGAAAACTTCCAGAATTTCCAGCAGATGTCGTACTGGGAGTGTGTGTATTTGCTGATGGTGACGATGTCCACTGTGGGTTACGGGGACGTGTGTGCTAAAACTACACTCGGACGCCTGTTCATGGTCTTCTTCATCCTCGGTGGACTGGTAAAACACAAAAGAACAAAACAATCCCATAATTCTGAGGTGGACAGAATTCCCCTTTGGATCCTGTCCTGATCCAGATGTTCCACTTCATGTGTCGTGTGTTTTGTGTTTGTTGTGTTTGTCTCAAAAGCCCATAATTCCTCTGTCTTAGCTCGAACAGAAATGACCCACAGTCCATGACTTACTGTAGATGCTCCTTAGTTCTCCTCCCCCACATTTCCAACAAACTTAATGAAGGGCTGAGGAGAAAAATAACATCATCACGAGTGTCACATCCTGCAGACTAGACTCCAGTCACTGCTCTTCTCCTCCCAGGGTTTTATTCCTCTTATACCACAGCAATTACAGTTTTATATCATTTAACACATGACACTATTATAGTTACAGTTATTTACACTGTACAGTTACAGTTATTTACACTATTACAGTTACAGTTATTTACACTGTACAGTTGCAGTTATTCACACTGTACACTTACAGTTATTTACACTGTACAGTTGCAGTTATTCACACTGTACACTTACAGTTATTTACACTGTACAGTTACAGTTATTCACACTGTACAGTTACAGTTATTCACACTGTACAGTTGCAGTTATTCACACTCTACACTTACAGTTATTTACACTGTACAGTTGCAGTTATTCACACTGTACAGTTGCAGTTATTTACACTGTACAGTTGCAGTTATTTACACTGTACAGTTGCAGTTATTCACACTGTACAGTTACAGTTATTTACACTGTACAGTTGCAGTTATTCATACTGTACACTTACAGTTTTTTACCCTGTACAGTTACAGTTTTTTACACTGTACAGTTACAGTGAAACGAGTCAGTTCCTGTTCTCACTTACATTATAGCAGCTATAAACACTCGTTCCCTCATAAGACTCTCTCTATTCTCCCTCTCTATTCTCTCTCTCTATTCTCTCTCTCTTTATTCTCTCTCTCTATTCTCCCTCTCTTTATTCTCTCTCTCTCTCTATTCTCTCTCTCTCTATTCTCTCACTTTATTCTCTCTCTCTTTATTCCCTCTCTTTATTCCCTCTCTTTATTCTGCCTCTCTTTATCCTCCCTCTCTTTATTCTCTCTCTCTTTATTCCCTCTCTTTATTCCCTCTCTTTATTCTCTCTCTCTGAGATCGCAGCTTGTCCTCTTTTGTTACAGAGAAACCGGAGTGTAAACTCCTCCGTCCCGAAGACGTCGGGAACCTTACAGTTACAGCGTTAGCTCTGACTGTTACAGAGCGCTGACACTGGAGACTCCTTCCCTAAATGTTTTCTCACAGATTATCGACTACACTCCTTTTTTAATCGGAGCGTCTGCTGCACGAGTCCCTCTGAACGAGCTGTTGCTATAGAAACGATGACGTATTAGAACCAGTGCATTAATATAAACCTGCGCCGCTGTTATAGAAAATGAATCAGCACAAGAATTGATGTCATCATCATCATTACAGTCAGGAATGATTTTAATTCATTTGAATTAATTATTCTGCAAAACGGAATTATTTATTGGCTTTGTTGTTTTTATAATAGTGAGATAACGATTTTATTTAGATCAGATCGTACACATGCCTGTGAAAAATATACCTTATTATTTATAGTACGTACAATAAAACAGATTATGATGTACTTTTAGTGCAGCTATGTGGCATGAGTCGATGTTAACCCTTCAGCCCTGACTGAGTGTTTGTTGGACTAAACATGGCTTAAAGAGTTTATTCTTCTTCTATTATTTCAATTTCAGTTTCTGCTCTAAACCCTGAGATGAATTAAGACTTTAATAATTCAATTAAAAACAAAATGAAATGCCCACTTCACTCCAGATGCCGTCGATCAGCCGAGACGTGTTTGGTGTTTGCTTTACTTTAGCACTGCTAATGTCAACGAAAGCCGGTCGCAGTCTTAAGCCCTATTCAGACGGGATTAGTTTTCCATGTGGAGGTGGCTAATGTCGTTGTTACAGGAGAGTCTCTGAGGGTTTAGTCTCATCCGAACAGTGATTTAGTTTAGTGAGACTCCGCGCAAGCATCAGACTCAGACTCGGGTAGGAGGCGTGGTTTAAATCCCGAAGAAGCAGACCTCTGAACACGTCTCGGCTGATTGAATCCATTTCGGAGACATTTGGAACATTCCATTTTTGGTTAAACTCCCTGTAATATCTATAAACTAACACTTTCATCTGTCTCTTCTCCTCTGAAATGAAATAGTCCTCTTCCGACTCCTTTAATGTCCATCTGTTTTTTAGTCTCTTCCTCTGTCTCCTGTCCTCTCCTCAGGCCATGTTTGCCAGCTACGTCCCCGAAATCATAGAATTAATAGGAAACCGTAAGAAATATGGCGGTTCCTATAGTGCAGTAAATGGGAGAAAGTAAGTATTGTGTGTTTGTTGTCGGCCGATTCCCGCCTGCATGCCCCCTTTTTCTTTTTGTTTTGTCTCATGCATGTAGGCCATGTTCGCTCGCTACGTGCCAGAAATCGCTGCTCTCATCCTTAATCGACAGAAATACGGCGGGACGTATAACTCGACCCGAGGCCGAAAGTAAGTCACACTAACCATAACTCTACGCTTTTTCTACTGAAACACCAATAAGAGGAAGGTTAATTTGTAAAAGGTTTTAGGACACAGTCTCATGGAGTTTAGGACACAGTCTCATGGAGTTTTGGACACAGTCTTAGTGTTTGGGACACAGTCTTATGGAGTTTACGACACAGTCTTAGTGTTTGAGACACAGTTTTATGGAGTTTAGGACACAGTCTTAGTGTTTGGGACACAGTCTTATGGAGTTTAGGACACAGTCTTAGTGTTTGGGACACAGTCTTAGTGTTTGGGACACAGTCTTATGGAGTTTAGGACACAGTCTTAGTGTTTTGTACACAGTCTTATAGAGTTTAGGCACAGTCTTAGTGTTTGGGACACAGTCTTAGTGTTTGGGACACAATCTTATGGAGTTTAGGACACAGTCTTAGTGTTTGGGACACAGTCTTATGGCGTTTAGGACAGTCTTAGTGTTTGGGACACAGTCTTAGTGTTTGGGACACAGTCTTATGGAGTTTAGGACACAGTCTTAGTGTTTGGGACACAGTCTTATGGAGTTTAGGATACAGTCTTAGTGTTTGGGACACAGTTTTATGGAGTTTAGGACACAGTCTTAGTGTTTGGGACACAGTTTTACGGAGTTTAGGACAGTCTTAGTGTTTGGGACACAGTCTTAGTGTTTGGGACACAGTCTTATGGAGTTTAGGACACAGTCTTAGTGTTTGGGACACAGTCTTAGTGTTTGGGACACAATCTTATGGAGTTTAGGACACAGTCTTAGTGTTTGGGACACAGTATTATGGCGTTTAGGACACAGTCTTAGTGTTTGGGACACAATTTTATGGAGTTTAGGACACATAGTGTTTGGGACCCAGTCGTATGGAGTTTGAGACACAGTCATAGTGTTTGGGACACAGTCTTAGAGTTTGAGACACAGTCTTATGGAGTTTAGGACACAGTCTTAGTGTTTGGGACACAGTTTTATGGAATTTAGGACACAGTCATAGTGTTTGGGACACAGTCGTATGGAGTTTGGGACACAGTCATAGTGTTTGGGACACAGTCTTAGAGTTTGAGACAGGTTTGTGGAGTTTGGGACACAGTCATAGTGTTTGGGGCACAGTCTTATGAGGTTTAGGACACAGTCTTAGTGTTTGGGACACAGTCTTAGTATTTGGGACACAGTCTTAGAGTTTGGGACACAATCTTAGTATTTGGGACACAGTCTTAGAGTTTGGGACACAGTCTTAGTATTTGGGACACAGTCTTAGAGTTTAGAGTTTAATCTTTGGGAGTTTGTGGAAATGGTGCACATCCCTGTAGCGCTGCTCGTGTCCTGTCCTGTGTCCTGTCCTCTGTCCTGTGTCCTGTCCTGTGTCCTGTCCTGTCCTGTCCTGTGTCCTGTCCTGTGTCCTGTGTCCTGTGCTGTCGCTGCTTGCAGAGCTGCATTATGTTCAGAGGAAACTGAAGCTTTTGTGTTTATCTGTGGCTTTTAGTGCTGTTTACATGTAGTGTCTAAACATCTGTCTATCCACTTCCCTACATTCACACTAGCAGGTGATGAGTCTCTCATGTCGCTTGTACAGCCGTGGCCAAAAGTTTTGAGAATGACACAAATATTAATTTTCACAAAGTCTACTGCTTCAGTGTTTTTAGATCTTTTTGTCAGATGATACTAACTGTTACTGAAGTATAATCACAAGCATTTCATAAGTGTCAATGGCTTTTATTGACAATTACATGAAGTTTATGCAAAGAGTCAATATTTGCAGTGTTGACCCTTCTTTTTCAAGACCTCTGCAATTCGCCCTGGCATGCTGTCAATCAACTTCTGGGCCACATCCTGACTGATGGCAGCCCATTCTTGCATAATCAATGCTTGGAGTTTGTCAGAGTTTGTGGGTTTTTGTTTGTCCACCCGCCTCTTGAGGATTGACCACAAATTGTCAATGGGATTAAAGTCTGGGGAGTTTCCTGGCCATGGACCCAAAATGTCGATGTTTTGTTCCCCGAGCCACTTCGTTATCACTTTTGCCTTGTGGCAAGGTGCCCCATCATGCTGGAAAAGGCATTGTTCATCACCAAACTGTTCTTGGATGGTTGGGAGAAGTTGCTCTCTGAGGATGTTTTTGTACCATTCTTTATTCATGGCTATGTTCTTAGGCAAAATTGTGAGTGAGCCCACTCCCTTGGCTGAGAAGCAACCCCACACATGAGTGGTCTCAGGATGCTTTACTGTTGGCATGACACAGGACTGATGGTAGCGCTCACCTTTTCTTCTCCATACAAGCTTTTTTCCAGATGCCCCAAACAATCGGAAAGAGGATTCATCAGAGAAAATGACATTACCCCAGTCCTCAGCAGTCCAATCCCTGTACTTTTTGCAGAATAGCAGTCTGTTCCTGATGTTTTTCCTGGAGAGAAGTAGCTTCTTTGCTGCCCTTCTTGACACCAGACTCCAAAAGTCTTCGCCTTACTGTGCGTGCAGACGCACTCACACCTGCCTGCTGCCATTCCTGAGCAAGCTCTGCACTGGTGGTGCCCCGATCCCGCAGCTGAATCAACTTTAGGAGACGGTCCTGGCGCTTGCTGGACTTTCTTGGGCACCCTGAAACCTTCTTCACAACAGTTGAACCTCTCTCCTTGATGGTCTTGATGACCCGATAAATGATTGATTTAGGTGCAACCTTACTAGCAGCAATATCCTTGCCTGTAAATCCCTTTTTGTGCAAAGCAATGATGGCTGCACGTGTTTCCTTGCAGGTAACCATAGTTAACAGAGGAAGAACAATAATTTCAAGCACCACCCTCCTTTTAAAGCTTCCAGTCTGTTATTCTAACTCAATCAGCATGACAGAGTGATCTCCAGCCTTGTCCTCGTTAACACTCTCACCTGTGTTAACGAGAGAATCACTGACATGATGTCAGCTGGTCCTTTTGTGGAAGGGCTGAAATGCAGTGGACATGTTTTTTTGGGATTAAGTTCATTTTCATGGCAAAGAGGGACTTTGAAATTAATTGCAATTCATCTGATCACTCTTCATAACATTCTGGAGTATATGCAAATTGCCGTCATAAAAACTGAGGCAGCAGACTTTGTAAAAATTAATATTTGTGTCATTCTCAAAACTTTTGGCCACGGCTGTAGGTGGGTAGCGATCTCTACTGTTGTCTCTTGTGGGTGTGGCCTGCCCAGCATTTTTTTTTAGTTTTTTAACAAACTGTACCATATCACCTATAACTCACTATATGCTTAATACACATTACTTTTATTTAAAATGTATTTAAGTGTGATTTACGTGTTCCGTGCTCGGCTTCATACTAGCTTCGCGCTCAGATTACGTTAGCAAAGCGAGCTAACAATATTAGCTACATACACTTACCAGAGTCTCCAACGATCTCTGCTACTTCCTTCCCAGTTTTATTTTTCCCAGTATACATTTAATGAGAGCTCGTATATACCAGGATAAGATGAAACCACGGCTATAATTTTTTCTTCCATTTTTATGTCAGACACTAACTGCAGGTAGGAACTAGAGTTGTGAGCGGGGAACTGAAGAAACGTCGCACCACTCGCTCCATAGGACCGGTCCGAGGAATCATTCAAGCATTTGTCGTTGGAAGTCGTTGGAATTTGTTGCTTTACAGATTCGCACCTAATTTGCATAGAACAAACATCTTGATTAAAATGTCGCTTGTTGCTGAAATCGCAGCTCCGTGTCCCTCACACATTTATAGAAAATAATCGTCTGTCACTCTGTCACTCGCTAATGTGAAGGATCAGACCTGATCAGTTCTCAAAAGCAGTAATAATAATAATGATAATAATAATAATAATAATAATAATAATAATAATACTGTGTAATAGTAGCAGAGTTAATACAGGTAAGAGTTCTATACTTATAGTATATAGCAATTAAAAATAAGGACATGCCGTGTGAACAGCGTATTAATACTAAATGTTAATATTATATAATGTGTAACTACTAATGAATTTATATTTATTTACAGTCTTAGAGTCTGGGACACAGTCTTAGAGTCTGGGTGTTTGTGTTTAGGACAGAGTCTTGCTGTTTGTGACACAATCTTAGAGTTTAGGACCTAGTCCTAGAGTTTGGGACACAGTCTTGGAGTTTAGGAGACAGTCTTGGAGATTAGGAGACAGTCTTAAAGTTTGGGACACAGTCTTATAATTTGGGATACAGTCTTGGTGTTTAGGACACAATCTTAGAGTTTAGGACACAGAGTTTAAGAGACAGTCTTGGAGTTTAGGACACTGTCTTAGAGTTTAGGACATGGTCGTAGAGTTTGGGACACAGTCTTAGTGTTTGGGTCACAGTCTTATAGTTTGGGGCATAGTCTTAGAGTTTGGGACACAGTCCTAGAGTTTGGGACACAGTCTTAGAGCTTAGGACACAGTCTTAGTGTTTAGGACACAATCTTAGAGTTTAGGACACAGAGTTTAGGAGATAGTCTTGGAGATTAGGAGACAGTCTTAAAGTTTGGGACACAGTCTTATAGTTTGGGATACAGTCTTGGTGTTTAGGACACAATCTTAGAGTTTAGGACACAGAGTTTAGGAGACAGTCTTGGAGTTTAGGACACTGTCTTAGAGTTTAGGACATGGTCTTAGAGTTTGGGACACAGTCTTAGTGTTTGGGTCACAGTCTTATAGTTTGGGACATAGTCTTAGAGTTTGGGACACAGTCCTAGAGTTTGGGACACAGTCTTAGAGCTTAGGACACAGTCTTAGTGTTTAGGACACAATCTTAGAGTTTAGGACACAGAGTTTAGGAGACAGTCTTGGAGTTTAGGACACTGTCTTAGAGCTTAGGACATGATCTTAGAGTTTGGGACACAGTCTTAGTGTTTAGGACACAATCTTAGAGTTTAGGACACAGAGTTTATGGGACAGTCTTAGAGTTTGTGGCACAGATGAGATTGGAGTTGTGAAATGGAGTGGGCGTGTCTAATTGTCTAATAGCAGCAGGTAATGGGGTTGAGTGGAGTACACAGCAAACACTATTTTCTTCAAAGCATGACTCACAGAGCTGCGTTGTGACTCAGTTATAATTATAAGATTAATAATACAACTGTTAATGACCCAATGAATATTTTAAACAATGTGACGTGTAATCAGACCAGACGTTATTGTAGACTCTGAATAAAATCCGCTTGATAGCTTCCAACCTGGTGGGTTTTTTTCTGCTAGTTGATGAGCATTGTGTGTTTTATTTTGCAGGCATATTGTGGTGTGCGGTCACATCACTCTGGAAAGTGTTTCCAACTTCCTCAAAGACTTCCTTCACAAGGACAGGGACGATGTCAATGTAGAAATTGTTTTTCTCCATAAGTAAGTGCAGTGTGTTGTATAACACGTGGACATTGGGAATGAGGAAATATAATGAAGATTTCATATCACGGTACCACTGTGTGTCACGCTAAAGCTTTGATCAAGACTTTAAGCTCCGCCCACTCATGTCATGTCATGTCATACATCCCTGAAACACTTGTTTCCTGATATAAATGTCCATTTATGTGTCATTATGATATACATATTCATGTCCTTATAAACCTTATATACCACACTAATGAGAACGGAATCACATTGTGTATTTTTATATCCATTTTTCATATTCAAAATAAAAAATATCAATTTCTAGATGAGCTGCATTCATGAAATGTTCGTTTCAGCCCTAATTAGAAAAAAATTAATCAGTTATAATTAGTCTTTCTTTGTAGAGTCACAGTGAAATTAATATTTTACATCATCCAAGAAGACTAGAAGTTTTGCACATTTAATTAATTTGAAGCCTTATTTGCATAAATAAATGTACATTTTTTTAAAATAACTTCAAATAAAAATCCACTGATGCAAGATTAATTGTAATATCTGTATATTTTAAAAACACATCCTATTCACCTCTAGTGCCTTGCCTTCGAGGGCGGAGTCAATGCAAATGGGTTAATTTATTCATTTATCCAGTGTCATTTCATCACCTAAATGATCATTTTAAGGTTTGTTTATTTTAAAGTTCATTTTATTTTATGCCACAGATTATTTTGTAATTTTGTAAAGGACAGTTGGACATAAATTCACCACATCTTGTTGAAGTATAAATGCATTTTTTATTTTTATATTATATATTTATTTTATATATTTATATATATATATTTTTTTTTGCAGTATTTCCCCTAATCTTGAGTTGGAAGCCTTATTCAAGCGCCACTTCACTCAGGTAGAGTTCTACCAGGGCTCTGTCCTAAATCCACACGATCTGGCCCGAGTCAAGGTGCGAGTTTCTTTTAAATTAAATCACTGACTGGTTCCTTTACTACACATTTATGAGTATATGAGTATAAAGCCAGTAGACGGTGCGTACTTAATTTAAAAAACAAAAAATTTGCTTTATAGATTGAATCAGCAGACGCGTGTTTAATTTTAGCCAATAAATACTGCGCAGACCCCGACGCTGAGGATGCGTCCAACATCATGAGGTAAGACACGCTCATGTCTGTTTAATATGAGCTCTTTGCCCTCAGTGTGTTTGCAGAAATGTATAAAATGAAATGAAACTGAGACTCACAAGGAAGGAGTTGAAAAATCTTTGTTGCTTGTGTTCTTGTTGGTTTTTCTTCCCCCAACAGAGTGATATCTATTAAAAACTACCATCCAAAGATCCGCATCATCACACAGATGCTGCAGTATCACAATAAGGTAAGAAACGTCATGGTCAACACAATACAGAGACTGGATTAATTAATAAAAAGACACCAGAAGAAGTAGTACACGGTCACGTGGACAAGTCTGAGTCCAGTTCTCATGATTTTCTGCTGATATAACTCTGAAAAGTGTTTCCTTAGATAATTAAAAGGAGTAGTGATGCGTAAGTATAACTGTAGTGTACTAATGTGTGTGTTTCTTGGGTTGCAGGCTCACTTGTTGAACATCCCGAGCTGGAACTGGAAGGAAGGTGATGATGCGATCTGTCTGGCAGAACTGAAGCTGGGATTCATCGCTCAGAGCTGCTTAGCGCAGGGGCTCTCCACCATGCTGGCTAATCTCTTCTCCATGAGGTCGTATATTAAGGTAACGCCACCAATTACACCCGTCAATAAGCAATCCATCACACAGTGGGCTGTGTTTTATTCCTCTTTATTTATTAAAGAACAACACATCATATTTTTATCTGTTTACAGTTACATTTAATGTTGTGGAATGTTTGAAACAAGTTAGTTCCTGTTCTCACTTACGTTATAGCAGCTGTAAACACTCGTTCCCTTGTCATGTTACCGGGAAAGCACAAAGAAGCGTAAACTCCTCTGTCCTGAAGATGTCGGAAGAATTAAAGTTACAGCCTTTCCTCTGACTGCTACAAAGCGCTGACACTGGAGACTCCTTCCATAAATGTTACATAAACTTATAATCGCTTCACATTAAAACTTCACCACATCAACAGTTTTTTAATCTTTAAAATGATCACTGGAGCGTCCGCTGTACACGTCCCTGTGAATGAGCTGTTACTATAGAAACGATAACGTATTAGAACGAGCGCATTAATGTAAACCTGTCAGAGCTGCAGTTATAGAAAATTAATCAACACCTTTATGGCTTTAATTCTTTAATTTTGATCAGTTTTCTTTGCTGAATGTGTGACCTGATGAACTTAGATTGAAGAGGACACGTGGCAGAAGTATTACCTGGAAGGAGTAGCTAATGAAATGTACACTGAGTACCTGTCCAGTGCCTTTGTGGGTTTGTCGTTCCCCATGGTGTGTGAGTAAGTATTTTTTTTTTCCATTATTATTATTATTATTATTATTATTATTATTATTATTATTATTATACTTTTCGATTCGGAAATGAAAGTTTTTCTGCTCTATTTGCACACACACACACACACACACACACACACACGTCCACTTTCTGTACATAGTACATGTTATTTCTTTTTAGGTTGTGTTATGTGAAGCTGAAGCTCCTCCTGATAGCCATCGAGTATAAATCTGATCAGAGAGAGAGCAGGTCAGTGCTGCGGCATTTTACACCCGAAATAATATACACTCTACATTAATTTTAACAAATCACCTGAAAATTAGTCTCATGTTAACATTTAGTGAATATGTATATGTATAAAATAATTGATTATTTCTTTTTTTGGTGTGTGTGTTTGTGTTATGCAGTACACTTATTAACCCAGGCAATCATGTGAAGATGCAGGAAGGAACACTGGGTTTCTTTATCGCCAGCGATGCCAAAGAAGTAAAGAGGTACTTAAGTGGATTTTCTGAGCTCCACATTATTAAAATCACCTCCGAGGTTGCCAGACTTTTCTTGTGTAGAAGTATCCGAGATGAGGGTTTTTCAAAAGCGTCTAGACCACTGTCTAGGGTTAGGGTTAGGGTTAGGGTTAGGGTTTAAATAACATCATGAAAAGAAAATGCAGACTGAAGGAGAAAATTGCATTTTTTTTCTTTGCTGTCAAATGTAGTACGATGGAACATAAAATCAAAAGACAATTTAAAAATGAAAAATGAAAAGATTAAGACGTTGACAGGTGAATGAGAAGAATGCAAGCGCTGACATAAATCTAATAGGACTCTAGTATATAGATTGCTGTATGAATAGTTCTAGTTGTAATTATCACACTAATCACTGGGTTATATTTATTTATCAATATTTATCAATAATCCACGCTCTTTCTTCAGCGGTGCATAGAATAGCACTTGATCCAGCACATCCTGTTATGGATGAAGCCACAAGATGCTAAATCGAAGTCATGAAATCTTAATGTGTGCACAGGATGTTATTACACTCTTAATTCACCTTTTTTTTAAAAAATTAATAAAATATGTTTGTGTTAATTCGATACACACTCCTATAATAAAAACGTGCCCATAGTTTGAATGATAAGCTGACCAAGCGCTCATCTGCTACACTTACACCTGTTGCTCAGTGCTGTTCATAATAAATAGCTAATGAAGTATTTAATTTCATCCTTGAATGACATTCCACGGTGCTTTTGAGTGTGTTTACAGCCAAAACATAAATTTCAGCGGGACATATTGTGGTTACACTAAACTGTCAGACGGTGGCGCTAGACTGCTACTGCTCCTCACTCGAGCCGATATCACGCGAGAAACGTGTGTGCGTGTAACTGATTCACACCTGTGTTTTAGACAAGCTCCGCCTACATGTACGTAACTCTCACGTAGCTTGTGAATAGTGCTTAAGTCAGTAGTTAGGTCTGAGTACTGATGAGTGTAATTTCAGTATTAAATCCTCACTTAACTCACTTTCCCTCTCCTCAGAGCTCTGTACTACTGCAAAGCTTGTCATGATGACATCTCAGACCCCAAAAGGATAAAGAAGTGCGGATGCAAACGACGTAAGTTGTAGTAATGACAAGGACACTTCCATGTCTACAGTTGGCTCCAGTCCACCATATTTATACATTCTCAGAAAAAAAGGTTCTTTGGGGGATCTTCTGATAGTTAGGGACCTCTTACAGTCCTAAAGAGGACCTGGGACCCTTTGTGATTGGGTAGCACTCGGTTGAGTAGAACTTTTAAGGGTTCCAGCAAAGGTACCATAAAATGTTTTAGACTGAACTATGTACCATGCCCACAAAAATACTAGGGAATATTAGGGAAGTCTAATTCTTTTACATTAATTTGTTGACGTTTTTGAAATGTTCCTGCTTTTCTGCTGCCGTGGAAATGACTCAATCTTATCATTCATGTCTGTTAGTGGCGTATTGTGAGTAAACTCTGCTTTTCTATCTCCTGTGACGGTTGCATATGGTTCTGGTTTATACTGTCACTGCATGTAATCTTTTGCTTCCTACACCCTTGCTAGACTGGACGTTGTTGTTCTCAGAAGGTTTCCCGAAGCGTGTAAAATGTTTTAAGTCCTATTCTTGATTGTGTCTGTAGTCTGTAAATGTTAGAACCCAAAGCTTATGGAAGCCATGCATGACCTCCATGTTACGTGTGCATGATGCATGAAATCTGTAAAAACTCAAATATGTTATATGCTACTGCACAACTGAAAGTCTTCTGAAAACTGCTATCTGCTCATGGATGCCCAACATGTATGGATTGATTTCGTTTTGTGCTAATTGTCACGTCCTCCATGGTGGCTTCCACCAAATGTTCCCTTTATAGTTCAGATGTCCGACAGGGCTCAAGGTTTTTGGTCTCTAGTTCTTCAACACATACCATCATATCCTTTTTAGTTCATCAGGGGTTATAGCTGGGTTCCTCTCTAGTTCTTTCTAACTCCAGTATTAGGTTCCTCTATAGTTCCCTTAAATTTCAGGAATAGCTTCCTCTATAGTTGTTTAATTCTTCAAGGCTCAATCCTGGGTCTCTCTATAGTTCTTTAGTTTTTCAGGGCTCAATCCTAGGTGTCTCTATAGTTCTGGAGTCCTTCAAGGCTCAATCCTGGGTCTCTTTATAGTTCTGTAGTTCTTCAGGATTTGATATTGGTTTTCTCTATATTTCTGGAGTTCTTCAGGGCTCAATCCTAGGTGTGCTTATAGTTTAATTAACTCTCACTGCACACAATCACTCCACAGAAATGACCCTTGTGGCTTTGAATGAGAAGCTTCATGCCACTAGATCAGCCAAACTGTCATTGGTCCTCATTCACTTTGTCCTCACAGGAGCATTCAACACGGTCAATCACAAGACTCTCCTGTCCATCCTCACAAGCCTGGAGTCATGGTCCTATCTGGTGAAATGGAGTGGGATCCATATTTGCTTCATGCAGATTCTCCACTGGTGTCACACAAGGCTTGGTGCTGGGTCTTCTTCTGTTTTCCCTCTATACCCTCTCTCAGTGAGGTTGTACTCTCACCTGGTTTTCATACCACTGTTATGCTGATGACACTGAACTTATCCACTCATGTTTCTGCATGGATCTTGTCATGGACAACTCATTAGCTGAAACTAAATCCCAGCAATGTTGAGCTTATGTATATCCCTGGAGATGTTGTGATCTCTCTGGACAACTCTCAGATCACACCATCTGGCACATAACACAATCTTGGGGTATTTCTGGACTATCCTTCACTCCTAACTTTACTGACCTGATTTCTCTTTTACAACATTAGGAGGATCTGGTCATTTCCATTCACAGAGGCCACTCATGGTAAATGGTAAATGGTCTGCACATATATAGCGCCTTTTAACCTTCGTGCTTCTACAAAGCTTTACACTGTGTCTCATTCACACACCAATGGCAGCAAAGCTACCATGCAAGGCACTTACCTGCCATCGGGAGCAACTTGGGGTTCAGTGTCTTGCCAAGGACACTTCGGCACATGGAGTCATGTGGGCCGGGAATCGAACTGCCAACCCAGCCACAGCCGCTCTCAGGTGCTTCTTCAGTCCCTTGTCATAGAGAGACTGGACAACTGCAACTCCCTCCTGGCAGGCCTTCCCCTGCCTGCCACCTGACTCATGCAGCTAATCCAGAATGCAGCTACATATTCCCAAGTTCTTCCACACCACTCCATTGCTGTGTTTCCTCCACTGGCTTCATGTTCTAAAACACAGATGCTTGCCTACAAAGCCGAAAACAGACCAGCGCCTGCCCACCTGAAGGCCCTTTCATGCCACACTCTGCACCCTGTTTCCAGCCTCTAGCTGGACCAACAATCCTTCAAGATATAAGGAAGACCTGCATCAAGACTCTTATCTGTCCTTGCACACGGATGGTGGAAAGAAAAAAATTCTTGACTTTTGGGGTTTTCTTTCCATGGTGTACTAATCTCTCTCTAACAGGGTTTAAATTTGATGGTATTCTTAGATGTTGAACTTTTGAACTAGCATGAGGATATGTTTTTGATAAAGACTACAAAGCACTTATGTAAGGTGGGTAGGGTGTCTGCTGTAAATATTTGGTTCATCATTGGTTCTGTAATTTATTAGAGCTCAAAACTGGGTCCCTTAGAATCTACAGGGTTCTCTGGGTTTAATATGAGGTCCTATAAGGAACAATATCAGGGTTCCATCTATAGTGCATCAGGGTTCATCACTGGGTTCCCAGTTCTTTAATACATTGTCTCCTTATTGTGTTATTCATCAGGGCTCAATACTCAACTATTAATTTCTGTGGTTCTTCAAGACTCAAGAACTACAGAGAAATCCTGTATTAAGTTCTTTTGTACTCAATTCTGGATCTTTCTGTAGTTCTAAGTTCCTCATTTACCTTCTGCTTTTATTCCCATTTTTATTCCCCTTATTCATTTCTATGACTTCAGCCAAGAAGGCAGGCAGCCGCCGAATGCGACTGGCGTGTTGTTTAGGGTGTGGCGAGGCTGAGCACGGCTGCTCGTGCACGTCTCACAGCACACGTAGTAACATGGAGACTCCACCATGTGCCTTGACTCTTTCTCCCACCTCTGTTAGTGATAAGTCGGCCACTGTACGCTCCTGTAAGTCCTTCCCGTAGTTGTCTCACCTGTGACCTAAACTTGGCTACATCATGATGTTGTGGCTATGCTTTTATTATACTCGCATGTGCAGGTGTCTGGTAGCGGCTGCGAGCTTCTGGCTGTTTAATCGCATGTTTTATGTTTTAAATAAAATATCTAACTAACTGATCCCACTTTATTCATTCTGTTGTACAGTTGAATTTTAACCTGCTTTTTATATTTACATACATTACCAAAAGCAACGATTCAGTTCTTTAATCAAAGAGCAGAGTGTTATCTAATCAGGCTTCATGCTTGTGCTTTTACTTTCACTTTTATCCTTGGGCCTTATTTATCAGACTGGATATGAACAAAATAAATTGTAAATTCTTTGTAGCATTTACACAAGAAATGTGGTTTTCATGAAAATCTAGTTAGTTGGGGGATAATGTTTATAAATATCCATGTAAAGAGACTCACAATTATGAACCTGATGAGAATTATTCGGCTTCAAATCATATAAATGTCGATGAGTTACTGCGATTTTATATACAGAGTACAATTTTAAACGCTTACTAATTAGAATTACACACCGATTTAATGAACATTTTGTGAAATTCAGTCATTTAATATTAATGACTTGAAAGCAAACGATTCAAGATCCATAAATTAAGATAAATAAAACGTGCCATTTAATTGGGATAAAAGTAATGGCGCCCTACAAAAGGAGGAAGCGTTATTGTCTATGGTAGCCAGCGCACTGCGATGGCTGAGCTGCATTACTGGAAGTTTTAGCACATGCCGCACTTAGGAGGCGCTCTTTCACATTTTAGTCATTATTTTGTCGTTTTCTTGCTTCTTATGGGGTTTTGTGGATGTGGCTAAATGTAAATCAGCTGTGCCATGAGCACGTTTGGTAATTTACTTATCAGCATACGCATGTGAGCACGAAGAAAATGAGCAAAAAACTGTAAATCTGTTGGGAATTTTTAGTTCAGTTCAGCCGTGAAGACATTTACACACTACTTTACTAAAAGAAGGTGATAAATGAGGTCCGATGTTAGCACCACATTTAGTTGCTGGCTGTAGTTGAATAGTTCTTAGATCTAACCTGCTTTAATGACTAACTCTCCATTTCACTGCAATATAAACTGCCCTTATCCACATAACATTATCTTTGCATTCTTCTCAGCTAAAAGTAACTATAACGGATATATCAAAGCAAGTAAGTATCCCTTTTCTTCTTTATGTGTTAACTGAGTGCGTTTGTTGTTGTTGCTGCTTCCTCCTTCTTCACTGTTTCTTTACGCTTTCCTGAAAAAAAACATGAATTTCCGAGTGTAAGTGTTAAATCAGATTCTTAACTGTATCACGGTGATCAGGTTCCTCTCTGTCGGTAAAGGATGAGATCGGCCGAGCTCCTAGAGTAAACTCCCGTCCTGCCCGTGTAAAGCGCTGTGTCTCGGAAACGTCAGCGTGAACAGTCTGCGTGTTAACTCCAGATATCGCTCCAGCTATCACACCTCCATCCAGCAGCTGTGTAAGACTCCACCTGGGTGTGGGTTTCTAACACTAACTCTAATGTGACCGGAGAGAGGTGTGTGTTACTCGTGTTGGAGAAGTGTGTGAACACCACTCACACTAACACACTGCTCTGTGGTTCGTTGCTAACAGCTAATACTGAGTGATGTGGTGGTGTGATAAAGCGGAGTTACTGTTACCACACTGAAGTTGATTATTTTCCTGAAACAGCACGTGTCCCCACGTGAACGCAGGGTTACAAAGCGCTGACACTGGAGACTCCTTCCATAAACGATAAATTAATGTCTCCTTACAGAAAACTTCACCATGTCAACGATTACACGTTTCTGTTTTGTTTTTAATCCGTTTATGTGGAGCGTCTGCCGTACAAGTCCCTGTGAATGAGCTGTTACTATAGAAACGATAATGTATTCGAATATTATTATTAATATAAACCTGTGATTTGGAGCTGTGTTACCTGATCTACCTACGATCATACAGTAGAGGGGCATTGACATCACTAGTTAAACTAGCTCTCTTTTTAGTGGTACAGTATTGTTTTTGTTTTTTTAGTTTTTAAATCAGATCGCTTGTAATGACCCTCCCCTGTATTGTGATCTGAACCCCTTCCACCCGAATTGTTTGCCTTAAGTTGTGAAATATATTATTATTACTGAGTTCATGTATTTTTATTATTCCAGTTTTATTTTCTAAAATTATTTGTATATATATATTTATATTTAAACACTTCATTTAATGTGACACTGACATTTCTGTGACATCATATTACATTTTAGCTTCTTCAAATAACCCAAAGATTACTTTTACTGCTGTTGCTGAGGACAATGTTACTTCCACATCAGTTATTAACATTAGTTAAATAAATAATACATTAATTAACTTAATTATTAATTAGGATTTGATTATTTTGATACATTTATAACATTAGTTGTATACAGTACAGTATGTGTATATCTCTGTTAATGTCTCTGATCATTTCTCTTTGACTCTCTGTATATGTGTTACTCTATATCGGAGTTGTATACGAGTGTTTCTCGATGTTCACGTTGATGATTTAACCCTGCTGTAATGTTCACTGTGTAGCGATGGACGCCCCGGCGGTGCAGCAGTCCGCTCTGTCACCTAAGAAAAAGCAACGCAATGGAGGAATGAGAACTTCACCCAACTGCTCTCCAAAAACTATACGGTAAGAAGAACACACACACTTGTGTACAGAAACGTACAGAAAATGGTGGCGAGAGAGATTTGTTCCATATCTAAAGCCCTTAAAGCTACAGAAACATTTGGGTAAATAAAACACTTCTGGCCTGAGGCAGCAGCATGGCGAGGATCAGGATGGAATATCTGGAACCAAAAACACGGATAATGTTTTATAGTTTAAGAGTGGTGAATGAATTAATGAACAGATAAATTAATAAAAGCATTAATGTGTTTATTCATGGCACTGGAGAGTGTTGTGCCTTCCATCAAGATTCTCAACGTTCATCTGCTCAGCTCAGATGAAAAACACATCACAGTAATTGGACTAATAGGACAGTTAACTACCATAAATTCTACAATCTGAATTTTTAAATTCTAACAGCTACAGTCAGTGAATAGGATTGGTCCAAATTCATTTGGGAGCAGGTGGGATTGGTTAGAATTCTTTTTGAAACAGGTGGGATTGGTCAGAATTCCTTTGGGGGCAGGTGGGATTGGTCAGAATTCCTTTTGGAGCAGGTAGGATTGGTCAGAATTCCTTTGGGGGCAGGTGGGATTGGTCAGAATTCCTTTTGGAGCAGGTGGGATTGGTCAGAATGGCTAATTCACCTACCAAAAAAAAAATTTTCCCCCTTATTTTAGTTTGTTGGTTTGTTTTCATGTTGAACTCAGACTCTTGTCCATGTCCAGACACGAGCCAGTGCTGATCCCTAGCCATGATCAGATGGAGACGATGGACGATAGCGTGAAGAGGTACGACTCCACCGGAATGTTCCACTGGTGTCCATCCAGAGACATTGAGAAGGTCACATTGGTGAGTAAGAGTGTGACGATATGTTGCTGTAGATGATGAAGAAATCTCAGAGGAGGCAGGTAAAAACCAGAGCAAAACCAGACGTAATGACACGACTCAGTAATTCAGGAAAGAACATGCGGTATTCAGCAAAAATACAGAGGTTTAAATAAACAGGTGAGACTAATCAGTAACCATGACAACAGGTTAATTACAACAGAAGGAAAGTGAGGGACAAAACAGGTTAGTTATTTAATTATATTTTATTTATAATTATGTTATGACTAGCTTTGCCTTATTTTTACTGTCGTGTAGGTCAATTTTTTATTATATTTTAATGAATATATATATATATATATATATATACACAGCATATGGCCAAAAGTATGTGCCCCCTGACCATCACACTCATGTGCTTGTTGAACGTCCCATTCCAGATTTATTCCCCCTTTGCTGTTATAATGAGCTCCACTCTTCTGGGAAGGCTTTCCACTAGATTTTGGGGTGTGGCTGTGGGGATTTATGATCATTCAGCTACAAGAGCATTAGTGAGGTTGAGGTCAGGGGCTGATGTTGATGTGAGGAGGCTCCAGTTCCAGTTCATCCCAAAGGTGTTCAGTGGGGTTGAGGTCAGGGCTCTGTGCAGGACACTCCAGTTCTTCTACCTTCTTCCAACCTTCACACACCATGTCTTCATGGAGCATCGTCATGCTGGAACAGTGTTTGGGCCTCTTAGTTCCAACTTTGTGGTAACAGTTTGGGGAAGAACCACATGCGGGTGTGATGGTCAGGTGTCCACATACTTTTTGGCCATATATATTTACATTAATTATTATTTGCCTTACTTTTACTGGCATGTTATTTTTACAGGACTTTTATATTGTTTTTTATATTTTTTGTAACAGTGTGTTGTTGTTTTTTTCCCTCAGACCCGTAGCGAGGCAGCCATGACGGTTCTAAGCGGTCATGTGGTAGTGTGTATTTTCGGGGATGTGAAGTCGGCCGTGGTGGGTCTGAGGAACCTGGTGATGCCTCTAAGAGCGAGTAACTTCCACTACCATGAGCTGAAACACATTGTGTTTGTGGGATCACTGGAGTACTTGAAGAGGGAGTGGGAGACGTTACACAACTTCCCTAAAGTCTCCATTTTACCTGTGAGTCCATGTGTGCACTGATTCGGTGAACAGAAATTAGATCCATCCATTGCAATATTGCAGTATTATCATCATGATGTTTGTGTGTGTGTGTGTGTGTGTGTGTGTGTGTGTGTAGGGCACTCCTCTGAGCAGGGCGGATCTGAGAGCCGTCAACATTAACCTGTGTGACATGTGTGTGATCCTCTCGGCCAATCAGAACAACATCGATGATGCATCTCTGCAGGATAAAGAGTGTATTCTCGCCTCGCTCAACATCAAATCCATGCAGTTTGATGACAGTATAGGCCTTCTACAGGCCAACTCACAGGGTATACACACACACACACACACACACACACACACACACACACACACACACACACACACACAACTTGGGGTAAGAAGACATGGGGTAAATCTGGGGTTGTCTAATGGCTAAAGCCCAGATCAGTCTTTGATGCACATACTGTAGATCTTCTCAGTGGGCCAAGAGCTGGGATTGGTCACAATTCCTTTTGTAGCGAGCAGGATTTGTCAGAATCAGTCAAAATTCCATTTGGAGAAGATGGGATTGGTTAGAAGTCCTTTTTGAGCAGGTGGAAATGGTCGGAATACTTTTGGGAGCAGGTAGAGCAGGTAGCAGAAGATGGGATTGGACAGAATTCCTCAGGAGCATACAGGATTGGTCAAACGTTGTGCAGGAGCAGGTGAGATGAGTAAGAATTCCTTTGGCTGCAGATGGGATTAGTCAGAATTCCTTTTGGTTTGGGTGGGATTGAAATTAAAAACCAGTCCCATGTTCATCTCTACTATGAAACACTGATGGAAAATGAAGTTCTGCTGTAGATGTTAAAGTGTCAGTGCTGCTGTATTTGGACAACACAGCTGGAGTACTGACTGCAGATAAGTCAGCTAAGACGCTCTGTCTCTCTCTCTGTGTGTGTGTGTGTGTGTGTGTGTGTGTGTGTGTGTGTGTGTGTGTGTGTGTGTGTGTGTGTGCAGGCTTCACTCCTCCTGGGATGGACCGTTCGTCTCCTGAAAACAGTCCTGTTCATGGTCTGGAGCGACAAACTTCCATCAGCACGGGAGCGAACATCCCCATCATAACTGAACTTGGTATACACCCACACACACACACACACACACACACACACACACACACACACACACACACACACACACACACCCCCCACACACACACACACACACACACACACACCCCTCTATCAGCACAGGAGCGAACATCCCCATCATAACTGAACTTGGTACACACACACACACACACACACACACACACACACACACACACACCCCAAAACACATGCATCCTCTGTGTGTGTGTGTGTGTGTGTGTGTGTGTGTGTGTGTGTGTGTGTGTGTGTGTGTGTGTGTGTGTCCGTACTAAAGTCAGTGTGTGTTTCCTGTCATTAGCTAAGTCAGACAGGCTGCTGAACGCAGTGTGTGTGAGACAGGACAAGAGCTGCGGAACCAACATTCCAATGATCACTGAACTGGGTAAGACACACACACACGCGTGCACACACACACACACACACACACACACACACACACACACACACACACACACACACACACACACACACACACACGCATGCACAAAGCGGCCTATAACTCAAACACAATAACCCAGGCTATCACACAATCATTTGCACATGTATGCATACACACTAACACTCACTCGTGTGTGTGTGTGTGTGTGTGTGTGTGTGTGTGTGTGTGTGTGTGTGTGTGTGTGTGTTAGTAAATGACTCCAATGTTCAGTTCCTGGATCAGGATGATGATGATGATCCGGACACTGAGCTCTACCTCACACAGCCCTTCGCCTGTGGAACCGCCTTCGCCGTCAGTGTGCTAGACTCACTGATGAGTGCTGTGAGTGTATACACACACACACACACACACACACACACACACACACACACACACACACACACACACACACACACACTGCTTTCTGAGGTCCTGAGGTACTTTCTCAGGAACTAAAGAGTTGTGGAACTCTCCCGAACAAGAACTAGACTTGGTGTATTTAAAGATGACTCTTTGCTTTTTGCGATGATGTGAACACTCACCTTGACTCACCGAGGTCATTAAAATCTCCACGGCACTGTTGCTAGGCAACTACGAACTACATGAACCGCTAGAAGAACTTATAAGCCAAAATAGAAGCCAGAAGCTAAGGTTTAGCTAGCTGACACGTAGCTCTTAAGACTTTCATCCATCAGTAGCGTCGTAGTTTTTGGAAAACGAATTAAAAATGAAATGCGTAAAAACTGTATGTGATTAAGATTCGTGTTCTTTTCTGATCTCTCGTTTGTTCAGACGTACTTTAATGACAATATCCTAACGTTAATAAGGACGTTAGTGACGGGCGGGGCCACTCCCGAGCTCGAGGGTTTGTTAGCGGAGGAGAACGCGCTGCGCGGCGGCTACAGCGACACACACACACTCGCCAACAGGGACCGGTGTCGGGTGGCACAGCTCGCTCTGTACGACGGGCCGTTCGCCCAGCTCGGGGTGAGACCCCACACACACACACACACACACACACACACACACACACACACGTAAACACAGCGCACCACAGGTATGGAGTGTAACTGTGTGTAATTTGTGGTGCTCATTCGCAGGAAGGTGGGTGTTATGGCGATTTATTCTGTAAAGCGTTAAAGACCTACAACATGCTGTGTTTCGGGATTTACCGTTTAAGAGACGCTCACCTGAGCGCTCCGAGTCAGTGCACCAAACGGTGAGTTCCCCTCACACAACATGAATATGACATTTCCTCATGTTCAGTGTGTGTGTGTGTGTGTGTGTGTGTGTGTGTGTGTGTGTAAGCGTTAATACACGGTGTGTTCTGTTCTGAAGTGGTCATCATCAGCGTACTCTACTCCCTGCAGATCTGAAGAACCGAAGCGTCCCCGGGGGTTCTGTGGATTGTTAGCAGTATCTCAGTAGAAACGTTTTTGCGTGAGAGCTCCTCGTTTTAACTTCAGAGTACTCCATGCTACGAGTCGTCTTTTATCCAAACCCCAATAAAACGGCAGACGAGATTAAAAATTCGATCTGGAATGATTGACGGGAGTGTGTAGGTGTTTCGAACTCGCTGATATGACCTGACCGTCTGGAAGCTCCGCCCCCTTCCCCCATATCTCACGTCTCGGTGACGTTTGGGAAACGGAGGGTGTGGGTGTGTTCCATTTACCTGCATTACACTGAAAACGGTGGGATCTGAAAGCACCTGCTGAAAGCCTGAGTGACAACGTGGAGACTTTTTTTACTCCCCCTCTTTCCTCAGGACTACAGGTTATTACGACCTCTTCGGGGTTGGCAGGTCTGCGATGGATTCTCGTCATGTATCTAAGTGAGATGGCTTCCACGGCTTCGTTCTCAGATTAGATTAGCAAGGCGAGCTAGCTGAACTAGCTTACATACATTCACCTTGCTCTTCCTTCCGAGCTTTATTTTCTCTTTTCTTTTCTGTCAAACGGTAGAAGGAAACTGATTGCAGGTAGGAATTAAAGCTGTGAGCGAGGAAGTGACGAAACGTCAGGCCACACGTGCCGTACTTTTGAACCTGAGGAATCGTTCGAGGCGATCGTTCGGATCTGTCGCTTCTTTTCGGCATCAGTTACTAATTTGCATAGAATTGAGAAACCCACGAATCTACAGTAATGTCGCTGTTGCTGAAATCTCACGTGAACGTATGTAGGAAATAAAAGATCACGTGTCACTCTCTTCACTGGTGTGAATGTAGGGTTATGGTTACGTGATGTTTTTCTTACCGATTTTAAGCTTTAAATAGTCAAATTACGGTATTTCTAGAACGAAGCAAATTATCTGTCAATAGAATCATAAAATGAAAGCTTGAAATGAGTAAAAATGTGGGTTTAATAATCTTATATTTGGTTTATTGTGATCTTATAACAGGAAATACGAGAAACATTTAACTATATTCAAGATATTCCCGCTTCCTGAGACGTCCTTTTCCCCGAGTTTAATATAATCCATCACTCCAGAATGAAACACACTGAGTTTAAACTTCCTCGTCTCTTAATAATAAACATTCCTTTTGATGTGATACGTAAAAAAATGATTTTATCTTAATGATCGTTTTTATTCTGATTTTTTTTTTTATTATTAGAATGCTGATTTTTATTTGTTGATTTTAGCTTCATGAGCTTTAATGGTTATTATATCTTTTTTTCTCTTGGGAGAAATAAGGTTCTTTAGATAGTTCAGGGTTCTGTACGGTTCCCCCTGAGCGACAAAACAGAAGAACCCTAAATGTTAAATGGAGATAAACCTTTTTTTTTTTTTTTTACTAAGAGTGTAATGATGACTCTTATTGCTTCATTATAATTTCTGTCTAATCTAATTGATGACTTGGACATGTGTGAAATCTGTTAACGCACCACAGTAGGTGTGTGTGTGGTTGTGCGATGTGATAAAAGCTCGCTCACTCTCTCTCTCTCTCTCTCTCTCTTGCTCTTTCTCTCTGTGTGTGTGTGTGTGTGTGTGTGTGTGTGTGTGTGTGTGTGTGTGTGTGTGTGTTAGCTACGTGATCACCAATCCTCCGTACGAGTTCGAGCTGGTCCCCACAGACCTGATCTTCTGTTTAATGCAGTTCGATCACAACGCGGCTCAGTGTCACTCCACGCTCTCACACTCCTCACACTCCTCACACTCGTCCACTAAAAAAAGTTCATCCGTGCACTCCATCAGCACCAAACACACCAAGAGCCGAGAGCCACGGGACAAACCCAAGTACGTTCCCCTTTAACACACACTCCCTCTCTCTCTCTCTCTCTCTCTCTCTCTCTCTCTCTCTCTTTGTTGTTTCCATCCATCTGTTTGAAATTTAAATATGAAAACATCAGAAATAACATAACGCCTCAGTATCACTTTCTGTGCTTGTCTGAGGTTTCAGGTGAAGTGTGATCAAAACACTGTCTGGAGTAAGTTTAATGTATTTAATGTTTAAAACCGCATACTACTGTACTAAATAGTATCATTTTCATACCATATTTAAATATTTTTCTAAACCAGTCACTTATTTGTAGAATAAATGGACCATAATAACTTTATACTGCATTTATAACTACACTTCACTGCCCCCTACTGGTGACTTATAGCTTTCTTTAAATCCCGTTTGGTCCTAAACGTCTCCGGAAATGAGAGACAGGGGTCTCTGCAGGTCGGAGTAATGGGCGTGCCGAAAGCTAAGGGGGGGGCGGGTCGAAAGGCTATTGGCCGAGAGCGCTGTCGGTTACACTTGTGAGGTATTTCTGTAGGCCAACCCGGAAGTTAGCATCACCCTGGCTCCCTCAACAAAAAGCTTTTTAAAAAATCACGAGTATAGTTTTTTTGAACGGGTTCTTGGTTAAATGTCTGCGGTTAACGCAAGCTCAAGATATATAACATAAAATACATGGGTAATACCTCACTCGTGATTTTGTTAAGCTTTTACGTGTCTTGAAAAAGACGGTTGCTAACAAGTGGCTAAATGGGACTACAGAGGTTTTCGGGGACGTTAATGAGGAAAACTCATCTACTAAAGCCTCGTTGTGTTTATACTGGCGATTTAATACTAATAATAATAATAATAATAATAATAATAATAATACTTAGATTGATCAGTTTATAGTATTGTTCAGCTGTAGTGTTTTTTCAGACTGTGGTGCTATAAATGCTATCGGAAGCGCAGCGGTGGTGACGTTGAAGTCATGTGACCGTGGTGTACTTCGTTTATAGCCTGACTTTAGCTTTTTACTTCTGCCGATTGTATTTAGGCTTCAAAATTCCTAAAAGTTGTGATCATTAGTGAAGATTTATCTTGATGAACAAAAATCGTGTAAGATTCATGAACTTTTGTTGGTCACAGAGTTTATTTTCTGCAATAATCCAAGAGCCAATGGAAATATCCTACTGGCTTTTTGTTGAGGGAGTCAGGGTGATGCTAACTTCTGGGTTGGCCTACAAAAATACCTCACATGTGTAACCGACAGCGCTCTCGGCCAATTGAAATAGCCTTTCGACACGCCCCCCCCCCTTAGATTTTGACACGCCCCCTTAGCTTTCGACACGCCCATTACTGTGACTTCTGATTGCTCGGACACCGTGTGTAGCCCAATACAAAGTAAACTTTTAAGAACCCGTGAAGGTTCTTCGGTTGTCCCTCTTAGGGAACCCTTAAAGGGTTTGTATGTAGCAAAGCAGAACCCTTTTTTTTTTTTTTTTGCAACCCTTAACTATCCGGAGAACCATTCCGGATCCTTCTGGAACGCTGTATTATAAACAGTACACGCCTAAATATTCGGAACCTTTAACGGTTCTTCGATTGCTCAGAGGGAACCCTTAAAGGTTCTATGTTAAACCTTCCAATGAAGTGTTTTCATACCAGAAAGTGTTTCAAGTGGAACCATTTTTCTGAATCTAAGAATCCTTAAAGAACCATTGAAGAACCCTTTTTTTTTTTTTTTTTTTTTCGAGGGCTCTAACAGGGTGGGTGTGCGGTACAAACTCCAAATTATTGTTCATTATTTTAGTTCCTCTCTAAACGGTCTTGGTGCTTAAAGGGTTCCTTGAATAATGAAAAGTTCTTAACCTCTTAAAAGGAACCCTCTCTGATAAACACTGTAGGTACGTTGTACGTTTTTACATTCATCGAGGGTTCTCTGTAATAAGTAAGGGTTCTTGCTTTTATGAAACAGGTTCTATCTGGAACCTTCATTCGTAGGAAAACAGTTCTGTATTATTTAAGGGTTCATTGGATAATTAAGTGTTCCTGGCTTCCAGGAACTCTTTCTGAGAGTCCCTTAACTGCGCTGTTGTAAGGTTCTATGTAGAAGCTTTAACCTATTAGGAAGAGTTCTGTGCAGAACGCTACAGGAGAGCAGTTACGGGTTCGCAGTTTCTGTAAAAAGGGTTCTATTTGAAACTGGTTGGGAAATGTCTTACCAGCTCTTTGTATAGGGTCCTACATAGAACCAGAGGGGCAAACGAAGAACCGTTAAGGGTTCTAGATTTTTTTTTTTTTTTTTTTGCAGATCGATTTGTCAGCACCAGTTTAGACAGAAAAGAGATTTTACTCTGTTTAAATTGATGATGAAGAATAATTAAAAAAATTTTTTTTAATGATTTGAATGTTTTAAAAAATATTCCTAATGTTGCCTGATACAGTGAGCGGTGTATCACGAGCATTACAGTCACTGCCTCGTGAAAAGAACGTCCTTATTTAATCAAAGTGCATGAGAACCGATAATAAACTCCATCTCTGCAGCATCGTCTCCACAGTCTGAACGTTCCTGATGCTAGAACCCACTTTATTCTGTTCAAAGAGTGACTGATGTTAAGAGTCTGATAATAAACACACACACACACACACACACACACACACACACACACACGTTCTAGCTGATAGAATCAGCAGTGTTAGCATCAGCGTTGTGTGTGATTACAGTTCATTACACGTCATTAAACTGGGCTGTTTATGTTTTAACAGTTGCTGAGCCAATGTGGACTGTGTCTATGGTTAGTAAGTGGACTTTCGGATATTTTATCACTTCTTTCATTCATTTCTTCCTCCCTCACGTCATCATTCAGATGAAATCCCGCCCCTTTTCCCTGTTTACTTCAATATTTGAAGCTTGTCTCTAAATGACAGTAAAAATGTTTAAAATGTTGTAAATGTTCTAATCTGTAAGAAACATTTGTTCATATTCCTGTGTGTACATTATAACTCCTGGACCAAAGTACTGATTTTTTTTTGTTTGTTTGTTTGTTTGTTTGTTTGTTTGTTTATTTGTTTTTTTGTCTTGGGATATTCAAAATCATGTAAAGGAGAACCTTACAGATATTATGAGGAAATAAATAATATACTCTTAATAATATTCACAGTAATCCTAATAAAATGAGCTTTTTTTCTGTATTAAAGCCACGAGCAGAGCTTTATTGCGGCACAGAGCACTGATTCGGTTATTATTGATGTTTACCCATAACACTAATTAATATCTTTAACACAGAACCATTTATAATCATAGTGTAAAAAACATTGGGCTCTAGTGTAACCACCTGGAAACTTAAAACTGAAAACCGTGAGCAATGTTTAGAATATTTCATCTGGGAAGATCCTGAGTCATTTATTCAAAACTGACTCATTTTGATTCTTTTGAATCCAAAACTGTGAATCAGTTGAGAGACCGAATGCTTTTTTGGAACGTGTTTGTACTCCGTTTTAGATTCCAGGTGTTTAAATGCGAAGTTTCGTCACACTTAGAACCCTACTTTACAAAAAAATTAACTACTGAACGTTCTCTTTCTGGTGATTAGATCCTCATTCAAAATATCTACTGTACACTCGCACAAAATAAAATAATAAGGTAGCTTGAAGGGTTTTGAAGTTCCCCTGAGGAAACCCTTACAGCTGTTCCTTAAAGATCTACAACAGTAATTATTCCCTTCAGAAAGGGTTCTGCATAGAACAAAGCTAGAACTCTTAGCTGTCTAAAGAACCCTTGAAGAGCCTTTTTTAAAGGACCTTTTAAATGCCTGTCAGGAATTTAATATATTGATAAACTGGCTTGGAACTGATACATTTTAAGGGTTCTTTAAGGGTTCACTGGATAATGAAGGGTTCTTAACTTCCAAAAATGTTTTTACCTGGATCGCTAACATCTTAAAAGGTTATTTGTTTTGTCTCTCCGGGGAACCCATGAAGGTTTTATGTAGAGCTCTACAACAGAAACGGTTCCTGGCAGAAAGGGTTACAGGTAGAACCCTATTTTGTAAGCTAAGAGCCTTTAATTATTCAAGTATCCTTGAAGAACCCTGTTTTCTAAGATTGTAAGTGAGCGGTACAAACTCTTCTTAATGCCTAGAACCTGTCATTTAACTGTCTTGGTTCTTCAAGAGTTCATTGGATAATTAATGGTCATAGCCTCCCAAGACTACTTCATCCTTATTATCATGGAGAAACAGAAACTGTAGAACCTGTTGGGTTCTACATGGAATATTCAAGCGTTCCCCCCCAGAGTGACACCCGAAGAACCAATAAGAGTTCTAAATTTTCTGAGGGTTCTTTAGTTTGTTCCTCTATCAGCACCTGCAAAGAGTTCATGCCGAGTGCAACTACAGAGGCTTTTTCTTTGAAAAGGGGCTCTGAATAGAACTCTCTCAGGAAGCTAGAACTGTAGGTCTAGAACCATTTCACATTTAGTTCTTGGTACTCTGTTAGGGGAGGAAGGGTTCCTCAGGGATTCATCTAGTTTTAGTTGGATAATTAAGGGCTCTTAGCCTCCCAAAAGGGTTCTGCATGGAACCTTTTCTATTATAGGGCTCTACAGAGAACCTTTAAGGGTTCCCCTCAGAAAGACACCCAAAGGGTCCTTCAGGGATGTAAATTTTCTTGTATACTCCAACATCCTAAAAGGTTCTTTGGTTTATTTCTCTGAAAGACTGGGTTCTATGTAGAAAAGGGTTTAAGAAAGCTAGAACCCTTAACCATGGAACCCACTGTTTAATTTATTATGATTGACCGCTGTTACAAAATGTTCAGGCTCTTTTTTAAAAGCGCCTCGTTTCTTTGCCGAGTTTCTGATCAAGTTTACGACTTGAAGGTGTTCCACTAGAGTCCTGTAGAACCGCCTGAGTGTTATTGTGTTTCCTGCTTTAGAACACACCTGATTTCAGTTCTTCAGCAGAACGTGTGTGTGTGTGTGTGTGTGTGTGTGTGTGTGTGTGTGTGTGTGTGTTAGAACTGAAGCAGCTGAAGTAAGAACCACGACTGTATCACACTCCACCATGTCCACACACACACACCGTGTTCTATTAAGCAGTGTGAACGGGCATGTGTGTGTGTGTGTGTGTGTGTGTGTGTGTGTGTGTGTGTGTGTGTGTGTAGCAGGAAATACATCAACACACAGAACCGGAGAAATAAAGGTTCCACACACCGTTTAGGAATTTTAGAAATGTACAGAGTGAAGACGGGAAAGAAACCGGACTCACTGAGTTTCTTTTCTCCAAAGTGCACCGTGGATGAGTTGAAGGGTCACAGGTATGAAAACACACACACACACACACACACACACACACACACACACACACACATATATATATATATATACATGCATGGAACCCTTGAGGCTGATAAAGCATTCGGTTCTGAGTGGAAAACAAACAAACAGATGCATTCAGTCCAAAGTGAGTGGCGTGTGTTTAAGATTTTGCTTTTCATCCTGAAAGCAAAGTCACTCTTTGGTTCTAGTGACTGCATCGGAAACCTCATGCCTGGATTTGTATTGCTAAATGCTAGTCTTGCTAGATGCTAATCTTGCTAAATGCTAAAGACCCTAGCATCTGGTGCTTCCACTCTATGGTTTGTTTTGCTGTACTTTGCACTTCCTGCATGGGTTTGTGTTTCACAGCTCACTGTATTTTCCGGATTCTAAGATTTCCGTCAAAACTAAACTGAAATAAAAGTTCGTACAAATTTCGGACGTGTGAGTGGAAGACAACAAGAACGAACATTTCATTGTCTGAGATGGACCGGTGGAGGAATCACAGTCCGTGTACTCTGCGTTCATCCGTTTATCATTCCGAAATGGAAAACAAGCAAAACAGTTTTACTTCATTTTGTTTTTTTCCTGGCGTGCATTAAAACAGGAAATCAATTCATTTTTTTCCCCCTAAAATTATTTCTAAATAAATAAATAAATAAATAAATAATTTGTTTAATTGTTTTACACATCAACAAGTCTAAAAATGAAATATTCACGGATCCAAATCCACTTTAGAGCCGAAAAATTTATTTATTTATTTTTTGAACATCTGGTTTCGCGTATAATTTTAATTTTTTAATTTTAAAATGAAAATTGAACAAAACGCAACGTACTTGGACTGTTACTAATCATCATTCTATACACGTGTAACCTTAAATTTAATTTCAACTATTGTTTATATTTTAAAAATTCTCTAAATAAAATGAATCAGAAAATGAACGTATGAAAGCAAGACAGCTCACTGTGATCACGCAGAGATTACGGGTTTGAACTTGACGTACTGAAAGACTTATTTTCCGGAAAACACAGTGACAGCATGATGACCAGCTCTGACCGTGAAACTCGCTGAAACGTCCGGAGAGCATGTGTTAGAGGAACTGCCTGCTGAACAAGATGTGCTGGGAATTTTGCTTTTGTGCGTTTTCGATTCCTTTAAAATGTCTTGGAAAAGAAAGTTGGGACGTTTTTTGCAGACATGAAAAGAGCATCAGCTGAATTTGAAATAAAAATAAACATTTGTGGTTCTGCAGAGTTCTTTGGTTTTCAAGAACCAAACCCCAACAACAGACTAACGCTTGGGACTGGGAATCTGTGGATATTCACACCTGATTAACTGATAAAATATTTAATGAAGTACTGCACTGTGTGAAGACGAGTTACTGTTATCACCCTGAAGCTGATTAGTTTCCTATAACAGCACGTCTCAAAGTGTTTTATTCCACTTATACCACAGCAATTTACCAATGAGTGCAATTTTTATTTATCAAAGAACAACACGTTGTAGTTTTTACACATTTATAGTTACATTTAATCTCAGTGAAACGAGTTAGTTCCTGTTGTCACTTACGTTATAGCAGCTATAAACACTCACTCCCTCACCTGACTCTCTTTATTCTCTCTCTCGAAGTTAATATGAAAAAAAAGCAGTTATTTTAAGTGACAGCTTTACCTCTGACTGTTACAAAGTGCTGACACTGGAGACTCCTTCCATAAATGTTACACGTTTCTCCTTACAGAAAACTTCACCATATCAATGATTTCACACGTTTTTTTTAATGCGTTCATTATTAGCAGTGCATCCACCGTACACGTCCCTGTGAATGAGCAGTTACTATAGAAACGATAACGTATTAGTACGAACGCATTAATAAAGCTAATCAACACCTTCTGGCCAATCAGAATCCAGAATTCAACAGCGCTGTGGTGTAGTGGTTTTATAAAACTACCACAAGACAATAAGGATATTGTGTCCGTGAACATTACTGTGTGTGTTAAATATCACTGTATAAGGTAGATCTGATTATCGGCACATGCCTGAGAGACTGATTCCCAGACTGATCACTTTTGATTGACAGATGAAGCAGAGAAACGTTCCTGCAGGAAAATGCCAATCAAATTCACATAAACGTACTCACTCATATAAACGCCGTGTTCATTCAGGACCAGTCCAACACTGCTCTCATTCCTCCAATCAAAGGCAAGAGGCAGTGAAGCGAGGACCAATCACGTCGCAGGAACCCTTTGGAGTTACACATTGTGCTGCTTTGAGTGTGAGATCACTCAGTCCTTACATAACTCGCAATAATTAAACATCATCATTTCCATTTAGCTATGAGAGTTGGTAATTAGTCATGCACTGATTCTCAGGTTTTATTTTTAATACTAAACCGACACGGACGCCCTGTCAGTCACCCAAACGTCTCTCAGCGGACTTCTTACAGCAGCGTGATGTACGACCTTCATTATCATAACGCAAACGCAGATCAATTCTCAGGCTTTTATTGACCATATGTGCAGATTGTAACCTGACAAAGAGCTGTGTAACTGTAAAAAAGGGGCGTGGCTGATTAAATTAGATGTTTTCTTGACCATCGTGAAACGTGTAACCTGACAAAGAGCTGTGTGATTGTAAAAAAGGGGCGTGGCTGATTAAATTAGTTGTTTTCTTGACCATCATGAAACGTGTAACCTGACAAAGAGCTGTGTAATTGTAAAAAAAAAGGGCGTGGCTGATTAAATTAGTTGTTTTCTTAACCATTGTGAAGCGTGTAACCTGACAAAGAGCTGTGTGATTGTAAAAAAGGGGCGTGGCTGATTAAATTAGTTGTTTTCTTAACCATCGTGAAACGTGTAACCTGACAAAGAGCTGTGTAATTGTAAAAAAAAAAGGGGCGTGGCTGATTAAATTGCAGGGTTTTCTTGACCATCTTCACAGACAGTAACCAAGTAAAGAGTGGTGTAATTGGGGAAAGGGGTGTGTTCAATAAATTCTTGGGATTTTCTTGACGATCATAAAGAGCGTAACTTGGTGAAGAGCAATGTTTTTGTAAAAAGGGGTGTGGCCAATAAATGGTTTGATTCTTGATTTTCTTGACCATCTGTGCAGAAAGTAACCCGATTAAGTGAGGTGTAATTGTATAAAGGGGCGTGGCTGATCGTTTCAATGAGCCTTTGTCAACTGTAGCTTCAGATTCCTGTTCTTGGAGTGAAACCCATGCGCTCTTCTGCCTCAGGGTTCCAGGTGTGGTGCAATCTGAGATGTTTTTCTGCTCACCGCGGCTGTAAACAGTTACTATGAGTTAACGTAGCCTTGATTCTTGGGGTTTTCTTAGCCATTGGTACAGACACCAACCTGATGAGTGATGTCACAGTGAAAAGGGGTGTGGAAGTGGTGTGAGATAATGTAAATATCCAAGAAATAGAACAGAATTTTTATGGCTGCGTTTGAAGGGAAAGTATCAGATCTCAATATCAGCCATGTTTTTTAAAACGTCTCACTTCCTGTTACACGGCTCCGCCCACATCAATCTCTGGATAAAAAAATAACGTGATAACGGCGATTCAGCATTTCACTTCAACGTGGTTTAATACTGACACTCGGTGCGTGGCTAATTATTAACGTTAAACTTCATTCAGTGCTACATGTTAAAGATAAATGTGTGTATAAAGTGTAAAAAAAAAAAAGAGGCAGATTAGCTCATTAGCATTGAGCGCTTCAGGCTTCGCTAGCATTTTTATTTTAGATGTATACAGAATTTCATTATTTTCAGAATGTTAGCATGTGAATTATTTTCCCGAAACTCACCGATCTGCAGATGTGGAGAACACACGAGGCCTTAAATCCCATAAATACAAACAGGGGAAAAAAGATTCTTAGGAAGCAAACTTGCTAAATATCGATGTTGCCTTAGCGCTGCGATTTAAACAACTTTATACATTTATCTTGAACTTAATTAACATTTTTTTTTTTAAATTAACTACCAAATACATAGGCTGCTAGCTAGTTAGCTAACATTTAGCTAGATGGAAATGTACCCAGTGTTATTATTGCTAGCTAACACCACCATACTAGCGCCAGTGAACTTGTGTTTGTATTTGAAGTTTTAAAATGATTAATTGTTTTATTTAACGAGTTATTTTCTGTTTCTTGTGTTTATCCGGACAGTTATATGTATTAGCTACACTAGTTTAGCTAACTGGATGTTAGCAATGTGCTAATTTCTTATTCAGTAAAGGACAGGAGTAATTCAAGTTTACATTTAACTATAAAAACTGATCTACCGGCTACGAGCTAGCTAGCTAATGTTAGCTAGATGGATAAATGGCTACACTTGGTAGCTAACAGCAAAATAGCTTTTTTTTTTCTTTCTTAAAACATATTACAGATTTAATTCTGAATAATAAAACATTTCCTCCTGATGATGAGGAGGATGATGATGATGATGAGGATGATGATGAGGATATTATCATCAAAGGACAGATTTATATCTTAAATTTGAAAACATTGTCATCGCTTTGTGTAATAATTTAAACTTTATTCGCTGTGTTTATTCAGAAACTGAGAGAATTCTAAATTACTTTATAAACTTATGTTAATAAACATTTTTTAAAAACTACCTAGCAGCTAGCTAGCTAATGCTACTTAGATGTAAACAGTGCTAGTCAACAGTGTCACATATTTCATTAACGCTTTCCCAAATATTCTGTTTAGAATAATAGATACACAATAGACGTCTGATAAGTATATCTAACATGGAGTCGTTTATTTTAGAAACAACTACTGCTAGCTAATATTAGCAAGATGAAAACATGGCTAATCTTGCTAGCTAACAGTGTAATGCACCCTATTAACACCTTTTACTTAAAATATTTAGCACTGTGATGACACAACTCTGGAATTCTAAAGTTTTAAAGGTATTTTTAAATAAATCTTTGCTTTCTGTGTTCATCTATAGATTTAGCTACATCTGATTTAGCTAACTGGATGTAATTCAACTTGACATCCTAGCATGAACTGAACATTGGGATGCTATATTGCTAACTGACTAACACTCGCTGCTAATCTAAATATAAAAATACTACTAATAATAATAATAATATAATAATGATAAGCTAAATAAATGTGAAGCCACATGTTGCAAAGTGGGTGCGAGGACGTCCTGGTTTGGTCTCTTCAGTTTGGTGTGAAGATGTTAACGAGCTCGAGTGTGGGACGAACGAATCATCTGTCACCCGAGTGTTTCACCTGAGATCATCACACATGCTTTATCTCTAGCATGTGGTATAAACAGTAACTTAATTAAGTCCTGTTTGTGTATCTCATGTCCTTCTTAAACTCAAACGCTTATAAATAAGTGGGCGTGGCTAGCTAATACAAACTTAGCACATGCTAACTGGTGTTACAGCGTATTTGTAAGAAAGAACCTTTGAGAAACCATTTTTTCCTTTTTTTTTTTACAGCAATCATCTGTATAGTCGTATCTTTATTTCATTCATAATCTCATTGGTTTTGAGCAAAGGCCACGCCCATTTCAGGTTATAAGGTCATTACAAGAATTAGTCTGTTATATTTGGAGTGCTTTAAGATGTACAATCCCATCATGCACCTTAGTGGGTCCCACCTTTAAAGCTAGAACCCTACAGCAGGACTTTTGTCTGTCATGTTCCTCCAGCTAGAAGTGTTAAACATGTAAAGAACCCTCGAGGAACCTTCAGTTTTAAGAGTTATGCTCCACCGATCCTGCTGTGGTTCTCTGGTTCGACCCATTCGGACCTGGTCCTAGAGTTCAGAGAGTGTGTTGTCGCCAAACTGAACAGATCGAACAGACGACTGAACTCACGACAGCGAGAAGTGGCGGCCGTGAACACGATGATCTAGCCTTGATTAGTTCTTCTACTGTTAATTAACTACCAAAAGCGACTAGCATGCTAATTAAAATGATTTTAGTCAGATGCTAAACGATGAGAGATTTTGGTACTAGAGAATAGAGAATATCTTCTAAACATTAAAAGTTCCTCTACAGGTTCCTCTTCTGGTTCTCCTGCTAGTCACTCACAGCTGATTACTTCCTCAACAGAACATTAGCTTGAGTCAGTAGGAAATGATCACCAACGTGTAAATCTAGCTAGCTGTAAGCTAAATCTAGCTCACGTTAGATGACGTTAACTGTTGCTTTTATTATTTTTACTGTGATCGTAATCTGTAACAGTGACGTATTAAAATGGATTCGTTCAGGACGAGCGAGAATCCAGTCATTAACATTTACTGTGTTCAGATCGTACACATTATTATTATTATTATTATTATTATTATTATTATTTATTTTTTAATATGAATTTTACATCTCATGTGCATATTAGAAATGTTTCTGTGTTTATTGGTTTATTTTCAGCCTCACATGCCATTATAATAAATATTTCCTGTACAGGTGGGATGTAAATGTCATGTACATGATTTTATTTTGTATTTTCAACAACAATAAAGTCACCTGTTATTACCTGTGTTTGTGTTTTTATTCGTGATGAAAATCTTCTGTTTCACTCGATCCTGAAGATCCTGAAGATCCTGAAGATCCTGAAGATCCTGAAGATACGGCGATGTAACGCTGATCTGTATTCCACACTGACCGACAAACTCACACAAATCAGGACAATAAGATCAAGTAAAGTTAAAAGCAAGTATAAATAAATAAATGAGCAAATACCAGGCAGTATTTATTCACAGGTAAAGTGTTCAGTTACACGGAGTTTCTTCAGTTTTAGTGCCACGGAATAAAAACAAAAAAATTAAATCTAAAAAATGTCTTTTAAATCAGAAACGTTTTTCATTAAATAACCAACTCTTTTTATTTAAATTATGATTTCATCATTTTGTGGAATTTAATTGGACTGTGCAGAAGGTAAAAGTGTGAAAATGATCATCAACAGCTTTATTTATTTATTTATTTTTTTTTTTTTTTAAAAATGATGATGATCCACTGGTAACTGATAAAATCTTGTCCTTTATTGTGTGTTAAAAAGTTTACACACCCCTGTTAAAATGGCAGGTTTTTGTGATGTAAAAAGTTAAATCATATCAGAACCTTTTTCACCTTTATTGTGAAATTGCAAAATATAAATATCAAGTGACAAACACCCAGAAATGTTTTTGGGGGGAAAAAAAAGAAAAAGAAAAAAACGTACAATACCCAGCTTGCATAAGTGTACACACCCTTTTATAATTGGGAATGTAGCAGTGTTCAGAATCAACCAATCACATTCAAGCTCATGTTAAATACTAATTAGTAAACACCTGCCAGTGACTGATTACCCCCCAAATAAAGTCCAGCTGTTCCTATAGGATTCTCCTGACATCTTGGT
>CM042562.1:18792183-18822183 GCA_023630585.1 Cranoglanis bouderius | reverse complement strand
ATACTAAATATTAGCATGAAGGTTATTTTTGCTCAGGAAGTGTTCGACGGAGAATGTTCCGGAAATTTTATACACACCTGACAAATCATGACTAAATTTCTGTACCTTTCTGTATAATAGAGAAATATAATAATAATAATAATAATAATAATAATAATAATAATAATAATATAAAATATTGATATAAACTATCATGTCACACAGCTAATCACAAATAAGGTCAGGGTTTACGAGAAAAAATCCTTATCTTATTTCATGATTATTCCATCGTCTGCCCTGATTTGCGGAAATCCGAAATAAAGAATCTAATTTGCGTGTATAATTAGTCAACACCGTGTGGATGACTTAATAATAATAATAATAATAATAATAATAATAATAATAATAATAATAATTAATCCTAAATAATACAAAACTTTAAATACTACTACTGATAATAATAATAATAATAATAATAATAATAATAATAATAATAATAATAATTGTGTGAATGATTTTTAATGAAGTTTTTTGTGTGCGTGTGTTTTACTTGTTCTCGATAGACTTGGCAACCTCGGCTCTCAAAGACACTCCCAGAAACGTTTTAGGTGTAGACTGAAAAGGCAAATGTGTAATAGGTAAAAGGTAAAAGGTGTGGCGACATTGTGAGAAAGTCCGCACTATGGAGAAAAAAAATCAAAGAGAACAATGTTAATAGTTTAAAAAAAAGGGTGGGGGGAGGCGGGGCTCTAAAAAGAAGAACAAAAGAATAATTATCATATAAATACAAATATAATTTCAAAAATAAAAAGTGTATTGTATTAGCACATCCTATAAAAACAAAAGAAAGTTTTTTAAAAAATCGTTGATATAGTTTCAATAAGTAAATAAAAAAACGATAGCGTGTGCAATAACCACATATCCCAAAGTGTTTTATTCCACTTATACCTCAGCAATTACCAAATACCAACGATTACAGTTTTTAACTTGAATGACGCATCATACTCTTCATCCATTTATGGTTACATGTAATGTTGTGGAACATCAGTTAAACAAGTTAGCAGACACCCCTTATCCAGGGTGACTTACAGAAGTGGTTTGCAGTCTCTATCAAAAGACAGATCTTCATACTGGTTCACTACGTGAGGGATTAAGGATACCATCAGTCCGACAACCCTAAATAGTAGATAAACAAAGTGCTTATTCAAGTGCTCGGTCATGGGGTAGGTCTTTAGTCATCGTTTAAAGCCAGTGACTCAGCTGTTCAGACATCTAAGGGAAGAAACTGTTACGGAGTGTGCTGATGGAGGCATGGATGCTCCTGTACCTTCTGTCAGATGGCACGAGAGTGAAGAGTCCATGAGAGGGGTGAGAAGGGTTGTCCACGATACAGGTGGCTTTGCAGATGCAGCGGTTGTTAAATGAGGTGTTGATGATGGGTAGAAAGACCCCGATTATCTTTTCAGCTTGTTACGACCCGTGGTTATTTGCCGTATTGCATGTCATGCATTCTTGGGTTTTTCCTGGTTACCCTCCCCCCCCCTTTCTCTCTCTCGTGTTGTTTTACAGGATTTCCAGCCCCCACAAGGAAAGGGAAGAATGTGATTGGCTGATGCGCCGGCGTACCACCGGATTACTGCCAGTCGAGGAGCTCATTTCAGCATCGTCTTTCAGCTGTTCTCACAATTCGCTGTAGGGTCTTGCGGTCAGAGGCTGTGCAGTTCCTGTACCACACAGTGAGATAGCTGGTCAGGATGTTCTCTATCGTCCCTCTGTTGAAGGAGGTGAGGATGGGAGGGGGGAGTTTGGCTCTCTTCAGCCCCTGCAGGAAGTGGAGGCACTGCTGGGCCTTCTTGGCTAGGCAGGTGGTGTTGAGAGTCCAGGAGAGGTCCTCAGTCATGTGTACACCAAGAAACTTTGCGCTTTTGACTCTCTCCACAGTTGTTCCGTTGATGTGCAGTGGTGAGTGGTCCACTTGGGTTCTCCAGAAGTCGACAGTCATCTCTTTAGTCTTATCAACATTAAGAGATAGATTGTTGTCTCTACACCATTCTGTGAGCTGGTTAACCTCCTCCCTGTATGCTGACTCTTTATTGTTGCTGATGAGGCCCACGACTGTAGTGTCTTCAGCAAACTTGATGTGATTAGAACTGAACTGTGCAGCACAGTTATGAGTCAGCAGGGTTAACAGCAGTGGACTGAGCACACAGCCCTGGGGGGCTGGTGTTCAGTGTGGTGGTGCTGGAGGTGGAGTTGCCGATCCGGACGGACTGGGGTCTTCAATTCAGAAAGTCCAGGATCCAGTTGCAGAGGGAGGTGTTTAAACCCAGCAGGTTCAGCTTTGTTATCGGTTGTTGTGGGATGATTGTGTTGAAAGCTGAAGTCTATGAACAGCATCCTTACATAGTTGTCCTTTTTGTCCAAAAGGTGGATGGGAGCAGATATGGCATCCTCTGTTGAGCGGTTGGGATGGTAGGTGTAATTAAATGGGTCCAGTGTGGTGGGAAGACTGCTCTTTATGTTTCATGACTAGCCGCTCAAAGCACTTCATGATGGTAGGTGTGAGTGCAATGGGCTAGTAGTCATTCAGGCAGGATACAGATTATTTCCTCGAGACAGGGATGATTGTGGTCATCTTGAAGCACACTGGGATGACTGCTTGGTGCAGGGAAATGCTGAAGATGTCTTTGAGGACATCTTTGAGGATCAGCACATTCCCTGAGCACCTGGCCAAGTATGTTGTCAGGACCTGCAGCTTTCCGTGGATTAACTCTGGACAGAGTTTTCCTGACATCTACTGCAGCCAGACGAAGTACTTGGTCGATGGGAGTTGGGGTGGTCTTCCCCGCTGCCCAGATTGCCATGCTGGGCAGACCTGCCAGGGGCGTGTTGCAGTAGTCCAGTCTTCAAATGACAAGGAACTGAACAAGTGGGTATAGTGGATACAACCTCACTGAGAGAGTGGGTATAGAGGATACAACCACACTGAGAGAGTGGGTATAGAGGATACGACCTCGCCGAGAGAGTGGGTATAGAGGATACGACCTCGCCGAGAGAGAGGGTATAGAGGCTACGACCTCACAGAGAGCGAGGGTATAGAGGATACGACCTCGCTGAGAGAGCGGGTATAGAGAATACGACCTCGCGGAGAGAGAGGATATAGAGGATACGACCTCGCGGAGAGAGCGGGTATAGAGGATATGACATTGTGGAGAGAGGGGAGGTTGTGAGTTCAAATCCCAGCACCGCCAAACTGCCACTGTTGGGCCCTTGAGCAAGACCCTTAACCCTCAACTGCTCAGATGTATAAATGAAAAAATGTAAGTCGCTGTGATTAAGGGCGTCTGCCAAATGCCGTAAATGTAAATGTAAATGTACAGCCTCGCGGAGAGAGAGGGTATAGAGGATACGTCCTCACCGAGAGAGCGGGTATAGAGGATATGACCTCGCGGAGAGAGAGGGTATAGAGGATACGACCATGCGGAGAGAGAGGGTATAGAGAATACAACCTCGCCGAGAGAGCGGGTATAGAGGATACGACCTCATGGAGAGAGCAGGTATAGAGCATACGACCACGCGGAGAGAGCGGGTATAGAGGATACGACCTCGCGGAGAGAGAGGGTATAGAGGATACAACCACGTGAAGAGAGAGGGTATAGAGGATACGACCTCACGGAGAGAGAGGGTATAGAGGATACGACCACATGAAGAGAGAGGGTATAGAGGATACGACCTCGCGGAGAGAGAGGGTATAGAGGATATGACCTCGCGGAGAGAGAGGGTATAGAGGATACGACCTCGCGGAGAGAGAGGGTATAGAGGATACGACCACGTGAAGAGAGAGGGTATAGAGGATACGACCTCGCGGAGAGAGAGGGTATAGAGGATACGACCTCTTTTTATGCACACAAACGTTTAATAAATCAGAGTCTGAGTGTTGTCTTTTGAAATAACTGTTTTATCTTTTAAAAGATTTCTGCTGCAATTTCTTGTTGTTAAAGTACCTCCCTAAACAGTGATTGACCACTTATATAGCAACTGTGACTAAGTACAGTTATATATTAGGGGCGGGACCATATTTACACATATTCGTAAATGATGAAGCAGGTCTTACCTCTGAATCTGTCTTTCTGTCTCTTCCTGTCTTATCTCTCTCAGCGTTCCTGCTCCTATCCTCATCTCAGGTGTGTTACTTCCTGTTGGGCTTGATTCTGATGGGCGTGGCTCATGCCGTGATCACGGTGAAGGGAACTCACCTGGCCAGTCATGGAGCTCTGAGCGAGTCCACCACCTGGAGACAGTTCTTGGCCGTCTTCTTCATCGAGGTGAGACACTTTTGTTGTCCCAGTACTGCCCAAAGAGGTGGAGCTTAAGTTATATTTCATTAGCAAATTAGAATTATTGCAACACTGCTAGCCTTTTATTAAATTTTATTATGTTACTCACCTGTAAGGTAGCTAGCATTACAACTAGCTAACAGCAATATATAAAATACAGCACGAAATACAGTATATCCTGTAAGCTAGTGTTACATCATTGTATTGTCTCAAATCACAAATAACCAAACAGCTAGCTAGCTTTATAGTTCGATTTTATATTCTACGAATTTAACGAAAATAAGGAATGTAATGAGCTAGTATTATGCTGAGAGGCATGACATAGCTAGCTTATCTAGATTAACATTATAATTTGTATGGGGTTCTCAAGGGTTCTTAAGCGAAGATGCCATTGTTGGAACCACCACATCAAGACGGCTCTGAGAAAGTTTACGGAACATGGCCGATTAAATATCTCTCCTGTGCGGTTCAGCAGTCTAACTAACACTAATGTTAGCTAGCAAGACAGCTAGTCAGTTAGCAAGCTAGCTAGTTAGCATGCCAGTTAGACAGACAGCTAATAAGTTGATGTAAAACTAGATGTGATAAATACTTCTTTAAAGTTTGAATATCTGTGTTCAGGCTGGGTTTTATTCCTTACACTTCTCCATCTATGCACACCTTAGTGTACCCTGCTAGCTAGTTAGCATGCTAGGTAGTTAGCGATCAAGCTAAGCAAATTCATCGTGTCAGAGTGAGATAAAGAGACTCTCAAGTTATCTAATAGTAGCAATAAACATAGCATTAAACATAACTTTATATTGGAGAATTGACTAAAGACATGAGTATAGCTAGCGTGATAGTTAGCATAAACCATTTTCAAAATATAAATGAATGAAAACAAGGAGCTAGCATTACACAGAGAGGTATAATTTAGCTTGATTAGCTATCCTATAGGGTTCTGTGAGTTCTTAAGGAACATGGTGAATGAATCTGTGGCATCACCGCTAGCGCTAATCTTGTTTATAAACCAAAACTAAAGAGTTAGCATGCTCTGTTTTAATATATAACACTGTGTACTGTGTCTTCTCCATTTCAGGAAGATTAGCAAGTCTCATTCTGTAGAGACACACTGTTAGCTTCTGTTAGCTGTTAGCATTGTATGTTTCAGGTGTGTGGAGCGTTCACAGCGAAAGCGGGTGTGAACGCACACATTAAGGTGCACCATGCTCACACTAACGTGATCGGACTCGGAGACTCGAGCACGTGGAAGATTCCGTTCCTGCCCCGAAGTGTTTATCTGTTCATCGCGCCACTCGCTGTGCCCATCATCACTCCTTTAGTGGCCATGGGTGAGACAAAAGGGGCAGGGCTTATGTCAAATTTGATTAGCCAATCACAAACTCGACTGTATACTGTTTAGTTATGTGGCAGTTTTGCTCCTAGCCTGTTAACTTAAATAATGGTAGCTTAGCTAACATTAGGTAAACTATTGTGTAAGTAAGGGAAGTTTCTAGCAAGCTAGTTAATGCTAGGTTAACTATAATATATTGTGTTGTTTAAATCTGCTAATTCTGCATCTCTCTAATGATATATCTCACAAACTATTTTATTGTGTAACAGCTTAGCAAGCTAGCTACCATTAGGTAAACTGCTTATACTATTTGTTCACTCATCAACTAGCTAAGTTTAGGTATACTTTTTTATTTGATTAAAGCTAGCTAACATCAGTCAATTTAACCATATAATTAAACCACATTTTTTTAAACTAGTATTTTGTGAAAGTCCGTCCGTCCGGAAGTACGTCGAAGAAAAAAAGGAAAGAAGGATTGTGGTGCTGTGATCCAGTTTGTGATTGGCTAATCAAATATGATTTAGGGTGTGTCTCAATCAGCTCCCTAGCTGATTCACCACCTAGGGATCTGATTGAGACGCACCCTTAATCTCTGTTCTTCTTAACGCAGTAATACAACGCTTTCCTTAACCTTAGCTAGCTGACTAGCGACCTCCATGCTAGCTTAAATTGCACTATAAACAGTTAATGTTAGCTAGCTTGCTAGCAATCTTGGCTACTTTTTTCAGGTACACGTATAATAGTTAGTCTAACGTTAGCTAGCATATTTGGCTCAGGATGTGTGTATAAAACCTTTGTGTGTGTGTGTGTGTGTGTGTGTGTTGTAGGACAGCTGAAAGGCCAGCCTCTGTGCACAGCAGTGCGTACGGTGGTGTGTGTGTGTCTAGGTGTGTGTTCCCACTACGTTCTGCTGCGGTGTGTATCGGGGTTGGAGTGTAGCTCAGCACTGCTGGTGATGCTGCTGAGCAGAGCCATGTTCTCCATCCCCTACATCCACGTCAATATCTTCCAGGTGAGGAACACACACACACACACACACACACACACACACACACATTCTTAACGACTAAGAGACTAATCAAAATGCTATTTGTGTTATTGTAGATATGTAGATATTGTAGATATGGTGAAGTTTTCTGTAAGGAGAAATGTGTTTATGTAACATTTATGGAAGGAGTCTCCAGTGTCAGAACTTTTCCGACATCTTCAGGACCTAAATCTAGAGCCATTAACCATCCAAGAACCTTTGAGGAACCTGAGAGTGGACTGGTTCCTTTGGAGAATGTTTTGTCGGTGTGTTGTGTGTTTGAATCCAGCGTCTCTGTCCACAGCATGCAGATAAACTTGACCTTGACCTTGACCTTGACCTTGGCGTTAGCGAGCATTATCAGTGATCTGATCATGATGGGGTAGAGTTTCAGCACGTTTAAAACTGCACACATTAACACATGCACTGTGATCGGAGCGTGATCAGAGGTGATCAGAGGTGATCAGACTCACACTGTGAGCACACATTCTCACAACGAGAAAGGCTCCGCCCACAATACAATAAAATTATGAATTGTTTTACTAATTGTGGATTTTTTTTACTAATGTTGCTATTTATTAATGTTTTATTAATACATTTATATTATTAGTATGTTTTCTTTGTTGTCCAATTGTTTAAAACGTTTCTTCGTAAAGAACTTTTGGCTAATAATTACACATCCGCATAATTTTTATATGGAACTCAGATTTGTTATAAAAAGGTGAAAATGGGCCGATTTTTGTTTTCCACCATCGTTCGCCCGTCTCTCTCTCTCTCTCTCTCTCTCTCTCTCTCTCTTACTCTCTCTGTCACATCTTGTTCTTTTTCTTTTCTCTGTCTCTCTCAAAGCCGTTTTGTTCTCTCTGGCTCTCAGTAGCTCAGGCTGGAGGTTTAAACTTGGCTCCAGTTCATTAAGAATCGTAACTGGAGAGAAAAGAACAATTCACGCCTGACTTTTTTCCCAGCATGAGACTTAACACTCAGTGTGTTGGACTGTGTGCTGATCCCGTGTGGTATTTGTGTCCGTTTGTGCTGATCCCCTAAAATATTTGTGACTCTTTGGAGCACTTTCAGCGCAGAGAACATTTTCCTAAAGAATAAAAATCAGAACAGAACTGACCAGTATTATCCATGAGAGTTTTTCTCTTCTCATAATCCTATATGAAGGTAACTCGAGGGTCAGATCACAGCAAAAAAACACTCCCATACACCAGTCCTGGGATCTACAACATTAAATGTAACTATAAGCAGATAAAAAAATACATCCTTTAATAAATAATTCAACACAACGAATGCTTCAAGTGGTTTCCCCAAATTCAACTGAAAATGCAACTTATAATGACTTCTCCAGTCTCTAAATTATTCAACCCCTTCATGGCAAGCATCTTTAGTACTTAGTAGAGCCCCCTTTTGCTGTTATGACCTGCTGCAAACGAGATGCATAGCCAGACACCAGCTTCTGGCGGCGTTCCTGAGGAATCTTAGCCCGTTCCTCATGAGCAATGGCCTCCAGTTCAGTAATATTCTTGGGTTTGTGTGCTGCAACCACCTTCTTCAAATCCCACCAGAGATTTTCTATGGGGTTCAAGTCAGGTGACTGTGATGGCCCTGTAGAATCTTCCAGGACTTCTTCTGCAACCAAGCCTTGGTGGAATTTGAGGTATGCTTGGGATCGTTTTCCTGTTGGAAGGTCCAATGATGCCCAAGATTCAGCTTCCGCATTTTCTCCTAGGAGTTCCTGATACTTCAATGAATCCATCTTGCCTTCCACATGCTGCAGGTTTCCAGTGCCAGAGGATGCAAAGCAGCCCCAGAGCATCACCGAGACACCACCACGCTTGACTGTGGACAGAGTGTTCTTTCTCCATTCCTCTTTCTCCAGACATACCGCTGATCCATCATGCCGTTCCAGTTTTGTTTCATCGCTCCATAGAACAGAATCCCAAAACTTCTGTGGCTTATTTATATGATTTTGAGCAACTTTTCTTGTGCTTTTGGGTCAGTAGTGGTGAACGTCTTGGTGTTCTGGCATGGAAACCTTCTGCATTTAGTATGCGCCATACTGTGCTCACTGAAACCTCAGTGCCTGTTGCCACCAAGTCTTGCTGCAGGTCTTTTGCAGTCACTCAAGGGTTTTTCACAACCTGCCTTCTCAGAAATCTGTTTACAGCCATTGATAGCTTCCTTTTTCTGCCCCGTCCAGGTATTTCATGTATTTTCTGCCCCTAGCCAGTTCAGGTATTTCATGTGTTCCAGCTCAAGCACACCTGGTGCAACTACTGAAGCCTTTGATTAGTTGTATCAAGTGTGCTTGAGACAACTCCTGTTTTGCATATTTGTGTTGTTGTGACAGATTCTATTCAGGGGGTTGAATAATTTAGAGACTGGAGAAGTCATTATAAGTTGCATTTTCAGTTGAATTTGGGGAAACCACTTGAAGCATTTGTCGTGTTGAACTATTTCAATTGCTTTTGTTTGATTTGTTCGTCGCAAACAGCTGAAAGTCTGTAAGTTTTGACAATAAACCTGATTTGCAATGGTCCAGCCTGATGTAAATGAAGGTGTGGACAAGTGTCTAAATCGTGTCTGGACCACAAACCTGTACATTTGGTTATATAAAAAAGAGGAGGCCTTGGCGTTAGCGAGCATTATCAGTGATCTGATCATGATGGGGTAGAGTTTCAGCACGTTTAAAACAGCACACATTAACTCATGCACTGTGATCGGAGCGTGATGTTTCATTAATAAATTTATATTATTAGTATGTTTTCTTCATTGTCTAATTGTTTAATATAAGAAACAGGAAGCAGGAAGGTGTCCAGGTTTTTAGACATGGGGTAGCAAAGACTGGGCAGAAGCACACTCAGAAGTGGCACCAGCTTAGTGTGTTGCATTTGGAGAATATAGGATTTGTTCATTGGTGCTAAATGAGTGGCCACAATGATGTCACTGATTTGGAGTCATAGTTCTTCACACTGTAGAGATATCATCTTCTTCTTCTTCTTCTTCTTCTTCTTCTTCTTCATACATGCTGGTTTAATTGCCCAGCTGATCAACTGTAGTTGTTTTTGCAGCACATTGGGTTGCCGATGTTTTCTCCAAATCGTCGGCCCAAGCGTATCTACCAGATGAGCCACGGTGTGTTAAACCTTCCGCGGAACCCGCTGTTGGACTGGACCTTTGGCCACTCGCTCATCAACTGCCACGTGGAGCATCACCTGTTCCCCTCACTGTCTGACAACATGTGCCTCAAGGTGAACACGCTCCAGCACTGGGTTCTCCATTAGCCAGGAACACCACATGCTTGGTGTGTTTGCATTTTGCACTGACGTAGTTAACAACGTGTGTGTGTGTGTGTGTGTGTGTGTGTGTGCAGGTGAAGCCAATCGTGTCTCGGTACCTGAAGGCGAAGGCGTTGCCGTATCAGGAGGACGGCTATCTCTCTCGCCTGCGTCTCTTCTTCCACAAGTACCAAGAGCTGATGGTGTTTGCTCCACCAATAACTGAGCTGGTGGGGGTGCAGTAATGGAGAACCACAAGAATCTTCACAAATCCTCATAACCAAGACACTTTATCTCATATCTGACAAAAGTAGATGTTCTGACGATGATGCAAACACACACACACCGAGAGACTGTAGACACCACGGCTTCCGTCATGAACACACCACGTGATGGAAGTTCTGTTGTCGGTTAAAGACCTACCAAAGACCAATATAAATATTTAAGGCCCGGGATATGGAACATAGTATGTATTAGTGAAGCTCCCACTGACCCCCCCCCCCCCAATCTAATTAATAATCTATTACAATTAAAGTACAAAAAATAATAAATCTACTCTGCTGCAACATTTAACTGTAATTTGACTGAGTCACTTCACTTAACATTGTTTAACTAAACTAGCCACAACTGGTACACTAACACAGCTAGCTAATGAGTATCAGGAAAGCTGATAACTAACTGAAAACTTTCCATGTTCAAATTAAGGTCTTTTCTTAAATTTTATGCTAATTAGTTGTGATGTAGTAACGCAACAAATCCATATGATTGGCTCCAGTAAATTTCTAAGACCAGTGAATAAGTTACATCTACAGCTTAATCTGAATTTTATTACCATTTTAAACAACACTGTGGTGTAAAAGTGAACATTCTGGCTACTGCCATGTATTATTGTAATTTAAAAACAGCTGGACAGGCCACACCCACAAGAGATAAGTAATGCGTTAGTGTAATGTTATCTGCTTGTTTCTGTACCATGAACACTAAAACTGAGCAATACATCGAGTGAAGCAAAAAGTAAACAATTATGATGCTTGTAAACAAGAACGCACTTCTCTTAGTGAGCAAGAAATCAGCAAATTGTAGCAAACGTAGCTATGAGCTAGGCTAACAGTGCTAACTGTACTGAGTACTTTTTTGAATGCTGAAGTTGAACACTGTTTTAACTCTTTTTTTTTTGACTGATCAGTTAAAACACTGCTTGTGATCTTTAATAAACATGAAGTTAAAATTAAAATGTCTGGTACGTTTTTGTTTTTCCACATAAAGTTTTGTATGTATCGATTTCTTTTCACAGACTCACACAGAAGTTTTGTAACACTTTTTAAGGAGCTCATCTTTATAATTTACTATTAACACATTCATATCTTGTTAAAATGCATTAATAAGGCATTATACATTTTATTATTATTTATGAAAATGCATTACACTTTATTACTAGTACTGTTCATAACACACAGTATCACCAATACCAAACATACAATGTATAGTGTAATATGAGTCCTGCCTTGATTTTTTTTCCTACTGTTTTTAATATTCTTTTTTAAACTTTAAACTTTACATCATACTATGAAATTTTTCAGCTTACTACAAAACTTTACAACTTTATAACATAATCCAAAACATGAAAAAACAATTTTCAACATAATGCAGTTACAGCTTTACATCAAAACTTTACAGTTTACAACATACTACCACATACTACAACTTTGTCATTATACAAAACTTTACGACGTACACAAACACTTTACAATTTACCACATACTGAAACTTTACATCATTATACAAAACTTTACAACTTACAGCATATTACAACTTTACAGCTTAACAACATACTACAAAACACATTACGTCATAATACAAAATTTTACATATTTACAACATACTGTACCAAAAAACCAAACATACAATGTATAGTGTAAGATGAGTCCTGTCTTGATTTTTTTTTTTTTCATTTTTAAAACTTTAAACTTTACATTGTACTACAAAACTTTACAACTTTATAACATAATACAAACCATGAAAAAAAAACATTTTCAACATAATGCAGTGTTATGGCTTTACATTATGATAAAAAACATTACAACTTACATCAAAACTTTACAACTTACAACATACTATAACTTTACATCATTATACAAAACTTTACAACTTACAACATACTATAACTTTACACCATTATACAAAACTTTACAACTTACAACATACTATAACTTTACATCATTATACAAAACTTTACAGCTTACATCATACTATAACTTTACACCATTATACAAAACTTTACAGCTTACAACATACTATAACTTTACATCATTATACAAAACTTTACAACTTACAACATACTATAACTTTACATCATTATACAAAACTTTACAACTTACAACATACTATAACTTTACACCATTATACAAAACTTTACAACTTACAACATACTACAACTGTACATCATTATACAAAACTTGTATTATGTTGTTAGTATAACTTACAACATAATACAACTTTACGTAAATAATACAGAACTTTTTAACTTCAAACATACTACAAAAATTAAAACTTTATGTCTTTTCAACATACTGTACCAAAAACTTTGTCCAAAAAATGGTTCTACTTGGAACTTTGTCTGATAGGAAGTCACTCTGTTGTAGGTTTCTATATAGAACCTATAAAGTTTTCCCCAGACAGACAACTGAAGAACCCTTCTGAGTTCAATTTTTTTTTTTTTTCTGATTTATTGTCCTTTTCATGCTATTTATTCTCTAGTTAATGCAGTGTTTTAGTTGACCTTTTTAAATTAAGGTAAGCTTATTTAAAAATATATATATATATCAGAATAATGTATGCAATTTAGGGTCCTCATAGACATAAAATATACCTACATGCTGTTATTATCTGAATTTGTAGCTGATATGTATTTAGAGTTACAGGATTATAGTGTATGTTTTTATCTCGTTCCTGAGGATGGATTTAATCAGTGATGGAGGAATGGACTTTTTATAAAACTCTGAAGTAATTAAACCAATCTCTTAAACAATCAATCACTTCAAAGTGTTCAAAACGCTGCATGGTGGTGACATCTGCTGGTAAAACATGTCATTGCATCCATGCATCAAAACCTACAGCAACTAATTTAAAAAATTCAAACTGACAACTTAAAATGTACTTTAAAATGTTTCATGTTATTACGTGTTAATAATGTCGAAATTGTATATTGCGTAATGTATAGGCTCTTATTAGGAAATTGCCATGCCACATATCTTCTGTGCTTGTAGATTTATGTAAATTAATTTAGTATTTAGTAGAATTTAGTAGAATGTTAGTGATTTCTCTACAATTTATACACAGTGGGATCCACAAGTCTGAGAGCACTAGTGAAAAATGCTTCTATTTTGTGTTCTTTTCTAATTTAATACAACAATTTTCATGAATTTCAGAGTTTCTTAGTATTCGGTTCGTCCCCTTTTTGCTTTAATGCACTCGAGCAGGCGCAGACTCCACAAGCTTGTGTAAAACCATATGATCCATTTTAGATCAAATCCCTCGGACTGTCGTCTGATCACACATCACATGCTTCAACAGAGATTAGACATGAGGAAAATCTGACATTTTGTACAAAGCAGTTAACATGATCAATATCACACACTTGCTTGTGTGTGTGTGTGTGTGTGTGTGTGTGTGTGTCTGTGTGTGTGTGTGTGTATAAATTTGGTTCTAAAGTTCTACTTTACTGTTACCTACTATGGACATGATACTTTTATTGGAAACGGGATGTTCACAGTGTCAAAGTGATTTTCATAATAATAGGTTACCATCTGTTGTTAAGCAGTGGTTAGCTACAGGATCCTCTTGACCCAATTAGCTAACATCTCTTTTCTGTAGAACACTGGGTGTGCCTGGACCAAAACATGTTTTGGCATGTTTCCCAAAAAACACCCAGTGTGTTGTCTCTGTCAGTCAGCACCCAGTTCACCCAAGTGTGTTGGTGGTGGAGTGGCTGGCTGCCTTATGTCCTCATGTCTGTGTTACCTTCTGGCTCTCCCTTTTAGTTATGCTGTCATAGCTAGTCTTACTGGAGTCCCTGCTTTCACTCACGCAAAGTACATTGTCCTTAACCATTACGGGACAATAAGCATACCTAATTCTCTCTCTCTCTCTCTCTCTCTCTCTCTCGAGCTACACATGATACTCCTGAGACACCAGTGATCCCGACCCCTTCTGCTCTCTGGACCTGCCTGATCCATCCTGATGCCCTACTTCTGGTTGGAGATCTCATCAATAGGAAGTCACATGCTGCTGCTGAGGCCCCACACGGTGCAGCCTAAAGATCATTGAGATTACTGAGGATGGTACCACTTAAAAACCATAAAGATGGCTTTGGACCTCAGTTCATATGAACAGTTATGCTATGATGGCTTTAGGACTACAATTACCACAAACAGTTTTACACTCGAGTCTCCATCAGTGAACAGTGGAGAAGTTCAACAACACAGACTTCATATAAAAACTGTAATGAATTTTCCTGGTTACACAACTGCACTATTTGACCATGTAGTATTAGTACATTTATAGATGGGATTTATTTATTTATAATCGCACTATCCGGTGTCACCCAGATGATGATGGGTTCCCTTTTGAGTCTGGTTCCTCTCAAGGTTTCTTCCTCATATAGTCTCAGGGAGTTTTTCCTCACCTCCGTCACCTCTGGCTGCTCATTAGGGATAAATTCATACATTTAAAATCTATATCCTAAGTTTATATATTTCTGTAAAGCTGCTTTGGGACAATGAACATTGTTAAAAGCGATATACAAATAAACTGAACTGAATTAAATATTTTAAATAATGATATTTTCTTTTTCATTTCATTTAGAATTTTCTCACTAGTTAATTACTTATATTTTTATGTTTATATATTTTAGTGTAACGTTACCGGATATGTTTTAGTGTAAAACAATCTCCCTAATGCACATTACATTTAATGTTTTTCCCTTTAATGATGAAAAATTGCATAAATCCTGGAATATTAAAAAATATGAAAAACATTCCTGCCCTTTATTATCCATTTTTGAGATCCCATTTGGATAAATTTGCATAATAATATCACTCTTGTATATTTGAGGTTTCAATGTAAGTGAAACTCTCCAGCTGTCTGAGATGCAAATAATGTGTAACGTGATGTGTGCCCTTAAATGGAATAAAAGTGAAGTCTGGTACTGCCCACCCTACCTGTGACCCCGCCCACATGTCCTTCCAGCTCTGTCTAACCCGCCTGTTTGTATGTGAGGGAGTGGTTTAACAGTAACACACACACACACACACACACAGGTCTACTTCGTTCAGATTACGTTCCACCTTTCACACACATTCCGTATCAGATAGCAAGAGGGTCAGAGGCAAGATGGAAACAGAAGGAAACAGTACAGTGGGTTCCAGCTGCCTGGATCAGAAAGAGTGCCAGAACAGCACTGCAGGAAATAATCCATTTTCAGACATGAAGCAGAAAGAGGAGAAGGTCCAGAAAAGTGCTGAGGAGGAACTAAGAGAAAAGTCATGCCCAAGAGAGGACAGACCTCCGTGTGAGGACGATGTGCTTTGTGACTCGTGTATTGAAAGTCCACGCAAAGCCAAGAAGTCGTGCCTGACGTGCCTGGTTTCCTACTGCGAGGATCATCTGAGGCCACATCTGGAAAAGGAGAAGTTTCAGAGTCACCGGCTGGTGGAGCCGCTGAAAGATGTGGAGATACGGATGTGTGAGACACACAACTTCCCGCTGGAGTTGTTCTGTTGTGTTGAAACTTGTTGTGTGTGTGAGAAATGTGTGTCCGAGCAACACCATGGACATGAAACCCTGTCCATTACAGAGGCACGCCAGAAAACTGAGGTACCGCAAAACAAATGATCCATCTTACTGTTGTTTATCTTCAAAAAACATTGTGTTTAGACTTTCTCTAACATCTGGAAGCTCTTACATTTTTGGTCCATATTTTCCTCCTGGATTTTCTGAGGAACTTTCTAAATGTACTTCTCTTTCTGATGTGATCTTTTTTCATGTCTGCAGACTGATCATTCCATCCTGTCCCCATTTCATGAATCCTCCTTAGCCATAAGTTTTCTCTATCTTCATCTGTCTACCTTCCATTTCTATCTGTCTCTCATTCACACCTGGATACACGTGTCATGATTTCATGTATCACTCTAACTTGTAGAATTACACACCTTACACACCTTTACACACCTGATGAGTCTCTGTGCTTTTTAATTATTATAGCAGTGCATGTATAGTGGAGTTACACCCATTTACACATCCTGCTTCATTCATCTCCTTTAATCAGACGTGTGATTGGATTAGCAAAATTCGAAACAACAATCCATTCACACTTTGTAAGCACTCACATGATTAGAGCCTGATTCATGAGACTGGATTGGGACAGGACTTACACGTTTGGTAGTGTTGGTGGTGAGTAGCTAGTGCCCTGACCATTGCCCTGGTTATTCTGGTTTTGAGTTTATGAGTAAGGCGTGGTTCAGTTTGGGATTGGCATTTAGGGAAAAGATAGAATGTTGGAATTTGGGATACAGATGGGTTTCAGGGGAGAGATCAGATTGATGCTCTAATTGGTTTAGAGTATTGTAAATTTGGCTGGGGTTTTAGGTAGAGATCACTTTGATATTGTGTTGGGGTTTGGAGTAGAGATCATGGTGCTGATGTGTTGGGGTTTGGAGTAGAGATCATGGTGATGTTGTGTTGGGGTTTGGAGTAGAGATCATGGTGATGTTGTGTTGGGGTTTGGAGTAGAGATCATGGTGAAGATGAGAACAGGCCTTTCCAACAAATGTGCTTTTGTATTCACTTTAGTTATTTGCATAAGGGCTGTGGCTGCTGTGTGTGTCAGAGAGACACAAAGTTAAAGATTGTACCCAAATTGTTTCACATTTGAAGTCTACATCTTGCATACTTTAGTCAGACATAGGCTAATAGGCTGTTTCAGAATGTTTCCATGTTGTTCATCTACAGTCCCCTTCAAAACTATTGGAACAGCAAGGCTTTTTGCTATACACTGAAGACATTTGGGTTTGAGAGCAAACGATGAATATGAGACGATAGATCAGAATTTCAGCTTTCATTTCCTGATATTTACATTTAGACGTGTTAAACAACTTAGAACATGGCACCTTTGGTGGCAGACCAAAAAATTTTTAGGTGAGCAGATAGTCTTAAAGTAAATTAAAGTGGGAAACCCACAGAGGCTCTTGATTTGATCTTGTTTTGTCAGTAAGAGTGTATTTGGTGAACACCAGCTGGTCCATTGGAAGTGTAATCCGTTATGTTAGTCTACAAAATATCTAAAGAATGCAAAGCAGGTCAGACTGGTCCAACTCTCCCCCTTTCGCAACAGGAGACAAATCTGAACATGACCAAGTCAGAGAGACAAAAAAAGTCATGTCCTTGTATTGAGAAGTTATAGTTTTCAGCCCACATGACTCTCTAAAGCTGTTGGCTCGTCCTTACTGAGTTACCTAGTGAAGGCATTTCTCTGATTTCCTGCAGCCATGTGGTCTGTGTGGACCTGTCTGAGGAATGCAAACGCCCCCGCACCATGTTAACACATTCCTCTCAGATTAGAGGCAAAAAGATACTGAAGATTACAACCTGAGACATCATGAGACCCCTGAGGAGAGCGTGTAGTTATTAAAGACCATCACTGACCATTACTCTCCAGTGGAATCTCACAACACGGAGATCTTTCTTGTATAGTAACTCGATCTGATCATGAAAGCATGAAACTGATCCAATGCCCTTAGTCCCAGTGCAATGTGTTTATATGTGTGTATGTGTGTATAATGTGTGTAAATGTGTGTATGTCAACAGAAAGAGCTCCAGGATAAACAGGCAGAGCTGGCGATGACGGTGACAGCAGCCGAGAACTCCATCAACAAACTGCAGAGCTGCATTCTTTCTGTAGAGGTGCGCTTATGTTCAATATTTACAGACAATGCTGCACAGGAAGTGAGTGTCTGACCATTCCTGTCCATCAGGTCCGGGGGCTGCGTCTGATCAGCTCATGGTTAAACAAATACTTCCACTAATGCTCATGAGGAGAAAAGTTAAACAGAAGAACACTGAAAGCAGCATTATAAGGAGTGAGAATATTGAGACTAAAAGTGCTAAAATTATTTATTAGTTATATATAAATAGTATGGACTTGGTCCAGTGGAATGAATTTGGTCTTGGTCTTGGTTAAATCCATGTCTAGATCTTAGCTCAAGGTATTTATGATACAGTCCACATATGCTCAATATAGGGTGTATTCAGATGAATTTCTGAAATCCTTGATGTTTGGTAATTTGAGGCACATATCTTCACTGGTTTAAGACTTTACATTCATCCTGAGTGACACTTTAATAAAAACATTATTTATTTGAAGCGTCGTCATGTCAACGCCAAAATTCAGAGTCGGACTTTCCCAAAGTGAACCGCAGCCTTCAAACATGGCCGCCAAGGACTCCATTTCACAATTCGCACACTCACTGTCACGTTCAAGCTCACGGATTTCTAATCACACACACCTGGACTCAGTCACACACACACACACACACACACACACACACACACACACACACACACTGAGTATATAAGCAGTCACAAAACACACTCGCTGCGAAGTATTGCTCAGTGCTGATCCGGTCACCTGACATACCAAGCCTGGTTTATACCGTGCCTGATATTCTGCTTTTTTCCCTGATAACTTTGTTAGTTGATCACCTGACCTTGTGCCTGTTTTTGACCATGCTATGCTATCTTTTGATTTGGATTTGTTTTCCTGCTCTTTTTAAAAAATAAATAAATAAAAATAAAAAAAAGCACTTCCTGCTACTGCAGCCGTCTCACAAGCGTACGTGTTCATGGCAGCAGTGACTCAAGTTTCAGGAACAGGGATTGAAAACATCTTCTCCAAATCCATCATCAACATGTTCTAATATTGTATGAACACTGGGGGGCACCGTGGCTTAGTGGTTGGAACCTTTGCCTCACACCTCCAGGGTTGGGGGTTCGAATGCCGCCTCTGCCCTGTGTGCGTGGAGTTTGCATGTTCTCCCTGTGCTTCGGGGGGTTTCCTCCGGGTACTCCGGTCCCCCCCCCCCGCCTTACCCATATCTCATCTCCCCTATCATATCTCAGCTACCCACCTGGGCAGGTGAAGGCTAACACGTGATGAACTGCTGCTCACGATGCATCACAGGGCGGTGTACAGTAACACACTTGAAGGAAAGTGTGAAATCTGTCCTCTTCCACATACATGAGCTCAAAGAAACCTGTGATTGGCTAGTGTCTCTGTGATTGACCGGAGACCGAGAGTATGCCCCTCCCACCCAGAGAGCATGGCCAATTTTGCCCTCTTGGCTCCCTATCTCCAGACAATAGGGCGAGCAATTTTCTGTTGCACCACTTGGGAGCAGTATAATTCATTTCTTATGGCAATCGGAAAGTTCTTGCAATAGCAGAGTACCGGTATTTTTATTTATTTTTTTAATGAATCAGCATCAGTCCCAAAAATGATATGAACACAATACATACAGTAAAACTCTCAGCATACTCAGTAGTAGGTCTGAGTTCTGAGGTCTGAAAAAAACAACAATTTTTTTTTTTTTTACAACTAGCCCAAGGCATGCGTCATTTTTCCTCCGTCAAGATTTTGGTGTCAACTTCCTGTTTGGTGTAAACCACACCCCTTTTATATGATGTTAGGTGAATTAAGTCATGTTATGTCAACAAGCCGCTCCACTGCAAGGACAATAACATGAGTTCTGACTTTTAGTTAACAGGTTAGAATTATTTACCTGTCCCAATTTACCTGATGTCCTAATACGTATACCTGAATCCACCAAATATATATAAACAAAATAGATATTAGAATCTGATTGGTTCGGAGTGAGCATGTAACTCGTTATAACCTGTCACTTTCAGTCTGTTCTAATCCGTTTCTATAGTAACGGCTCATTCGCAGGGACGTGTACAGCGGACGCTCCACTGATAATAAACATTTTTAAAAATGTGTTAAGTTTTCAAGTTTTCCATCTATGGAAGGAGTCTCCAGTGTCAGCACTTTTGTAAAAGTCGGAGGTAAAAGCTGTATCTTTAAGTTTTCTGACATCGTCAGGACACAGTATCGAATGTAACAACAAATGGATAAAAAGTATGTCGTGTCATTGTTTAATAGATAGAAAATTGTAATTGTTGGTACGTTGCTGTGGTGTAAGAGGAATAAAACACTTGGGGACGTGCTGTTAGAGGAAAGTAATCAACTTCAGGGTGGTAACAGTAACTGTGCTTCATCACACCATACTCAGCATTTTACTGTAACACACACACGCGCACACACACACACACACACACACACACACACACACACACACACACAGTGTTCATTCATTACATAATGCTTCTACAAAAAGACACAGTGGAGTGAAGTTCATTCTGAATTCTATCTGAATTAGTCACACTGTTAGAGGAATGTGTGTGTGTGTGTGTGTGTGTGTGTGTGTGTGTGTGTGTGTGTGTGTGTGTGTGTGTTGCTTTATTCATATATATTTCAGTGCTGTGCTCAAGCTGGTGCCTGTCTCACCTCAACTCTAACTATCCATCTGTGTGTGTGTGTGTGTGTGTGTGTGTGTGTGTGTGTGTAGGCGTGTGTGTGCGAGGTGCGGGCTGTGCTCCAGCAGCAGGTGAGCGCCCTGCAGGTGAGGGTGGAGGAGGTGAGGGCGGAGCTCACCAAGGTGTTGGAGGCGGAGCTGAAGCACACATTGGGGCAGGTGGGCGGAGCTCGTCTGTGTGTGGAGCAGCGCTGTGACGAGCTGAAAAGAGCACACACACACCTGGACAAACTCAGCAAGAACAAGCACAACGTCGACTTCCTGCAGGTACACTGCAGTGTGTGTGTGTTTGTGTGTGTGTGTGTGTGTGTGTGTGTGTGTGTGTGTGTGTGTGTATGTGTGATGTCCATGTGTCTCACAAGTTGGCATACACACTATTTTATATTTTTTTCCCAAAATTTCATGCAGAACTTTATGAGGACCATTTTGTGTGTGTGTGTGTGTGTGTGTGTGTGTGTGTGTGTGTGTGTGTGTGTGTGTGTGTGTGTGTTTGTACAGGAATACTCCCAATGGAGGAAGACGAGCTCGGATGTGTCTCTGCCTGTTGTGGGTGTCACTCAGACGGATCGTCTTCAGGGTTTCAGCCGCATCATCACACACACCACACAGGAGCTGTGTGACATACTGCTCACAACATACCGCAACTCACTCAAAGAGTTCTGCACAACCGGTTAGAATACACACACACACACACACACACACACACACACACACACACACACACACACACACACACAGACAGGTGAAATGGTACTGATGGTGCTGTGTTCCTGCAGATGATAAACTCAATCAGCCCACAGTTCATCCCCTCAGTCCTGTACAGCAGAACATCACGCTGCCTGAGCCGCAGACCAGAGACGACTTCCTCAAATGTAAGGAAACCTCTGTGTGTGTGTGTGTGTGTGTGTGTGTGTGTGTGTGTGTGTGTGTGTGTGTGTGTGTGTGTGTGTGTGTTTTTGTATAATAATTTGAATGGCAAAAAACTTCCCACTTCTTAACTTCCCATAGAACATACACCTCATGTCTCTCTCTCTCTCTCTCTCTCTCACACACACACACACACACACACACACACACACACACACACACACACACACACACACTTCATAACACGCAATGTGTTAAAACGTCCAAGTGCACGATCAACACTTTTAATTGAAACGTTAAAAGTAATTAAAAAACGGATCAGACGTTTTCCTCAGTTGATCGTTACTGCTCAGTAATCTGTCATTAACTTTACAGTGGGAAATAAAATATATACAGGTGCATCTCAATAAATTAGAATGTCGTGGAAAAGTTCGTTTATTTCAGTAATTCAACTCAAATTGTGAAACTCGTGTATTAAATAAATTCAATGCCACAGACTGAAGTAGTTTAAGTCTTTGGTTCTTTTAATTGTGATGATTTTGGCTCATGTTTAACAAAAACCCACCAATTCACTATCTCAACAAATTAGAATATGGTGACATGCCAATCAGCTAATCAACTCAAAACACCTGCAAAGGTTTCCTGAGCCTTCAAAATGGTCTCTCAGTTTGGTTCACTAGGTAAGACACAAACATTCATTGCCAAAGAAGCTGGCTGTTCACAGAGTGCTGTATCCAAGCATGTTAACAGAAAGTTGAGTGGAAGGAAAAAGTGTGGAAGAAAAAGATGCACAACCAACCGAGAGAACCGCAGCCTTATGAGGATTGTCAAGCAAAATCGATTCAAGAATTTGAGTGAACTTCACAAGGAATGGACTGAGGCTGGGGTCAAGGCATCAAGAGCCACCACACACAGACGTGTCAAGGAATTTGGCTACAGTTGTCGTATTCCTCTTGTTAAGCCACTCCTGAACCACAGACAACGTCAGAGGTGTCTTACCTGGGCTAAGGAGAAGAAGAACTGGACTGTTGACCAGTGGTCCAATATCCTCTTTTCAGATGGGAGCAAGTTTTGTATTTCATTTGGAAACCAAGGTCCTAGAGTCTGGAGGAAGGGTGGAGAAGCTCATACCCCAAGTTGCTTGAAGTCCAGTGTTCAGTTTCCACAGTCTGTGATGATTTGGGGTGCAATGTCATCTGCTGGTGTTGGTCCATTGTGTGTTTTGAAAACCAAAGTCACTGTACCCGTTTACCAAGAAATTTTGGAGCACTTCATGCTTCCTTCAGCTGACCAGCTTTTTGAAGATGCTGATTTCATTTTCCAGCAGGATTTGGCACCTGCCCACTCTGCCAAAAGCACCAAAAGTTGGTTAAATGACCATGGTGTTGGTGTGCTTGACTGGCCAGCAAACTCACCAGACCTGAACCCCATAGAGAATCTATGGGGTATTGTCAAGAGGAAAATAAGAAACAAGAGACCAAAAAATGCAGATGAGCTGAAGGCCACTGTCAAAGAAACCTGGGCTTCCATACCACCTCAGCAGTGCCACAAACTGATCACCTCCATGCCACGCCGAACTGAGGCAGTAATTAAAGCAAAAGGAGCCCCTACCAAGTATTGAGTACATGTACAGTAAATGAACATACTTTCCAGAAGGCCAACAATTCACTAAAAATGTTTTTTTTATTGGTCTTATGAAGTATTCTAATTTGTTGAGATAGTGAATTGGTGGGTTTTTGTTAAATGTGAGCCAAAATCATCACAATTAAAAGAACCAAAGACTTAAACTACTTCAGTCTGTGTGCATTGAATTTATTTAATACACGAGTTTCACAATTTGAGTTGAATTACTGAAATAAACGAACTTTTCCACGACATTCTAATTTATTGAGATGCACCTGTATATAAAATGTGTAATTAATTTAAAAATACTGTACATGTCGTGACTCTTCTATTGCACATCCAGAAAAGTTTCAATTTAAAACACTAGACGTGATAAATCACTCAAACAGCAGCTGATCAGACCAATCTGAGACCGTCCTAATGGGCGTGGCCTAATATTCTAATGAGCATATTTGATTGACAGCCCTTTGTCTGAGACGCCGCCTGCAACGCCACTCAAGCAACGATGGCATAGCGTATCGAACAAACACCCACAGACTTGATGAAAGGTGTGTAGGAGGGACAAGACGAGTTTGGGTGGAGCTTATGTAAATTTTTCCTAGTGTTAGCCACACCCACTTTCCCACTGAAAGGTCAGCTTGGTTCATTTCACATAGCTGTTATAAAGACTAACCCCTGCTCGTGACTGAATCAGTGGAGTGATGAGTGATGGTGTAACGTAGTGGATGTTCAGACTGCATCTGTATCTTCTAAACTTTCTTTTCTTCCCAGATGCGTCTCCGTTGACGTTTGATGGTGACACGGTGCACCAGTTCCTGCGTGTGACTGAGAGCGGCAGGAAGTTGACCAACACCACGCCCTGGCAGCACAGCTACCCTGAGCATCCCGAGCGCTTTGAGCACTGGAAGCAGGCGCTCTCAGCTCAGAGCTTCTCCTCAGGGCGCCATTACTTTGAGACGGACCTGAGCGGCGCAGGGGTCCATGTGGGCGTGACGTACGTCGGGATCCTACGGCAGAGCGACCAAAATGAGGCGTGCCTCACAGGCAGTGGCGTCTCCTGGTGTGTTGAGTGGACTGGGCGTGGTTTCTCAGCCTGGCACGACGGCGTGGAAACCCCCCTGAACACCCCCAAGGCCACAAGACTGGGCGTGTACATGGATTTCGGGTGTGGCACGGTGGCATTTTACAGAGTGGTAGGAGAAGCAGAAGGAGGGATGGAGCGGATGCATCGGTACGAGACGGAGCTGAGAGAGCCGCTCTATGCCGCTGTGTTCCTCCCAAAGAAGGAGAACGTTGTGGTGCTGGTGGAACCAGGAGAGGAACTTCCACTCAAGAGCCCCTCACCTCCATGTTCTCCACCATGATACACATTATTTAACATTATCGTTATCACTGTCTCTATTGTTATCATTACCAAACTTTTTTTCTTTCTTTGGAACCAAAGATTTTAGCCCTTTGTTTAAAACATTTTTTAAAAATATCGCTTAGCTCAGTTCCAGAAACATACATTACATGGTACATTCATCATCAGTCTGTGGATCCTGTTCCGTTTCTGTCCCCCGTGAGTGAGTGAGTGAGTGATGGAGTGAGTGATGGAGTGAGTGATGGAGTGAGTGAGTGTGTGATGGAGTGAGTGATGGAGTGAGTGAGTGAGTGAGTGATGGAGTGAGTGAGTGAGTGAAGGAGTGAAGGAGTGAGTGAGTGAGTGAGTGAGTGAGTGAGTGAGTGAGTGAGTGAGTGAAGGAGTGATGGAGTGAGTGAGTGAAGGAGTGATGGAGTGAGTGAGTGAAGGAGTGAGTGAGTGAGTGATGGGGTGAGTGAGTGAGTGAAGGAGTGAGTGAGTGATGGAGTGAGTGAGTGAGTGAGTGATGGAATGAGTGAGTGAGTGAGTGATGGAGTGAGTGATGGAGTGAGTGAGTGAGTGATGGAGTGAGTGAGTGAGTGAGTGAGTGAGTGATGGAGTGAGTGAGTGATGGAGTGAGTGAGTGAGTGAGTGATGGAGTGAGTGGGTGAGTGATGGAGTGAGTGAGTGAGTGAGTAAGTGAGTGAGTGAGTGATGGAGTGAGTGATGGAGTGAGTGAGTGAGTGAGAGATGGAGTGAGTGATGGAGTGAGTGATGGAGTGAGTGAGTGAGTGAGTGAGTGATGGAGTGAGTGAGTGATGGAGTGAGTGATGGAGTGAGTGAGTGAGTGAGTGATGGAAAAGCGAGAGATGAAAAACAAAAGCACAGCTTCCTGTTTCAATAAACAAGAGTTTATCATGAATGGAAACAAGCCATTGTTATTTTATCACAATTTTTTATTATTTACATACAATCACACACACACACACACACACACACACACACACACACACACACACATGTAAGATTCCTACAGTATACCAGTCTGTACAGGATTTTTTGTGATTGTTGCGTCCAAAATGCTTGATTTTGCTGCGATTTGCGAAGTTTTTTCTCAAATCGGCAAAATCGCAATCGCACAAAATAGTTGTGCGCTCTTTCACAGTGATATTTGTTGGTAAATGAGACCTTTTAGCTATACTCATGTTCGACGCACGTGAATCGAAGAGGGCTTTGGCTGAATGCGCGTTGTGATGACGTCACATGACGCGTCTCGGCCCAAATCTGCGAACAATCTGCGGTAATTTTGAAAATTTGCAAGCTCCTGCGAATATTGCGGCGTTTCCCTGATTTAGCATTAATTTCTGCGATCGCAAAATCCTGGAGGGACTGGTATATGCACATATATGTATAACATCATAACAAAATTATGATCTACCCCTGAATCCTTGAATCTCCAAAACCAATTTAAAATTCCATCACAAATGAGTCGGACTTAAGAAGGAGAAATCAGACACCAGGGCCATGGGGGCAGCATGATCTCAGGATCTACTCTCATTAAATGTTAGAATCTACTCATTCAACCTCAGGATCTACTCTCATTAAATGTTAGAATCTACTCATTCAATCTCAGGATCTACTCTCATTAAATGTTAGAATCTACTCTAACTAAATCTCCGGATCTACTCTCATTAAATCTTAGAATCTACTCCCATTGCATCAGGATCTATTCCCATTAAATGTTAGAATCTACTCTCATTCGATCTCAGGATCTACTCCCATTGCATCAGGAGCTACTACCATTAAATGTTGGAATCTACGCATTATATATCAGGATCTACTCATTAAATGTAGGAGCTACTCTCATTAAATATCAGGATCTACTCTCATTAAATCTCATGATCTACTCTCATTAAATCTCAGGATCTACTCTCATTAAATCTCAGGATCTACTAATTATATCTCAGGAGCTACTTTCATTACATCTCAGGATCTATTCTAATTAAATCTCAGGATCTATTCTCAGTAAATGTTACAATATACTCTCTTTATATCTCAGAAACTACTCTTATTAAATGTTAGCATCAACTCTAGTTAAACTTTGAGATCTACTCATTAAATATCAGAATCTGGGATCCACTATAGACAGACAGATACGTGTTAAATATTTTATCAGTGCTAATGTTCTTCTTAACCTCATTTGCAGTAGAGATATTCATCCATCTTCTGTACCGCTTATCCTACACAGGGTTGCGGGGAGCCTGAAGCCTTTCCCAGGGAGCTCGGGGCACAGGGTGGGGGATACCCTGAACGGGGCACCAATCCATCGCACCTCCCCCTCCCCCTCCCCCTCATACCCCTCCCCATTCCCACCAACGTTCTGAAAAGAGAACTACACAGTTCCTGAACCACTTCCTGTTGTGACTGTTATGGGAAATTATCAAATAGTTATTTCAAAGTCTAAGCATTTTATTTCTTATATTTAAAATATATATAATTGTTGGATGTTAGAACTTGAAGAGAAGTGGGGAAAAATTAAAAGACGATGAAGAAGCTAAATTTAATGAGCAAAGTTATATTTAATAAGCAAAACTATCACATGTTGAAAGTTCTGGATTAGTATATCATATTAGTAATTATTATTATAATTAGATTTAAAATAGCAGCGGTTTCACAAGTTGTTTGGTTGGTTAATTAATTAATTAATTAAGACACCTAAGGATGAATTGAGTAAGAAATGTAATGTAATTTAAAATGTTAACAGTGTGCTTTCTCTTTCACCCTCGGACCTCTTTACTGTAGCTGGTGTTAGGTGTTTCCTAAAATCTAAAATCATCTTCTTTTATTACATTCTGTGTTTCTTTTGATCCTCTGCAGAGATAAACGAGTCTCGTACTGCAGTCAAAGCTGAAATTGGTTTAATTAGAATATATTACAATAACAGAATAAGTGAAAAGAACATAATGCTCCTGAAACACAACAATGAAGACTAAAAGCTACATATAAAGTGCGATTAAACAACACGGTGCAAATCAGAAATAAAATAATCTGACATGAAAAGGTGCAGGAGGAGAGAGGAGGATCGGTGCTAGTCGAGGGGCGGGGATGAGGGGACGGTTCTGCTGCTGAGGATGTGGACCAGCTGACTGAGGAGCGCGAGAACACCCTGCTGAAACTCCCTCTGCTGTCGTCTGGCCTGAGCCGCTTCCTCCTGCCGCATGGAGAACTCCTCCTTAATGTGCTGCAGCAGCAGCTGGAAGTGACGCTCCCTCTGCTCATAGTCCCGCCTCAGACCCTCCATCTGCTCCTCCTCCATCACCTCCAGCACGTCTGCATCACACTTCCTCTTCCCTGGACGTGGAGCTGATGAGGAACACCACAGTGAGCGCTTCAGAATATATTTATAGACTCGTACCAAAAAAAAAAAGGGCGTGGTCAAGAATTCGTGCATAGATGTAAAAAAAAAAATCATTTTAAAATTAAGATAAATCTCGTACTCCTTATTAAGAGCCGCCCGGAGAGCTTTTAATGACCATTTTAGCCGTGGCTTTTAGCTGAGAAGTCTGTTATAACTGCTTGAAAATAAAACACGACATTTAATTTATTTTTAAAAAATAATAAAACACTATTGATTTTATTTAAAACTAAAACATTCTGCTTATTTTAAAAGAAATGTGCTATTTTATTTTCAAATAAAACACGCTATTTGTTTCACTTTAAAATAGAACATGCAATATTTCACTTTAAAAATAAACACTATTGATCTTTTTAAAAAAAAATAAAGTGTTGTTTATTTAAAAAAAAGAAAAAATGCAGGATATTAATTTTATTATAAAAAAATAAAACACAACTTGACATGTTTAAAAAATAATAATAATAATAATAAGTTACGTTTTATTCTTTAAATAAGCTATTTTATTTTACAAAATAGAACACTATGCATTTTAATTACATTACAAGACAAAAATAAAACACATTGTAGATTTTATTTAACACTAAAACATTTATTTTAAAAGAAACGTGCTATTTTATCCGAAAATAAAACACTATTGATCTTTTTTTCAAAAATAAAACGTGCTGGTTTTTTTTGTTGTTGTTTTTTAAACCCAGGATACTCATTTTATTGTAAAAATTAAAACGAACTTAGTTTATTTTAAAAAAAATAAAATAAAACATCAATTAATTTATTTTAAACGAAACTTGCCATTTTATTAAAAACAAATACAAACTAAGCATTTTAATTTAAGAAATTCAATATAAAACACTGTTCAGTTGTTCAAACAAAAATAAAACGCTATTCATTTCATCTCTAAAATAAAAAAACATGCTACTGATTTTATTCAACACTAAAACATTCTGTTTATTTAAAACGAAACGTGCTATTTTATTATTTTAGAAATAAAACATGCTGTTTCTTCATTAAAAAAATAAAACGTTAATTTGTTTATTTTAAAAACAAACAATGCTATTTTATTTGTTAAAATACAACACTTTATTTTTATTTAGTTGTTTTGAACAAAAATTTCAATTTATTTTACTAAATCCATTTTTTTTAATAAAACAAGCTATTTATTTTATAATAATGAAGCAGTGTAGCTCCAGTGTGTGAGGTGTTGTAAACAATGAGCTTTAATATCTTTTAGCTGGTCTTTTTAAAGGTTTCCTTCACACTGGAGATAAAAGCCGATCTAGACGTCAGGTTGTGTTCGGGTTTGTTGTTCGCTCGGTAGGAAGCAACTCAGGAACTCGGTGAGAGGGAAAATAAACAGTTTGCGGCTGCGGGTTTACACGGCTGTTTATTTAACACGTGAGAGTGAAAGTGAAGAGAGACGTCACCTCGGAGGTGTGGCTGAGCGGGTGGGCGGCAGGGGGGCCTGCTGGGGGCAGCAGGGGAGTCGTAGCTGATGTCTGAGTACTGATCGTCTGTAAAACACACATCAAACAACGTCGAATAAATAAAGAGATTAAAGTCAAAGGTAAAAGTTCACAACGTTCTGCTAACATCAGAGTTAAGTTCTTTATTTTTCACACTCACTCCGTCCCACCTTCAGACTCAAACCTTCAGAATATATTTTCTCTCCTAGTTTTAGTTTTGGTTTTATTTCTGCTTCCACCTCTCTCTCTCTCTCTCTCTCAGTAAGAAATGTAACTAGTAATGTAAACATATATATATGTTTATTAAATATTTAAATATAAATATAATTTAAATATAAAATACACACACACATATATATATATATATATATATATATATATATATAGTTAAATATTAAACATTTAATTAAATATTTTCTTGTTTTTATTTTCTTTTTTTCGTTTTTTTTTTTTCCTCTCTTTTTCTCTTATACACGTCTTTATTCATTGGCTGCTCACTTGTTACTTAGAAAAAAAAATCGCGCCTGCCCCTGGGAGAAGCGAGCTCCAGCCCCGGGGAGAACCGAGCGCCGGCCCCGGGGAGAACCGAGCGCCGGCCACGGGGGGAAGCGAGCGCCTGCACCGGGGAGAACCGAGCCCGGTGCTGTTAAATTAGGCAGTGGCTTTTCTTTTATATTTATTGGTAAATAT